>CM028230.1:3600000-3923990 GCA_016432845.1 Psidium guajava
TTTACTCGATGCACTATGATCGAATCCCGAATTACACATAAATTTTACGTTAAGTCGACATGCGTGCAGAGGTAGGGATTTGTACAAAATTGCCCTACGAGGGAAGGAGCAAGACATGCGGAGGGATGGATGCCTCAAAGTTCGATCGGAGCTCGGCCGTTCATTTTTCACGTGCACCTTAAATTCTAATGTGGACGAATGGCATGTGCGCATTCGGTTGAGTTTTGCTTAAAAGAATATGTTTGTCAATACGAGTGATTTAGTTCTTGCACATGCTATATTTGTAATAAGGATCCTGAATCGGTAAGTTACTAGTTTTTCAATGGATTTTGCCGGCATAACAATCTTTGTTAATGATGAGAATAACTAAAAGAAAAAAACCGTGAGAATAATATTATGTTGCGAGCAATAAATTCTTAAAAAAGAGGGCTCTATAATAATAAAATTTTAATTTATTATTATTTATTTTTTGTCAACCAAAACAGACCGTCAGCATAACAGTGGCTCAAGGACTGTTATGTACTCAAATTTTCTTTTCCAATTGCTTCCCATTCTTCCTATCTCCAAAACCAATCACATTAGTCCTTATCAACAGAGGCGCAATTTCATTTTGCGCCCCCAACAAGTAGCACAAAAACGAAACATGGCAGAGACTAAGGGACTAAAATGAAAATGTGCTCCAAATACAGCACCCGAAAATATGATTTTTTTTTTCTTTCTCTTCTGCAACGCGTGTGCCTAACCAAAATCCCATTCGGAAGGGATTCTCTCTTCCCGTCGTCGACACGTATAAGAATCGAAGCTGTCCATAGCGATATAACGGAGGCTCTGGAACCGATCTTGGAATTTGTATCTATCATCAGTTCTTGGTGAATGGTCTGAGTCTAGATTGGATTTTTTTTTTTTGTCGGGTCGAGACTTTTTTTAAGTGTGCATGTTGTTGGAGCTGTCTCTTCAAGTGGGGTTTTTGCAGCAAATCGACTCTCCGGATGAGAAACGAGGGACCAGCAAAAATCTCTGTGTCTGCGGGTTGTTTGTCCCCGTGTGTGGTCTTGGAGCTTCGGAGGGATCGATGTGTCGTGTTCTTCTGTGCCGTGATATGTCGATTCGATTGCCGTCCGGTTCACGCATGTTGCATGAAAAACGGAGCGGGAACCTCGAGCCCAAGTCCCCACCGTGAGCGGAAGAGCGCTGTGAAGTGACGTGATCTTGCGATATGAGTTTCTGAGAAGACGAAATGATGAGGAGCGATAAAGAATGGCAGAAATTTATTTGATCAGGTCCTAGTGCCGGCAACTATTTTGCGAGGAGAGCCAACCGCTAAAAATCCATCATTAAGTAGAATGCTTTACCGTAAAAAGTTCACAAGAAGAAACTCAACACTTCGACTGAGATTCTACGTGCAATATGCTAGCGAAATAACTAACACCGATTCTAATCTTCACTTGCTTGAAGATCGAAACCCTCAAGGACTAGATCCAAATCCACACATTTTTTTTTCTTTTTTCTTTTATGTCTATCCTATTTTTAATTCTTATCTCTTTGACATTTCCTCTGCCTCTCCATAAAGTACGGGAGTCGAATCCCGAACTTCTGATGCTAGTATCCCCACCCCCTAATCCCTTCTAGCTGCACGGAAGCTAGCCGTCAAGCACTCTTATTATAGACTTTTGACGAATCCAGAGGAACAAGGTGATTTCCTCTCCTTGGACACTTCAAACTCCAAGAAAGACTCCACCAAAATTTTGTGTTCCTCTTTCTTTTATTCCAAGATTATCCTCACGATACAACCTACTCAAATTCGAGACATAAATTTAACAAGAAAAGAAAAGAAATCGCCAAGAGTTTATGGTATTTATTGATAGAACACGGCAAAAAAGACGATAGCATAAATCCATTCTAACGAAAAATCACTTTATCCGTATCCAAGATGTTGTGAACTTTAAGACTGTGTTATCGAAAAGCACGCGATGCGTGTAGAGGATACATCACTATAGAATCATACTCATTTAACAGGTTGTTCTAGAAAAAGTTCACAACGGGAATTTTGGTTATCTAAAATAATTATAGCCTAAACAAACTCATGGCGCGATAACTCCTAGGGCTTCATCTAGCAAGAGGTTGGATATTCGCATGCGCATTTTCCCCTTCTCCTTGGTTTGTGGTTACGTCTACATGCGACCGAGAGAAATGGCGAGGCTCAAGGCTGATGCGTGGTCGATCATATGTGAACGCTTGTTTATTAACAGGTCATACATATTTACCCCCATAGAGATTTAGTATGCAACAACCCGGCAAATAAGATTGTCGGGAGCAGGCCCCCCCCCCCCCCCCCCCCATCACATGGCAAAAACCTTATCTCCGCCGTGTCAAATGTCTGTGATGTGTCTCCTCGCTCACCCTCTTCAGTGCAAACACACCCACAGGCCTTATCTCCCCAAAGCAATGTGGCCATCGATCTACACGTTTTGACCCTAAATTTGGATCCTTCAACAACGTCTTTTTGCTTCTGGTGGTGTCCATCCCCTCTCGAGTCCCCGTCACCCGCCACTTTCTCCTCTTTTGCGCTCCATTTGGGGCTTTGCTTATCTCAGATATGATGCCGACCCATAGCTCATCGACACATCCATTTTCTTCTGTCGGCTCTTTGGACGTGCCTGGTCTCTCTCCTTTTTTCGCTACGACCCAAGCGGGATGTACTTCGTCGAGGTGGAAACAAGATTACCATCCCACTTTGGCGGTGCAATGACATCCTCCCCTAAGCCTAAGTTGTTACCTCACAACGCGATTTAATATTTAATTATTCAATCATTCTACCTCTTAAACTAAAAGGAAAATTTTATAAAACAATAATAAGACCTGCAATATTATACGGAGCTGAATCTTGGCTAGTACAGAAGCAACATGAGCATAAAATGAAGGTAGCGAAAATGAAAATATTAAGGTGTATTTATCGTCATATAAAGATGGATAAGATAAAAAATGAAGATGTTCGATGAAAAATTGGAATAGTACTGATAACAAAGAAGATGAAAGAATATAGATTGAAATAGTTTAGAACTATTCTCCGTAGATCTCTAGATGCCCCGTTAAAAATAGAAGTTTGTTACCGAGAACATGACATGAAGAAAGGAAGAAATTGGCCAAAACTTACTTAGGAAAATGTAGTAAAATAAGATTTAATGAAGTGAAAAATGAATTGATGTCGCGACTCTCTAAAAAAAAATTTATTTTAAAGGGTTAACGGATTATTAGGTTAATTAGATTTGACTAACCTAACGCGGACCCTCCCAAGCCCTACCGAATCGTGACTTTGGATTTTTATTTTAAATGATTTTGAAATTTGGAGTCGCCACTAATCATTCTTGGTAGATTGATTAGGAACCTAAATAAATTAGCGGGAGAACTAATTTATTCCTGCGAACCAGAGATTATGAGCTCAGGGACTTGGTTACACAAGTTAATTAAAACTAATGCCCTTTCGGTACCTTAATTTCATGGATATCCTAATTCGGCAACTCAGGCTTGGTTTATTCCTAAGACTGTAGTAGGGTATTCTCTTTTGTGTTTTCACTTTTTAAATAGGATGCATGGATGGTATATATTTTTATTTGTTATATTTTTTAAGTGTTAAAGATTCCCTGAAGCCGAAAGAGGGAGTGTGTTAACGACTTCTGTGTAGTATTACGACCTACTCATCTTTTGGGTCTGATGATTCAAAAATTAAATTATAAGAAGTACATGACAGTGAATAAACACTTCCAATGGGAGGCCTAGCATTGGCTTGGCTCTTCCCTTTGGGATTTAAGGAACAGGTATTTAAGCTGCAGGTATTTAAACTACTGTAAGTAAAAACCTCCAATGGGAGGCTAAGCATTGGCTTGGCTCTTCCCTTTGGGATTTAAGGTACATGTATTTAAGTTGCAGGTATTTAACTACTGTAAGTAAAAACCTCCAATGGGAGGCTAAGCATTGGCTTGGCTCTTCCCTTTGGGATTTAAGGTACAGGTATTTAAGTTGCAGGTATTTAACTACTGTAAGTAAAAACCTCCAATGGGAGGCTAAGCATTAGCTTGGCTCTTCCCTTTGGGATTTAAGGTACAGGTATTTAAGTTGCAGGTATTTAACTACTGTAAGTAAAAACCTCCAATGGGAGGCTAAGCATTGGCTTGGCTCTTCCCTTTGGGATTTAAGGTACAGGTATTTAAGTTGCAGATATTTAACTACTGTAAGTAAAAACCTCCAATGGGAGGCTAAGCATTGGCTTGGCTCTTCCCTTTGGGATTTATGGTGCAAGAATTAAATTGCAGGAATTTATAATATGAATGCGACATGTAGATATGGAAACATATGAGTATGACATGACATAATCAAAATTTGAATTAATTTATTTGGGCAAGGAAATTCTCGAAGATTTTAATAGTTAGGATCGTTACCTGATTTAACAGATTTGATAGCCGAATTCGGATCTCGTGTCACCTTATAGATCAAGATTGCGGCTCGAACGATGGAGATGAACTTGTGACTTGCGTTGATCGGTAGAGGAATTGGTGATGGTAACACCTAGATTTAAACTCTCACAATCTTCAAGACTCTCTTTTGGAAAAAAGGATTCTCTCTCTTTTTTTTATTTTTTTTCTTTCTCTCTAATTTCTTTCAATCTCTCAAAATTCTCTCAAGCATCCAAGATTTTCTCTCCAAAAAAAATTCATCTCCCAAGCTCACTTCTTCCTCCTTTTATAATCTACTCATCCATCTTCCATTCTAAATTTTCCACTAACTCTTCTTCATCTCATCTTCCCTTCTCTACTCTTATCTTATTTTCTTCATCTTCTCTTCTCCATCTCCTCTTCTTCAACTTCCCTTCTCTATCTCCTCTTCTCTATCTTCCCTTCTCTATTCTAATTTCTCCACCAATTCTTCTTTTTGTTATTTACAAAATAATCCCTCAAGTGTTAGGTATTTGCATCCTAGTCCTTGAGATTTTAAGTATTTGCAATTTAGTCCATGAAAAAATATATTTCTTTAAGTCCAAATCCCTTCACAATTTTTGACACACCAAAATTTACCACATGTCAAATTTAAGCTCATTTCTTGCCGCTGAAAATAATGCAGAATTTAATTAAAGCCCTTTTGCAAAATTGAGTCATTCTGGGTATAATTGAGCTAAGATGAAAATTTAAAATATTAGAAGACAATGTCACAACTCATAAAAAGTGAAAATTAAAAATAAGTTGACTTAAATTAAATTTTTTTAGGCCCGATTCGAGATTATACTCGTGAAGGAACATGTGACTCGAATTGGATTTTTCTGAATTTGGGGTGGCCAATATGAAAATAGATTTAAAATAAAAATATTAACTATCTTTGTGTATTTTTTTTGCCTCAAATGTTATTTTTCCAAAATTTTCAAGTATTTTTGTATTTTTTTTTTAAAAAATTAAATATATATAATATGAAAATTTATTTTTTGTTCAAAAATGGTTGCTTAGGCTTGGCTAAGGCTTCCAAAGTTGATTTTGTAATTTTCTCAATTTTTCTTTATTTTTCATGAATTTTCGAAAATAAAAATACTAAAAAATACTGAAAATATGAAAAATCATTTTTTGGTCAAAATTAGTTCTCTAGGCTTGGCCAAGGTCCCCAAAGTTAATTTTTCAATTTTATGAATTTTTATGGATTTTTCAAAAAATAAAAATGCCGAAAAATACTGAAAATTTTAAAAAGAGAAAAGATGATTAAAAATTAGGTGTCAACAATTGATGTATGGTCTATCTTAAGACAAAGTGGAGGAAAGCTATTTGCATTGTAGATGGGAGATTTTCTATGTTCAAGATTGTCCTGTTTAGTCTCTCCCAATTTTTTTGGTATCTCTGTCTTTACTTTTATTTTAATATATTTTATGCTTTTTTATTCGGGTTTATCGACCGTCGACTCCAACTAGTTTAGGATAATGGTAATGTTGATGTTGAATCATTCTCCTTCGCTCTTAATTTGGTCTTTTTGTCTAGTACTAAGCATAGACATATTTAATTTTGAAAGATAAATGGGACCTGTAAAGATTCATACTCAGGACTTCCTGTTATGATATCAAGTGAGATTATGTGAGATGGGCGCCAAATATTTTAAAAGTTTAAGTCAAGGCACAGTTTAATATTTAGTTAATCAATCATAAAGTAAGCGATTTTGAAAGTTTTCAAAATTTTTTTTCTCTAACATTCCTTACAAGAGCATGCATTTCATTGTTCAAAGTGAAAGTTTGCTTGTGCATAACTTGTCCACCAATCGTCGTGAAAATTACCAAAAAAGACTTTGTAGTTGTGTCAATTCAGACCAAATTTTTCTTGCCAATTCAGTTTTAAATCTTTTGTAATTGTGCTATTTCAATCCATCTGAAAAATTTTGGATAACCGATACTAACATGAACGTTAGTCAGATAGCAACATAAATTTTAAATTTTAAATTTTTTAAAATTTTTCTTTGCCTTCCCTCTTCTTCTCCCAGTCGATTGTTGAACCTCAATGACTGGCTGGAGGAAGATGAGGGAAGGGAAAAAAAAAAGATTAAAAAGTATTAAAATATCATGTCGTCGGCCTACTGGCATTCGGTTTAGTGTCAACTGACCAAAATTTATCAGATAGAATGAAATAACACAATTGCAATAGGTTTAGGACTGAATTAGCAAAAAAAAAAAAATTGAATTGGTAAAATAACGATAGATTTAGGATTTTTTTTAAAAAAAAAATCCTGCTAATCATGGGATGAAAAAAAGGGGGGAAAAACCCTGATCTAGCGTAAGGAAGTCCGGAACAGTGGAATATTTTACGAAATATTACTCTCCAACCCAAGTTCTTATCTATGCAATTATTGAAATATGAAGGTTCATCAATTGAGGCCTCCCCACTAATAAAATTCATATAATTGTCTTAATTTTTGGCATCACTATAGATGCCTCTTTAATCCCTTTCTTTTTTCTTTAGATTGTTTAGATAAAAGACAATTAAGCTTATTACTGCACAAGATTATTCATTCCCATTAATTTCCTTGTTATAGCGAATTTTTGAGTTAAAGGATCAATAGATATGTTTGAGATATTCTTAATCTATCGATTGGGAAGGATCTAATTTACTTTAGTTAGTTGGGTAAATTCGTAACATGTGGCGCGCGTCACAACAATTTTGGAGCACGATTTCTATTCCAGAAAATTTATTTGACAACGCAACTTTTAGAGTAGAAATTCATTTGTTATGTCACTTTATTTTTCTACTATTGAAGCTTTTTTTTTTTAGTTCTATAAGTAGCTTTTGGAGCTATTAGAAGAAGTAAAAAAAAAAAAAAACTTTTGGCTAGAAGTTGATTACTAGAGCATAAATGTTACCATGTGTGCCTAAGTTGCTTCACCGTTTTGATTCCGTATAAAATGCCTATTGCAATAATGAGGGAGTAACCTAAAAGAGAGCAATGCAAACTGAGGAGGTTATGAATGAGGAAGATAGATAGATATATATATATATATATATAAGCAATAATAATTACTAGATATAAAATCATAAATTATGGACGAAACGGTAATTGCATCATCACATATATCTTTCAAATCCGCGCGAGGCGCGGGTTCACGGCTAGTTTATAGACTTTTTATTTACTATTCTGAATTTCAAGTCGACCCGGGTGAAAATAGTATATGGGCCTGAGTGGGGTCGAGTAAGAGCACGGGCCGAGATGGTTCATTTAACGAAGCTCGCCAGCCCAAAAGCGGCCCGGCCCAATTGATGAAATGTCTCCACGCAAGCCCGCTAGTCTGATGGGCGGGAATCTAGGCCCGTCTAGCCTTCATCCGGTACCCGCTTGACCCGACCGGCAAATTAAAAAAAGAAAAAGAAAAAGAAAACAAAACACCAAAAAATAAGATGGGAAAAAAATAAAGAAAAAGTGAAAATAGTTGAATTTCAGTTCTTCCTCCTCCTCTGAGATCCATGTGAGAGATCGGAGTCCGTCGCTCGTCTCCGCTCGAGAAAAATGCTTCAGATCTCTCCTACATCACCTCTCAATTGATCGCTCGCTCTTCTCTCCTTCGTCCTCGTGAAGCACAGTTCAGTCATTTGCGGCATCGAATTCCGGAATCGGAGGGGCAAGATGTATATGGCCTACGGATGGCCGCAGGTGATTCCTCTAGAGCAAGGTCTCTGTCCGTCTTCTCAGAGAATCATCTACTTCAAAGTCATCAATGGCCTCTTGCTCGTCGTCTCCCCGTCTCACTTCGAGCTCTGGAGCTCTTCTCAGGTACAAACAAGCTCGCTCTCGTGCTCTATGACTTCCCCAGGTGTTCCGTGAATTTCCACCGTGGTCGCTGGTTTCACTAGTGACGGTTCTTAATGTTAATTGTTTTATATGATCAGCATAAAGTGAGATTGGGGAAGTACAAGAGGGATGGGGATTCGTTGCGGAGGGAGGGAGAGAATTCGCAGGCCGTGTGGAGTCCTGATGCCAAATTGATTGCCGTTATGGTGAGTTCGAGATGTGATAGTTGGCTGATGAAAACGAAATGATCCATTCGATTAATTAGTGGTGCAATTGCATTTGCATAGTTATTCTCGATTCATATCTGGTCGACCCATAACTATGGACTGGTACAAGTTCATTTTTGGATGTACTCATATACAAAACTTATCTCGAGTACAATCCAGAAAGGATGGTGTTCAAAATGAGTGGTGCCCTGCTATAGATCTCTTCTTTGGCTGTTCCAGTCAGAAATTCTGTGTGTCACTTTGACTATTCTCATTCTTCAGACTGATCTTTGTAGCTACTTATTTTAGGACAATAGGGCGTTGGTATGACCCTTTAGATGATTATCTCTAGAGAAGCTAGAGAGGTGATGCTTGTCAATTGTGCCTATTGTTAGTGAAAGCGCGCATTCTTTCCTCCTTCCTTATTCTTGCTCTGACTAATAAAAGAAAATACCAGTCACTTCTTAAATTATCCCCTCAAGGGCACTTCGTTGCGTCTTATGACATGGTTTCATATTGTTTGCAGACGACTTCACTCTATCTACATTTATTTAAGGTTCAATTTTCTGAGAAAAGAGTACAGATTGGAGGGAAGCAGCCTTCTGGTCTGTACTTTGCAACTATTTCTCTTCTTCTCAGCGAGCAGGTTCCTTTTGCAGACATGAATTTATCTGTGTAAGTATTACGCTAATGTAGTTGTGTATATGCTGGAATCTAAACTTGTGCCTTAGCAGAATGTGAATATATCAATGTCTTTATTATTCTCTGAACCCGGTTAAGTTGTACAAGAATCACGTTGCATCTCTTAAGTGTATTTGTTTCGCTCATTTAAAATGAAAATATTAAATGGACAAAGCAGTTTAGAAACCTAAGGGTCATGTTTGATGAATGTTTGCTGAACTTATGTCTCTTCTCCAGGAGCAATATGGTAAGTGATAACAGGCATATGTTGCTTGGACTCTCTGACGGATCCTTGTATGGCATTTCTTGGAAGGGAGAGGTATGCTTAATGGAGAGTTAATTTGAGTTATCTTTTTTACTGGCTATTTACTTTCAGGATCAAAGTTTTCTGTAAGATGATGATGCTCTGATCGGTTCCGCCTGAAGAGAATTGTCTTCTGTTGATTATGATCTAATTTTTCTCTTTACATCATGATGTCCGTGCAGTTTTGTGGGGCTATTGGACTTGATCATCCCATACGAAATGATAGTGATAAAGTTACTGACTTACCACATCCTATAAGTAATGGAATTGCTGCCATAGTGAATCCAGGAGCTCTGATATCCCAACAGAATTCCATAAAAAGGCTTGCAATTGTTCAGTTGGAGCTTTGCTTTCCAATGAGGCTGCTTTTTGTGTTATATGCCGATGGTCAACTGATGTTGTGTTCGGTGAGTAAGAGAGGACTAAAGCAGGTTGAGTCTATTAGAGCTGAAAAGCATGTTGGATCCGGTGATGCTGTATGTACGTCAGTAGCTTCAGAGCAACAAATCCTTGCGGTTGGGACCAGAAGGGGGGTTGTGGAGCTGTATGACCTTGCTGACTCTGCATCATTTATTCGTGCCGTGTCTCTGTTTGACTGGGGGTGAGACTCATATCATGAACCATCTATATAACACCTCACAAGTTAATCAGTTTCTGTGTTTTGTTTATGATGGTTGTCTTGATAAGGACATTCATTGCTTGAAAATGATGTAGTGTCGATTCCTAGGGCCAGTATTTTCCTCTCGCAGTTGGATTGACTGGGATAAGTTAATCTTGTTCTTCCAGGTATTCTGTGGAAGACACTGGTCCCGTGACCTGTATTGCTTGGACCCCAGATAATTCTTCCTTTGCTGTTGGATGGAAGTACAGAGGACTTACTGTCTGGTCTGTTTCAGGTTGTCGATTAATGTCGACAATACGTCAAATTGGTTTAAGTTCTTTGTCTTCTCCGATGGTGAAGCCGAATCAGGATAGTCGGGGTGAACCGTTGGTCAGTGGTGTCTCATTGATGCAGTGGGATGAATTCGGATACAGGTTATATGCTATTGAGGAGGGTTCCTCCGATAGAGTTCTTTCCTTTTCCTTTGGGAAATGTTGCCTAAATAGAGGTGTCTCTGGTATGACGTACGTGCGCCAAGTGATTTATGGTGAGGATCGGTTGCTTGTTGTGCAGTCTGAAGACACAAATGAACTTAAAATTCTGCATCTTAATCTTCCAGTAAGTGGCAAATTCTGTAGTTGAGAGACAATATCCACATGCTAAGAACCTATATGACATGGTCTGCTTCGTTCCAGGTTTCTTATCTCTCCCAAAATTGGCCTGTTCAACATGTGGCAGCTAGCAAAGATGGAATGTACTTAGCAGTTGCTGGCCTTCACGGGTTAATTCTATATGATATGCGACTTAAGAAGTGGCGGGTGTTTGGTGACATTTCTCAGGAGCAGAAGATACAATGCAAAGGTTTGCTATGGCTGGGAAAGATTGTTGTTGTGTGCAACTATGATGATCCCTCTAACACGTGAGAGTTTCTTCAATTGAATCCTTAATAATTTTCCTAGTGTCATCTTGTCATTTTGAGAGCATTTTAACTCAGATCTGTTAGATGCATCCAATTAAGTTTCGAGGCGCTCATATCATGGAAACGTCATCTTTGTGGTTTATTCCGTGTAAATCTTTGTATTTTTGTTTGGGTATCTCTCGGTTTTCATAGTTGATTGTGGCTAGGACTTTCTCCTCTCTCTTCCTAGCTTTTTATTATTTATTTTGTTTTTTTTTTGGGTTTTTTTGTTTTTTTTTGGGGGGGGGGTAGGGGAAAGGGGGGAGAGCAGCAGGCACTCAGTTGCCGGTTATTTTTGTTTTGAGTTTGCTCATGTTGTATATTCTTAATTCATTGCTGACTCTTGTATTAGTCTTCATTTTCATATGATATGTTTTGGTATCAGTTTATACTTTTTTTCATTTTCTTTGTTCTTGTCTATATACAGGTACGAGTTGCTTTTCTACCCAAGATATCACCTTGATCAAAGTTCGCTACTTTGTCGGAAGCTACTGCTTACCAAACCCATGGTTATGGATGTATATGAGAATTATATCCTAGTGACCTATCGTCCATTTGACATTCACATCTTCCATGTAAAATTGTCTGGAGAATTGACGCCATCTAGTACACCAGATTTGCAGGTAAAGACATGTCCTTTCTGTTTCTGGTGGAAAGTTTTGTTTAGTTGCTGATTATTAGTGTACATTGCATAGCACTAAACTTGGAAATTCAGAATTGCACTCTGAATGAGAGTGCTTGTCTGAAGCTCTATTCTTCATACATTTTAAGTGATAAAAATGACAAACAGCTTTCTACAGTACGAGAACTCTCCATCATGACTGCAAAGAGCCATCCTGCAGCGATGCGTTTCATCCCTGACCAGCTTCCCAGAGAATGTGCATCAACCGATCATCTCTCTTCATGTTCAGATGGTTTGGTTAGGGAACCTTCCAGGTAAATTGGGTTGAAATGTCAGTGGAATTATTCAAATAAGTCCCAAATAGAGGTAGAGGTTTTCTAATGCCACATCACCCTGAATAGTATCATTAATTGCAGATGTTTGATATTGAGAGCAAATGGGGAGCTTTCATTACTTGATTTGGACGATGGACGTGAAAGGGAGCTTACCGACTCTGTTGAGTTATTTTGGGTGACCTGTGGTCAGTCCGAGGAGACAACTAATTTAATAGAAGAAGTATCCTGGTTGGATTATGGTCATCGAGGAATGCAGGTAATTGACTGTTGTACTAAAGCCTAAAGCTACCTTCTTGGTACCAATTCTCTTTCATTAGCTTAGGGTTGATAGTCCTGTTGCATGGCTGGGGCCGACTTTGTCTGATAAGGTCCTTCTTGGAAATGTACTAGTACAGGTCTGGTATCCATCTCCAGGTGTAGAATCTTTTAAGCAGGAAGATTTCTTGCAGGTAATTCGCGGTTGTCTGTTGCCCTTCATTCTTCACTGTGATATCTTGTTTTGCTTGTTAGGCGTACATTGACTTTGAAGTTTGCGAAATTAAATAAGCACACTCTTCAGTGTTCTCATGATTGGAAATCATTTGATGATTTACATGCTGTATTCAGTAGTCTTGGAACCGATAGTACATGTTTTATGCTTATATAATACGGATTTCTGTTTCTTTTACTGTAAGTAGATTAAGTATTTTCTTCCTATTTCAGTTGGATCCAGAGCTTGAATTTGATCGAGAGGTGTACCCACTTGGGCTCCTACCAAATGTGGGGGTTGTGGTTGGTGTTTCTCAGCGAATGTCTTTTCCAGCTTGTACAGAATTCCCATGCTTTGAACCTTCTCCTCAAGCGCAGACTATATTGCATTGTCTACTTCGCCACCTCCTTCAGGTAACACCCCTATCGACAGATGGTCCTCTTATTTGGACTTGGTGTTTTGTTGCTTGGTGGAGCTGGAGAATAGAATATTAATCGGAATCTATTGAGAACTTGATCTCTGAATTATCATCCTAGTAGTCGGCTCAAAACAGCTGATTCATGAAGTTTATAATTTTTAACTTTTGTGAATCCCAATTTGGCCTTGCATGACAGTGTTACAATATTGAGATGATAGTATTATTAAGAAGATTTTTCCCCTTATTGCATCTCTATCTCTGACTTCTAGAGGAACAAAAGTCAGGAAGCTTTGAGGCTTGCAGAATTATCAGCAGAGAAGCCTCACTTTTCTCACTGTCTGGAGTGGCTTCTTTTCACCGTCTTTGATGCAGAAATTTCCAGGTAATTCTGTCATATTTAGATTTTAACCTCATTGAGAGTTATGTGCCTGAGTGATGTCTTATTTCTTGCCATTGTCTTTCTTTTAATTATTACCATTTTAATTATTAGAACCCCTACGAGAAAGCTTGTGTTACCCTATATTTATAAGTTCTTTTGGTCGCGTAAATCTTTTCTCTGTACTTTCCTTTTAAACTAACTATCTGGGGATTTCTGCAAGTCATTTTCTAGTTCAGCATTTAAATTCAATTACTTGGTAGTCTGTGGTGTTTGTGGATTGGCTAGAGCCTTTGCTTGGAAGTTGGCTTTTCCCTCTTGCAGTTTCAGTTGTGAATACTAATTATGAACTTTCCTTTTGATGTATTTATACTTTAATAATTTTTTTTTTGGCTTTTCATTGTCTCTTACTATAATAAATTGCAAATCACAGGCAAAACATAAGCAAGCACCGGAATAACGGCCTTAAAAGTGCGACCAGTTTCACTCTTCTGGAGAAGACCTGTGATTTGATAAGGAACTTTCCCGAGTATTTTGATGTGGTCGTCAGCGTTGCTAGGAAAACTGATGGTCGTCATTGGGCTGATCTGTTTTCTGCCGCTGGAAGATCAACAGAGTACTTTCCTGACCTATTGCTTTCATCTTAATTAATGTGCTGGACTGCTGATATACTGTTAATCAAGGAAGTAGCATCACAAGGAGGACTTGACAAGTGTAGCATACTGCTATCTTGACTTTTGAAAAATTCTTTTTCCTGGTCGCTAGCTTTTAATGCAGATCATGAAGTAGATCTTTTCCATAATGTCAATGAAATGTCTGCAAGAATAAAGTCTGTTTGCATGTCTGTTTTGATGCTACCATTCATGATGGTGGCATGTGTTTATCCAGCAGCGATAGAAGTGCCTGTAACATGACAACATTGCTGAGAAGTTTAATTTAGCAAAAGGAAGGAAAAACCTATATATATTTTTTTCAACAAGTGCTACTTGCTGCTACTTGTTGAAGTATATTTATCCATACTAGTCAAGAATTAGCAAGTCATAAATAAAGAAATTGGGATATGTTAGCGTGTCTCATGCTCTATAAATAGCCATCTTATGTGCTCTTTCATTAAGTTATTCATTAAAGATGTACCTTTGAGTATTTTCTCTCTCCTTTTCTCTTGAAGATCCTAGAATATTTACACTACTCATCAACTTTTTGAAGGTTGTTTGAGGAATGTTTCCAAAGAAGATGGTACAGGACAGCAGCTTGCTACATACTGGTATGAGGAGTAGATCTTCATCTATCAATACTATGCTTGTGGATAATGTTTCTCCTTATGTTACCCATCTAGAAATCCCTTTCTTTTATTCTATGTGAAAGATCTCCTCTTTTCCTATTTGCCTGTAGACTATGAGGGGGAGTATTAATCACATAGAGAAAGGCATTTTTTCTTAAGATTCTTAATTTGTCTTCCTTCTGGGACCTCAAATTTTATAAACTCCAATCTTAATGGACAGGTTATAGCAAAGCTCGAAGGTCCTGCTGTAAGTCAGTATAGTGCCCTACGTTTATTGCAGGTAGCTACTAGTTGTCTCCAAGTTTCTTGTCTCAATGGATTTTCTTTTTGCCCCTTTATATAGGTTTTCTCCAAAAGATGCAACCTTACTTTGCTTTTCCAACTTATGCAGGCAACACTTGATGAATCTTTGTATGAACTAGCGGGAGAGCTGGTACGAATTGCGGCATTTGCGTTTTCTATTTGTAGAGAGAATTCTTGCTCATTCTAAAATCCTTTGGTTTGTAGGTGAGGTTTTTGCTGAGATCTGGAAGGGACTATGAACAGGCATCTTCTGATTCAGACAGATTATCCCCTCGATTCTTAGGGTATTTTTTATTTCGTTCTAATTACAAGAGGCAGTCCGCAGACTACAGAAGGTCATTCATCTGTTTTTTACTGGCTCACATTGTCCTTTGATATTAGTACGTTGCTCGTCGGAATGATCCTAATGAAGTTTTGCTTTTGTTTAGCCCTTCGTTCAAAGAGCAAAGTGCTCATGTCACTTCAGTCAAGAACATTCTAGAAAACCATGCTAGTTATTTGATGTCAGGGAAGGAACTCTCGAAACTTGTTGCCTTTGTGAAAGGCACGCAGTTTGATTTGGTGGTGAGGAAAACGTATGATTTTTTTCTTGTCAAGAATCTTTTGACAATTGGCTGATTGGTGTGCCTGCAATATGTGCCAGGAGTATCTCCAACGAGAGAAAGATGGCTCTGCTCGCTTGGAGAGTTTTGCCTCGGGGCTTGAACTAATTGGTCAAAAGGCATCTCTCTCTCTCTCTCTCTCTCTCTCTCTCTCTCTCTACGCATACGCTCGTGTGTGTCTGTTCTCTACGTACAACACCTGCTTCTTTTCCTGCATGAGATTTGTTGGAGTAGATATCCATGTGCCTTTAATGAGGAGTTGTCACGGCCCTGACTCACCACATCCATATTTTAACTACCGTAAAGATTATAGGCAGAACCCAAGTCTTCTTCAATTCTGTTCTGTTTATCAATTATGTGAATCTGATGACATTCTTACTGATTGAGAAAATTCACCGTGTTCAGCTTCAGATGAGTATGCTGCAAAGCCGGTTGGATGCAGAGTTTCTGTTGGCTCATATGTGCTCCGTCAAGTTCAAGGAGTGGATAGTTGTTCTTGCTACTCTCTTGAGGCGGTCTGAGGTATAACTATATACAATTTGTGTAACAGTATTGTCACTATTTTTTTTTTGTCTTGCTTCTCTGCAGATGGAATGGTAATTTCAGAAGTTTATCTGATATGGTTTTGAGTTTCTAGTAGTATAAATGTATGTTCTTTTAGTGAAGATGGCTAACTGACTTATTTGCTTGTGGAAATCTTTGAAGGTCCTATTTGACCTTTTTCGGCATGACTTGCGCTTGTGGAGGGCTTACAGTGTCACTCTACAGGTAAGACTTTTTTCATTTTTTATACGACAGCTTGATGTCATTTGGAAGCATAAGCTGTGCACGTGGATTTTACAACTTTCTTGGAAGCAGTAATAGTTATTGAGTTCCTGTGTTGATTGGTCTACAGTCATACCCTGCATTCTTTGAGTACCGCGATCTTGTGGAGGCCTTGGAAGAGAAACTCGCAGCATATGCCAATTCTGAAGAGAAATACTGATGATTGTATAACTTCAAGCGCAGTTTGGCTGACATGGACGAAGTTTTTTCAACTGGGTCATTCCTCTATCGGGCATTTGATCAATCAGTCATCCAACTAAAGTGAAGGGCAACGTCAATAGACTATACCAAAGGACGCGTTGTGGAGGAAGTTTGTACGATAAAAAGAGGATTAGTCTTATAGGAAGTGTGTTGATAAGAAACCTACCATTTTGTTGAGGGCAGCTCTTGAAATAATCTTTTTAGTCCTTTCTAGGTATTCTTTTTTCAATTCATCTTATTGGTAATCTGGTAAATGTGCATAAAATATAATACCAATTTACCGTCGATTCCTTATTTTTTTCAACCTATGCGGTTTCGCTAGAAGCCCTTTTTTTTTTTTTGCCTTTCTTTGTGGGGCCAGTCTGTTAAAAGGTTGATTGAGGCAATGGTCTTTACCTGAGCTGCATCGGTCCCCGGATTGCTGAAAAGCGAATATGGATAGCCTTTGAATTTCTTGGGATATGAATATGTGGTTGGAAATTCCATGCGAATCGTCTGCTTTTGTATAGGAACTTCTTACGGTGTGCGAGGTGCAATTTACAATGTAATTAGAAGCCCAGCCATAACATGGGATGAGGGATTGTCAGTCCTCGTGCTCGATATGTTCGTTCCTTCTACGACATTGTGATGTGGTATTGAAGGTTTGCTTGTTTACGATTCCTGCGAACGCATATTCATCAATTTTCGAAGATGTGCCACACCAAGCAGGGGTGTGCATAGGCTGGGTATCATAAAAGCCCCACCCGGCTTGAAACTAAACAATACCTAGCTTGGCCCGGCCCGATACCTGAATAACATATGCCCTCTCTTTGGGTTAGTAATGTGGGTTTGAGATATCCAATGCGTGGCGACGGGGAGGAGCTACGGTGGCACCAATGGACGGTGGATGACAGGGCTGAGCTGGGTGGCACCGGCGGGCTGGATGGTGGATGGTGCCGACAAGGAGTCTCAATTGGACTTGTTTCAGTCGAGATTTCAAACCACCAACCCCCCTTTTTTTTTTTCGCTTGCTCTCTGTTATGCTTTGATTTTTTGAATATTGCCAACCTCTTTGCATGTGAAGCAAAGGGGTTTATATAGAGCTTAAACATGCCAATCCTAGTAGGAATAGGAGTCGATATGGACCGTCAAATTAGCAATCATAGCTAGAGTAGGATTCATTCTAGGCCGTTGGATTAAAATCTCTAATTTTGAAAGAGTACAAATCCAACAGAACTGTTTGTTATTTTCAACTAGAAAGAGATAAATTTCTAATTTATTGTAACTCTAACATTCTAGATAGGATTCCTCAAAATAAATTCTGAATTTATTTAATCTTCGAAAAGTCCAAATTTATAGAAATACCTTATGGATTTGCAGCCAAGAGATGGTGACAATGAGGATGGCCGGAAATGCCCCCCCCCCTTCCCCTTGTGGGCTTATTGTTACATCTCCGACTTGAACTGGATCTTAATTAATTAGTGAGTAATTAAATTAAAGGCTTTGCTCAATTAAATAATTAAAATAGGCTCATTTGAATTAGAATTTTGAACCAAACCCATATGAAATTCGACATCCATGCACACAATTTTGCTGGATTTTAATTTTATTTTCCAAGCTCATTTGCAGAAATTCCTGAGCTTAAATTAGGCTTTTTCTTAAAAATATGCATTTAGTTAAGTCTTTTCAAAAGATGATCATTTAACCGGCTCGATTTAGCTCAAAAATATGCTCGAGGGATTTCGACAAAGTCAACTCACTTTGGCCAAAAATTATGATTAACTTCAGTCTAGACCGCCTGTAGAATTAAGCTCAACTCTGGCCCGAATACAAATGATAATGCATGACGGACAAAAATTAAATATGCAATACATAAAAAATTATGTTTGGTGAGAACTACGGTTAATTCTCATTTTTGTGTAATATAAATGAAAAAAAATCAAAATTTAGGTATTAATACACACATATTTGTATCGACATTTAGTAGAAATACACAAGCTAATCCGCCTTTTTTGCCCCTACTCCCCCCTCTTTGCTGGCCCTTTCTTATTTCCAATCACGTTTGCTTAGACAAAGGCGAAAGCCACACCATGACAATGTTACACCGCTCATACGAAGCCTGAGCGAGGTGCAACTTTGCATCGCCGGAAAATCACAATACATTAAATCAACTTCTGCAATCGGGAGACGGTTTGACTTGGATCACCAGCTGAAGCTGATGGACTCGAAGCGCAGGTTATCAGCCAACCCAGATGAACAGATGGCTGCAACCTCGTGCCTCATCTTCTTTGGACCACAAACCAGGACTCCGACACTTGACTCCTTGCACTCAAATAACATTTCTGCAAAAAGTCACAGATAGTTCTCAAAGTCAGGGCCAACATGCGAGGCCAAGCATTAGTCGAATTCAGCAGACTTGAAGGGAGGTTTGTGAGTGTCCTGTGGACCATTGGATAAGAGCTAAATGAATCGACAAAAAGGAGAACACTAGCCAAGATGGTATGTGAATCGATCACCACTAACTTGAAGCAATTGCTTATATTTTTAAAATGAGACTTGATCCGATGCTTACTCTTTAGGTCAGGCCTCTCGCCGAAGTGCAGATTGGTAGCTTGGACAAGGGACTGATGAGGGAGGCTCTCCAATTCCGTTTCGGCATTGTAGACCCCCGAATCAGGCGAATGCTCCGGAGTCCCCAAGTGCTTGATCTGCTGGGCTTCCTTGGCGTTTGTCCTCTTGATCCATAGAAAAGCTGTACTGGCCACAAAGCCAATGGAGATGCACAAGACCAAAATGTTCAGGATCGCCCTAGAAGCGGTGGAAAACTTGTTTTGGTTGTGATCTATCGGGTAAATATAGTAGCGGGTGATGATCCCTATTAGTATGAGGAATACAACGAAGGAGGCCGAAATGACGGCACCAAGCCAGAGCCAACTGTTGGGGCCTAGAACTGCAGACAACGGTTCATCATGCGAACTGGGTTTGAACCAAACAGCTCGGGCTTGTTTCGAGGATTGGGCGACGGCTTCTTTTTCTCTAGTCACATAGGCCTCGATCTGAAGCTGGAGGTTCGACAAGTCGGATGGGGTGCCCGAAATGGGCAGGACGAGGTCGAGCATGGTAAGATCGGATGAGCTCTTGAAGGCACAAATGAGGGTCAATTTAGGAGTGAATGACTTGAACGTGGTGCTCAGGAAGATGAATTCTCTGATGATGGAGATGAATGGAGTGATCCCACTGCCCCCACTCACCATCACCAGCTTGTCATGCCTGCAGTGGAAAAATGGCACTCGGAATTAATTGAAAATAATTATACACTCATTATATTACTGTCGCGGCACACCCAGTGTAACGAGCAAAACATATAACCTGAGGAAATGAGTGAAGGCGGGTCCATAAGGTCCTTCAACGGAGACATCGAGGCGATCGGGAGGAGAAGGAGAAGAAAGGATTTGGTAGAGCTTCTGAGACCAAGTCCCTTCGTTCTTGATGATGATGCTGAGGTTATCCTTCTCCAAGTTGCTGTTCGAGGAAATGGTGAACGGATGCCATTGCAGCTTGGATAGGCTCGGCACGTTCATGAACATGATGCTCGTCGGAGTATACTCTAGACCTGCTCAAACTCAAAATAAGACGGAAGAAGAAGGAGGAGGAGGAGGAAAATAAGGAACCCGAAATCCTAAAAACCTACTACTTGAACGACAGGGATCCACCTATTAGACGCACACAAGACGAGATGAACTAAACTTAAAATCCTAGACTCATCGTATCGTTCTTCACCTGGTGTCTTGGTGAAGTTGAGCTCGACGGTGTAGCAGGGCAAGACGCGAGCGGAGACCAGGCGGGCCCGGTGGCGGGACTGCAGGAAACGGAGGTAGCGGTCGACCATGAAGAGGTAGAAGCCCGGGAGCATGATGCAGGAGTAAGAGATGCCGACGTGGAGGATGAAGAAGAACATGAAGAGGATATAGAGATAATGGGCGTAGAAGAAGAGCTCGAACATCTTCCTCCTCAGGCGCGGGAAGGTGGTGGCCCACATCCCGAGTCCGGCGAGCAGCGACAACTCTCCTGCCACGTTCGATATCCCCGTTTTCTCCCACTTCACCATCTGCACAGAATTTTCCCGAGAAAATTTACGTTAAGTGAATTCATTTCCCCCTGCCTTTTCTACCATAGTCTGAAATTGTTTCTTCTTCTAAACAAGGAAGGGTCCATCAAGATCCTGGAATTTCTTGCCGGGAGAAAATCAGCTAATTTTCAGGGTCAGCCAGGTGGGCCCGGTCCAAAGATTCTAGTGGGGCCCAAAAAGACGATTCCTTTTGGACCTCGTTCACTTGGGGCGCGCATGACAACGTTTCAATTTCTCTGTTTCTATTCCAAACCTATTCCAGAAATAGATTTGGAACAAAAACTCGTTTGGCAACGCAAATCTGTTTTTCTATTTCTGAAACAAAAATCCGTTCTAGAAATAGATTTTGGCCCAAAATTAGAAATGATTTTTTTTTTTATTTTTGTAAAAATAGAAAAATCTATTTCCATTTCAAAAATAATTTCTAAAATAGCTTGGTTGTCATGCGGCCGGCGGTGCGAACAACGCTCTCTCTTCGTCTCCATTTTTCATGTTAGAAATAAAAAGAAACTTGTCACCAAGCCGAGGGTCAGCGAGGTGGGCCCGGTCCAAAGATTCTGATGGGGCCCAAAAGGGCGAACGCTTTCCCTTCGCCTTCGTCCTCATTCTTTTCACGTTGGAAAATGCGAAAGGAATGGCACACTTGTCACGACAGACACCACTACGTGGACCCTACTGTCCATCCTCTTTTTCTCCTCCAGTTGTATAGGTCAAACTCACCCAGCGTTCCTGACCGTCCAACGTGGTGGACTGATCGGGGCGTCGCACGATCCAAAAGCAACCTTGTCTTAGCGCCACCCCAGCAGTGACGTCGATAAGCATGAATCTATTGAAAGAACCAACGAGTTTTCCGGAGCAAACTTACTGAAGTCGAGATAACAGAGAGTCATCCCAACCGGATGGTCCCCTCAAAGCCACTCATAACTTCTGCGTAGTCCAAGCCACATGCTTTTAGAGGAATCTCAGCATTTTTACGTGTTGTTTTGAAGCGGCTATATTTCAATGTCATACTCAAAAAAGTGAAATTGAGTTAATAATGATATATTCTGATTTTTACCTCGGAGATAGTATGAGTGATGGCCCAGTAGAGGATGAAAACAAGACCGTGTGCGGTGAAGAGGGTCATGATGATGTGGCCGAGCCATATGTGGTACTTGATACTGGCTTCTGAGGTGAGGCCGAAGAGCGGCAACACCGACGATGCTCGGGTCACTGGGAAGAAGAGGAAAGCGAGTGCTATGTTCCCAACCACCCCCAGCCGAAAACCTGAGCTCCTCAGTTTCGATTCCCACCTGCCATCATACTTCGAATTTCATGCTCATGACGTTCTCATAACATGGTTTCCTCGAATATTGATTGGAATAAAACATTGGCTGACCAAATGGTTTGCAAAATTGGCACGAGAAGAAGCTCCTTACCTTCTCGAAAAACTCATGTCACTTCGCTAATATGTTTTATATGTAGAAGTATTTAAACCTCGCATTACGTAAACTTGTGTTCCCTTTTTTGGTTTTCCACTCGCGTAACACAAAAGCTCAAGCCATGAAAATTCCTTGGAGATAATAAAAAACTATTTTCTTAAACTGTTTCAACAATGGTCAGAAGAACACATGACCTCGAGCCTGCATTTTTTTTAGTTCTCATTGAAAATTAAAACAGGGAAAACGAAACCCTTCTTCATGAAAAACAAACTTTTTCGATGGAGAGAGAGAGAGAGAGAGAGAGAGAGAGAGGTTCTTACAATTTATCCCCAATCCCATGCGTCGGTCCCGTCCGCTCGATGTTGAGGAAGCTGTTGCGAAGGTACGTCGCCAAGGACCAAACCAGGAGTGCTATGAACATCACAAAGAAGGCCAGTTCGAGCCACGAAACGATCCCTAGCGGCCCGCTCACCAGCGCCGTTCTCTTTGACATTGCCAATACTTTATTCATTTTATCGCCACTCCTGTTTTCCCCATCATTAAATGATTCAAGCAGCCGTTACAAGCCGATTCACCGACAAACGAATCGAACAGCCGTGGAACAGATACATACTTTCCCGCTTGCGGCGCGCTGGATTTTTTTCCTAGATGGAGGTACAGACATCCCAAGCAAGCGATGAGCAGAACTGGGAATGTGAACATCAGCATCGTGTAACCTGCTTTTTTTATTTTTTATTTTTTTGGCATCGTAACACGAAAGAACTCATCAATTCAGAGGAAATTAAACTCATGAACGACAGGAAAAAAGGAGAGAAAGAAGAAGATAGGAGGAATGCAGGAGCCAGATTCAATGCCTTGATTGCCGAAGTAGGTGGAAGAGCCAGATTTGGCCTTGATGCTGAGCGACCAGTGGTTGCGGTACGTGTTGGTGGGCATCATTATCCAAATCAGAACAGTCCCAAGAAGCACCACCATGGACAGGACCCATGTTGCCTCCCTGACGATTCTCTTAGCTCCGCCAGATACAGAGGATACAGACGAAGAAAACGAAGGTGGTGATGACCATCCCGTGGTACCTGAGTCCATCTTTCCTTCCCAAATCTCTCGGTGACGCGCGAAAGTTAGAGAGACAGAGAGAGAGTTTTAGTGGTCGAAGGAGGAAAGAGTGTAGGAGCAATGTGTGGAGTGAAACTGAAACTGTACATGTGTACGTATATATAGGAAGAAGGGGGGAGGGACTTTTCTTTCTGGTAGATGAAACCTGTAAATTAATTTCCAATTTCAGAAGGGCAAAGCATGATCCATGCCCTTCCCGGAATGTCAAAGTGACCACAAGTTTCCTTCCTTCTTTGTCACGAACACTAAACTCCATATTTAGAAGAAGAAATAAATAACATCCCGAGATATATTGCGAATACTATGTACTTTTTCTATATGGTGTCTAGATTCACGATGTGGTACGATAGATTGTATTTTCTCACGCCTAAAAATAGGCCAGTAGCTGTGATATCGAGGTGAAGTAATTCGGATACCAATCACATCTTCCAATTCTTCCGTCCCTATTCGGCAACATCAAGAATTTTGCACAAAATCAAAACTTACCATGAGAGGTACATCGTGCAAAGAAGTACGACGCGTGGGAAGTTGCATTTTTATTGATTTTTGTCTTTTTTTTTGGGTAAGCCGCAAATTTTTTGCTGGGGAATATATTAGATGGATTGGGAATATTGTGCAAAATTGCCGTTGTTTAGGAGTCAACCTGGCCAATTGGCAAGAATCATGCAACCCCCCTTCCATCGCTCTCATCACATTCTCCAGCTCGACGATGACCTGGAATTCAAAATTAATTCGTTAATTATTTCTATAACGAAGGGCAGTGTGAATTTTCTAGGACAGTGGCTTTTCGCTTGCCCGTGCCCTTTTGCCTTAAGGCGTATTTGACTCTTGTTAATTATACGTAGGCGTACGTATTCGTGTTTGGGCAGGAGTTGTATGTGGACGAGGGCTAGCTCGACGTGTGGCAACACGTGCCATTGGCTGATGTGGACGCGACACGTGGACCTAATGTTTTCCGTTCATTTTAGTTCGATGATCTTCATGACCCAAAAGAAAACAGCCTGTTCATCTCCCTTTTAATTGATCTCTCATCTCGAAATTCCATCGATGCTTCGTTTAATCTCATGATCCTGAAAAAAAAAATAAAAAATGGGGAGGATGAGCTGAAATCGACTGGGTCTTTGGGGTTCGGATTTTGGATAAGGGGGGATTATTTTCGGAGTATGCCAGTTTCCATCCTCGAACTAGAAATAGAATAAAAAAGGGTTAGTTCTTAATTTGTGAAAGCGGAAATCGGCCTATTTGGTCCTGAAATTGGACTGACCGATTTCTAGGTGGGTCTAGGATCAAGCGTAATTTCGTTCTTTCTTTTTTTATTTTTCATTCCTTAGTAGGGAACGAAACACTAGAACCGAACGAGGGATTGAAAAGAGTTTTTTTTTTTATAACTCTTTCAGAGCGTGAGTTTGTCTATGAATATTTTGTTTTCTTCTCCTACGTTTTAGAAGTTAAAAAAAAAATATCGATCCAATCTGAATGGTTTGGTCCGCACCTGAAATCGGGAAGCCGACTAATTATAGCGGTTTCCGCGTTTTAGGAATTGAGGACCCCCTATATCGATTGGTTCGTTTTCATGATAGGATAGATGGTTCGATTTAATCCCAGATAAGCAATAAGGTCATGCTGGTAAAAGATTAGAGGAGAAAGTACAATGATTGGGGGAGGGCGATTCGACGACAAATTAGGCCGCATGACATTTGGAAGATTTTTCAACTGACAATACAATGACATTTGGAAGTTCGTGGTTTCTAGGAACATGCCAGGTTCTGGTTTGGTTGGATTTTTCCTAGAAAGACACTAGTGGTGCCTGATTATCTTATTTGTTCAGCAAATGTAATATTGTCTTCACGTGATAATTGACTCCCGAGTTGCATAGATTATGCTACTCGTGTTTGGATTTAGCACGACTTTACATAAATTTCACCAAAGTCTTTGTCATTTGAATTTGCTAGGCAGTGGAAATAGTTTTGGCATGATTAGAGCACAGTTCAATTTTTTCCCCAGATCTGTAACTTTGCTGTCTCGTAGTATTACGGCGTGTAGTAATTTGACATATAACAGAGTTGCAGCACCTTGGAACGACGTGAGGGTGCTCCAAAATTGCAACTAGGGAGGCGATGCGATTACGAGGTTCTCGACGAACTATGACACCCTCGGCCAAACCAGGTGAGGGTTGGCCGATGATCTCGCCGACCCAAAGTTGCCAAAGAAAAATGAAGACAAAAGAAAAAAAAAGGAATTATTTTTAAAAAATAAAAATTTATAAAAATTGTCAACTTCAGCGACGGCGTCATTTGTACCACACAGGATGGTCGACGCCAACTAGATCGTCACATTAGCTTATTTTCAGAAAAAAAAAAAAGCTGAAAAGACTAAATTTGCAAATCATAGAAATGTTCGAGATAAATTTTTCAATTCTTCTATCTTGTCTCTTGACATTTCTTACTTCAGATTAGGCAGGGGTATATTGGAGAAGAAAGGAAAGGACATAGGGAAGGAGTGATGGCAGTACATCAACATCAACATCAACATCAACTTTATCTCAAATTAGTTGGGGTCGACGAGTGATAGCAGTACAATTCCCTAAAATCTTTGTAAGAAGCGGACTTGGTGATCGCTTTAGGCACCCAAATTTCAGTAGTGGGTTGGGTGGGGAACCGTAGAATCTTGCGATAATGGTTGGAGGGCAATCGACGTCGATCGCTCGTCACCGCTTTTCCTCTTTCTTTGCCGACATAAGATTTGTGCCGTAAAACTTGATCGTCTCTATCGAAAGAATTCTCGGTATCTCCGATTCATGAACGGTTCCGACAAGAAAATAACATTCCATTTCCCTTCGACGTTTTTTTATTTTTTATTTTCCGGTTATTGCTTGGTAGATTTTCTATGAATTTTCTACCGTAAGGACGCAAATGACTACTCTGTTTTATTGATGCCTTTGTGAACGTTTGAGCTCCCATTTTAAGCTCCGGAAGAAGATAGTTCAGTGACGAAAGCAAATGGATTGGAGTTAACCTGTGGTTTGGAGAAAAGCACAATTGAATAGTAGTGGTGTCGCGGCCTAAAATTAAGAAATTTCAAGCTAATCGATTATTAGATTATTTATTTAATTAACATAATTCGGACTCTCTCAAGCACTACTAATTTGCAATTTAATGTTCAATATTTAATATAAAAAGATTTTCAATAGCAGTCGTCATTAATAGTTTTTAATTTTGGTAGGTTGATTAGAAACCTAAGTAAATTAGCGGGAGAACTAAAAATTATTTCTATGAACCAGAGATTAAGAGTCTGAGGACTTGATTACGCTAGATTACTCCAACACCTTTTTGGTACTATTTTATTTCATGAAATTTTTTTTGCCAGGCGATATTAATTGATTTTTGCAGGTCATTTGCGGCTGACTGTCGCACTTCATTCTTCACTGTGATATCTTGTTTTGCTTGATAGGCATACGTGGACGTTGAAGTTTGTGAAATTAAATAAGAGCAATCTGCTGCGTTCTCATGATTGGAAATCATTTGACGATTCACATGCTATATTCAGCAGTCTTGGAACCGATAGTAAATGTTTTATGCTTATATTAAACAGATTTCTGGTTCTTTTATGTAAGTAGATTAATTATTCTCTTCCTATTTCAGTTGGATCCGGAGCTCGAATTTGATCGAGAGGTGTACCCACTTGGGCTCCTACCAAATGTGGGGATCGTGGTCGGTGTTTCTCAGCGAATGTCTTTTCCAGCTTGTACAGAGTTCCCATGTTTTGAACCTTCTCCTCAAGCGCAGACTATATTGCATTGTCTACTTCGCCACCTCCTTCAGGTAACACCCCCATCGACAGATGGTCCTCTTATTTGCACTTTGTGGAGCTGGAGAATAGAATATTAATTGGCATCTATTGAGAACTTGATCTCTCATCCTAGTAGTTGGCTCAAATCAGCTGATTCATGTAGTTTATAATTTTTAACTTTTGTGAATCCAAATTTGGCCTTGCATGACAGTGTCACAATATTAAGACGGTACTATAATTAAGAAGATTTTTCCCCTGATTGCATCTCTATCTCTGACTTCTAGAGGAACAAAAGTCAGGAAGCTTTGAGGCTTGCAGAATTATCAGCAGAGAAGCCTCACTTTTCTCAGTCTCTGGAGTGGCTTCTTTTTACCGTCTTTGATGTAGAAATTTCCAGGTAATCCTATCATACTTTGATTTTAACCTTGTTGAGAGTTCTGTGCCTGAGTGATGTCTTATTTCTTGCCATTGTCTTTCTTTTAATTATTACCATTTTAATTATTATAACCCCTACCAGAAAGCTTGTGTTACCCTGTATTTCACTTCTTTTGGTCGCGTAAATCTTTTCTCTGTACTTTCTGTTTAAACTATCTATCTGGGGATTTCTGCAAGTCATTTTCTAGTTCAACATCTAAATTTAATTACTTGGTAGTCTGTGGTGTTTATTGATTGCAAATCACAGGCAAAACATGAACAAGCACCGGAATAACAGCCTTAAAAGTGCGACCAGTTTCACTCTTCTGGAGAAGACCTGTGATTTGATAAGAAACTTTCCCGAGTATTTTGATGTGGTCGTCGGTGTCGCTAGGAAAAGTGATGGTCGTCATTGGGCTGATCTGTTTTCTGCCGCTGGAAGATCAACAGAGTACTTTCCTGACCTAGTGCTTTCACCTTAATTAATGTGCTGGACTGCTGACATACTGTTGTTAATCAAGGAACTAGCGTCACAAGGAGGACCTGACAAGTGTAGCATACTGCTATCTTGACTTTTGAAATAATCTTTTTCCTGGTCGCTAGCTTTTAATGCACATCATGAAGTGGATCTTTTCCATAATGTGAATGAAATGTCCGCAAGAATGAAGTCTATTTGCATGTCTGTTCTGATGCCACCATTGATGATGACGGCACGTGTTTATCCAGCAGCGATAGAAGTACCTGTAATTTGACACCGTTGCTGAGAAGTTTAATTCAGCAAAAGGTAGAAAAAACCTTCTTCTTTTTCTACAAGTGCTTAATTGTTTCTTGCTGCTACTTGTTGAAGTATATTTATCCATACTAGTCAAGAATTAGCAAGTCATAAATAAAGAAATTGGGATATGTCAGTGTGTCTCATGCTCTATAAATAGCCATCTTATGTACTCTTTCATTAAGTTATTCATTTAAGATGTACCTTTGAGTATTTTCTCTCTCCTTCTCTCTTGAAGATCCTCAAAATATTCATCGACTTTTTGAAGTTTGTTTGAGGAATGTTTCCAAAGAAGATGGTACAGGACGGCAGCTTGCTGCATACTGGCATGAGGAGTAGATATCCAAGTGCCTTTAACGAGGAGTTGTCGTGTCCCTGACTCACCTCATCCATTTTTTTAACGATTGTAAAGATTATAGGCGGAACCCACGTCTTCTTCAATTTTATTCTATTTATCGACTATGTGAATCTGATGACATTCTTCAACTGATTGAGAAAATTCTCCGGATTCAGCTTCAGACGAGTATGCTGCAAAGCCGGATTAAATGCATTGTTTCTGTTGGCTCATATGTGCTCCGTCAAGTTCAAGGAGTGGATAGTTGTTCTTGTAACTCTCTTGATGCGGTCTGAGGTATAACTAAATACAATTTGTGTAGAGGCATTGTCACAAAATTTTTCTTATATTTTATCTTGCTTCTCTGCAGATGGAAACTGTAATTTCAGAAGGTTATCTGATATGCATGCGAATCGACTGCTTTTGTATGGGAACTTCCTACAGGGTCCGAGGTGCAATTTACAATGTAATTAGAAGTATAGCTGTAACATGGGATCAGGGATGGTGAGTCCTCGTGCCATTCATCAATTTTCGATAAGTTTGTTCCTTCGACGACATTTTGATGTGGAAGTGAAGGTTTGCTTGTTTACGGTTCCTGGGAACGCATATTCATCAATTTTCGAAGATGTGCCACACTAAAGCACGTCCAGAAAAACAGATCATCGCACCCAAAATGGGCAAAAGGATTAAAAGAAAGTTTGCTTCCGCTTATGGGTCAGTGCTTTCAGCCAGTGAACAAGGATAGGTTGAACCATTGATATCTTTAATGTCATTGCGAGATCGTGAGTAAAGGAAGCCAACATGTAAGTACGATGTCTTTGAGGAAATGAAGTTGAAGATAATCGACACAAATATTTGTATTGACATTAGTAGAATTACACCAGCTAATCTGCTCTTTTTGCCCCTACTCCCCCCCTCTTTGCTGGCCCTTTCTTATTTCCAATCACGTTTGCCTAGACAAAGAGGAAAGCCACATCATCACAACGTTACGCCGCTCCTACGAAGCGAGGCGTATTCGACAAGTTTGCATTGCCGGAAAATCACAATACGTTCAATCAACTTCTTCAATCGGGAGACGGTTTGACTTGGATCACCAGCTGAAGCTGATGGACTCGAAGCGCAGGTTATTGGCCAACCCAGATGAACAGATGGCTGCAACCTCTTGCCTCATCTTCTTTGGACCACAAACCAGGACTCCGACGCTTGACTCCTTGCACTCAAATAACATTTCTGCAAAAAGTCACAGATAGGTCTCAAAGTCAGGACCAAAATGCGAGGCCAAGCATTAGTCGAAGTCAGCAGACTTGAAGGGAGTTTTGTGGGTGTCCTGTGGACCATTGGATAAGAGCTAAAGAATCAACAGAAAAGAGAATAATAGCCAAGATGGTATGTGAATAGTTCACCAGTAACTTGAAGCAATTGCTTATATTTTTAAAATGAGACTTGATCCAATGCTTACTCTTTAGGTCAGGCCTCTCGCCGAAGTGCAGATTGGTAGCTTGGACAAGGGACTGATGAGGGAGGCTCTCCAATTCCGTTTCGGCATTGTATACCCCCGAACCAGGCGAATGCACCGGAGTCACCAAGTGCTTGATCTGCTTCGCTTCCTTGGCGTTTATCCTCTTGTTCCATAGAAAAGCTGTACTGGCCGCAAAGCCAATGGATATGCACAAGACCAATATGTTCAGGACCGCCCTAGAAGCGGTGGAAAACTTGTTTTGGTTGTGATCTTTGGTGTAAATATAGTAGCGGGTGATGATCCCTATTAATATGAGGAACATGACGAAGGAGACCGAAATGACGGCACCAAGCCAGAGCCAACTGTTGGGGCCTAGAACTGCAGACAACGGTTCATCATGCGAACTGGGTTTGAACCAAACAGCTCGGGCTTGCTTCCAGGATCGGGTGGCGGCTTTTTTTTCTCTAGTCACATAGGCCTCGATCTGAAGCTGAAGGTTCGACAAGTCGGATGGGGTGCCCGAAATGGGCAGGACGAGGTCGAGCATGGTAAGATCGGATGAGTTCTTGAAGGCACAAATAAGGGTCAATTTAGGAGTCAATGACTTGAATGTGGTGCTCATGAAGATGAATTCTCTGATGACGGAGATGAATGGACTGATCCCACTGCCCCCACTCACCATCACCAGCTTCTCATGCCTGCAGTGGAAAAAGCGCACTCCGAATTAATTAAAAATAATTATACAGACTCATTATATTGCTGTCGCGCCACATCCAGTGTAATGGGCAAAACATATAACCTGAGGAAATGAGTGGAGGCGGGTCCATAAGGTCCTTCAACGGAGACATCGAGGCGATCGGGAGGAGAAGGAGAAGAAAGGATTTGGTAGAGCTTCTGAGACCAAGTCCCTTCATTCTTGATGATGATGCTGAGCTTATCCTTCTCCAAGTTGCTGTTCGAGGAAATGGTGAACGGATGCCATTGCAGCTTGGATAGGCTCGGCACGTTCATGAACATGATGCTCGTCGGAGTATACTCTAGACCTGCTCAAACTCAAAGTATGACGGAAGAATGAAAATAAGGAACACGAATCCGCAAAACCAACTACCTGAACGACAGGGATCCACTTATTAGACTAAACTTAAAATCCTAGAATCATCGTATCGTGCTTCACCTGGGGTCTTGGAGAAGTTGAGCTCGACGGTGTCGCAGGGCAAGACGCGAGCGGATAACAGGCGGGCCCGGTGGCGGGACTGCAGGAAGCGAAGGTAGCGGTCTACCAAGAAGAGGTAGAAGCCCGGGAGAATGACGAAGGAAGCATAGATGCCGACGTGGAGGACGAAGAAGAACATGAAGAGGATGTAGAGACAATGGGCGTAGAAGAAGAGCTCGAACATCTTCCTCCTCACGCGCGGGAAGGTGGTGGCCCACAGCCCGACTCCGGCGAGCAGCGACAACTCTCCTGCCACGTTCGATATCCCCGTTTTCTCCCACTTCACCATCTGCACAGAATTTTCCCGAGAAAATGTTAAGCGAATTCATTTCCTCCTGCCTGTTTCCACTGTAGTCTGAAATTATTTCTTCTTCTAAAGAAAGATCCTAGAATTTCTTGCTGTGAGAAAATTAACTAATTTTCAGCTTACTAAAGGTAATTCCCTTTGAACCTCGTTCACTGGCACTGGCAGTGCCAACCCTTTCTCTTCGTCTTCGTTCTTTACATGGTGGAAATATCCACGCGGCCGAAAAGTCAGGGCACTTTTCCAAAAGACCAAAAAGTCAGGGATGGTGCACTTGTCAGGACACACACCACTGCGTGGACCCCACTGTCCACTCTTTTTCTCCTCCTTCCATATCGGTCAAACTCACCCGGCGATCCTGACTGTCCACGTGATGGACTGATCGGCCGATCGCACGATCCAAAGGCACCTTGTCTTAGTGCCACTGCCACCCCAGCAGTGACGTCGATCAGTATGAATCTATGGAAAGAACCAACGAGTTTTCCGGAACGAACCTCCCTACCGAAGTCGAGACAACAGCGAGTCATCTCAACCGGATGGTGCCCTCAAAGCCACTCATAACTTCTGCGTAATTCGAGCCACGAGCTTTTAGATAAATCTGAGCATTTTACGTAGAGCTTTGAAGCGATTGTATTTCAATGTCATATTCAAAAAATGAAATCAAAGTTAATAACGATATATACTGATTTTTACCTCAGAGATGTTATGAGTGACCGCCCAATAAAGGATGTAGATGAGGCCGTGCGCGGTGAAGATGACCATGACAATGTGGCCGAGCCATATGTGGTACTTGATGCTGGCTTCTGATGTGAGGCCGAAGAGTGGCAACACCGACGACGCTCGGGTCACTGGGAAGAAGAGGAAAGCGAGTGGTATGTACCCAACCACCCCCAGCCACAAACCTGAGCTCTCCAGTTTCGCTTCCCACCTGCCATCATCCTTTGAATTTCATGTTCATGATGTTCTTATAATATGGTTTTCTCGAACATTGATTGGAGTAAAAAGTTGGCTGACCAAATGGTTTGCAAAATTGGCACGAGGAAGAAGCTCCTTACCTTGTTGAAAAGCTCAAATATGTTTTATATGTAGATGTTTCTAAATCTGGCGTCACGTAAACTTGTGTCCCCTTTTTGGTTTTTCATTCGGGTTATACAAAAGTTCAAGCCATGAAAACTCCGTGGAGATTAATAAAAACTAATGACTCCTTAATCTGTTTCCATAATGGTCAGAAGAACACATGATCTCAAGCCTGTATTTTTTTAGTCTTCGTTGAAAATTAAAACAGGAAAACGATACCCTTCATTGAAAAGAAGTTTTTCGATGGAGAGAGAGAGAGAGAGAGAGGTTCTTACACTTTATCCCCATTAATCGGTCCCATCCGCTCGATGTCGAGGAAGCTGCTGCGAAGGTACGTCGCCAAGGACCAAACCAGGAGTGCTATGAACATCACAAAGAAGGCCAGTTCGATCCACGAAACGATCCCTAGCGGCCCGCTCACCAGAGCGGGTCTCTTCGGCATTGCCAATACCTTATTCCTTTTATCGCCACTCCTGTTTTCCCCATCATTAAGTGATTCAAGCAGCCGTTAGAAGCCGATAAACCGAAAAACGAATCAAACAGCCGTGGAACAGATACATACTTTCCCGCTTGAGGCTCGCTGGATTTGTTTCCTAGATGGAGATACAGACATCCCAAGCAAGCGATGAACAGAACTGGGAATGTGAACATCAGCATCGTGTAACCTTTTTTTTTTTTTTTTTTGGCATCGTAACACGAAAGACCTCATCAATTCATTGGAAATTGAAACCATGAAAGACAGAAAAAAGGAGAACAAGAAGAAGAAGAAGAAGATAGGAGTGCAGGAGCCAGATTCAATGCCTTGATAGCCGAAGTAGGTGGAAGAGCCAGATTTGGCCAAGATGCTGAGCGACCAGTGGTTGCGGTACGTGTTGGTGGGCATCATTATCCAAATCAGAACAGTCCCGAGAAGCACCACTATGGACAGGACCCATGTTGCGTCCCTGACGATTCTCTTAGCTCCATCCGATGCAGAGGATGCAGACGAAGAAGAAAACGAAGGTGGTGATGACCTTCCCGTGGTACCACAGTCCATCTTTCCTCCTCAAATCTCTCTCGGTGACATGTGAAAGTTAGAGAGAGACAAAGAGACAGAGTTTCAGTGGTCGAAGAAGGAAAGAGAGCAGAGCCGTTAAAATATGTCTGGAGTTTAAGCTAGTAAACGAAATCCGACTCAATCCAAATTGAAAATTCGTATTTTGTCTGGATACTAAATAGTTGAGCAAGAGCTGTTGATCAAGGAAATAGAATATATTTCATGTTACAGGAGTCGGCCAAAGAAGAGTCAAAAAGAGAAAAGTGAATATCCTTATGTTGACCGAATTACTTTGATACATTGAGTTTCCTTTCTTGATCAGGTTGTCCAAGATATATGCTCGTGACTCACGAATCGTGAGTTGGGTACGAAGAATTCAGGCGCTGTTTCATCGATTGCTTAGCAAGAGTCTATCTTAATGAAATTACATCAAGTATTCAAGTGACGAAGTTGATTAAATCTTAAAGCAAGATTTGTGTAATTCTTTTGTGTGAGATTGACAGATTATTTCGCAAGAAATTGTGGAGCTAAACGCCAATGGATTATTTGATGTAATTAAGGCTAGAAAGCATTGAGAATGTTTGAGTAATATAATCTTCGTCAGATCGCTTGTTTTGTAGTGAAATTCATTACTGCTCTCCCCGTGGTTGTAGATCTTTACGATCAAATCACATACATTTGGTATTCGATTTGTTTTCTTGCTCTATCCTTTTATTGTTCGATCACTTGTTCCGCGCCACAAAAGCAATGTGTGGAGTGAAATTGAATCTGCACATGTGTATGTATTTATAGGGAGAAAGGGGAGGGACTTTTCTTTACGGTAGGTACAACTTGTAAAATAATTTCGAATTTCAGAAGGGCAAAGCATGATTCGTGCCCTTCCCGGAATGTCAAAGTGACCACAAGTTTCCTTCCTTCTTTGTCACGAATACTAAACTTTGTATTTAGAAGAAGAAACGAATATCATCCAGAGTTATATCGCGTATTTTATGTGTACTTTTTTTTTTTATGTGATCTGATCTATGTCTAGATTCACGATACGGTACATTAGATTGTATTTTCTCACGCCTATAAATAGGCCAATAGCTGTGATATCAAAGTGAAACAATTCGGATACCAATCACATCTTCTAATTCTTTCGTCCGTATTCGGCATCGTCTAGAATTTTGCGCAAAATCGAAACTTATTACAATAGGTACATCGCACGAAGAATTACGATACATGGGAAGATGCATTTCGTTGACAAAGGGCAGTGTGAATTTTCTAGGACAGTTTGCTTTTTGCTTGCCCGTGCCCTTCTGCCTTAAGGCGTATTTGACTCTTGTTAATTAAATGTACGTGTACGTATTCGTATTTGGGCAAGAGTTGTACGTTGACGCGGGCGAGCTCGATGTGTGGCAACGCGTGCCATCAACTGGTGTGCACGCGACTTGTGGACATTGATGTTTTCCGCTCTTTTAGTTCGAGGATGCTCATCGTCCAAAAGAGAAGAAAAAATTTCGATGATGCTACCCTACGCAGCATGTTCATCTCCCTTTTAATTGATCTTTCATCACGATGCTTCGCTTAATCTTATGATTCCCAAAAAAAAAAAATGGCGAGGATGAACTGAAATCGACTGGGTCTTTGGGATTCGGATTTTGGGTAGGGTTGATTGGTTTCGAAGTATGCCGGTTTCCATCCTCGAACTAGAAATAGAATAAAAAGGTTCAATTCTCAATTTGTGGAACTGAAAATCTGCTTGTTTGATCCTGAAACTGGACCGACCGATCTTTGGATGGGTCTGGGACCGGGCGTAATTTCTTTCTTTCTTTTTATTTTTCATTTCTTAGCAGGGAACGGAACACTAGACCTGAAAGAGGTTTTGGAAATAATTTTTTTTTCTATTTTTTTTAAACTCTTTCAGAGTATGCCTATGAACGTTTTGTTCTCTTCTCCAGCCTTTTGGCCATGAAAAAGAAAAATTATCAATCTAGCCTAGGTGATTTGGTCCACACATAAAATCGCGAACCAAACTAATTATAGCCGTTTCTGTGAGAACCCACCATTTCGACCGATTCGATTTCGTGATAGAACAGATGGGTCGATTCAATCCCAGATAAGCAGTGAGGTCATGCTCTTAAAAGATTAGAGGAGAAGTACAATTATCGGGCGACCAGCCACACTGGGATTGAGACACGGCTCGGACTCCCACGGGGGGCAGCAATAAGGAATCTTCGACAATGGGTGAAAGTCCGATCCAGCAATATCGCGTGAGTGAAGAAGGGCAATGCCACTTGTAAAGCTCTTTCGTCGAGTACAATTATTGGACGGGCGCGATTCGACGACAAATTAAGCTGCATGTGTTCATTGGAAAGATGTTCAACTTGGAAGTTTGCGGTTTCTAGGACCATGCCCGGTTCTGGTTTGGTTGGATTTTTCTTGAAAGGCACTAGTGGTGCACATTTATCTTATTTGTTCGGCAAATGTAGTCTTGTCTGCACGATTGTTCTTGAAAGACACTAGTGGAGTTTTGCACGACTTTAGATAAATTTCGTTTGTCATATGAATTTGTCTGGCCGTGGCAATAGAGTTACTACGACAAGTGTTTTACAAGAGTTACTACGGGCCTTCCAGCAAATAGAAATAGTTGCAAGACAATAAGAACTATTTGTTTTTGCAACTATGGACCGACAAGGATGCTGGCCGACCCTAGCCCATGGCCGAGCGCTGAGGGTTGGCTGACGATCTCGCCAGCCCAAAGTTGCAAAAAAAAAAAAAAAGAGAGACAAAATATATATATATTTGTAAATGAAGTTTATAAAAATTATTAACTTCAATGCTCACCATGACGTCATCATCCATGCCACATAAGACGATTGTCGCTAACTAGACCGTCACATCAGCAAATTTCAGTAACAATTAAAGGAAAAAATTAAATTGGTAAATCGTAAAGATGTTTAGGATTATGTTAGTAAATCGCAAAAAACTTCGGGATTAAATGGATACAGTTAAAAAATTTGAGACTGAATTTTCCTTTTATCTCTTCACTTTTCTCACTTTAGGCAGGGAATATTGGAGAAGAAGGAAAGGACACAATGAAGGAGTGATGGCCGTACAATTCCGGTCAAAGCCGCCACCAAGGGCCTCAATGATTTTCCTTCCCCCCTTGTGATCTGATCGCTTTTAGGCACCAGAATTTCAAAAGTGGCTTAGGTGTAGAACCGTAGAATCTTACGATACCGATCGGAGGGCCGATCGGAGGGCAGCCGACATCGATCGCTCCTTACCACTTCCTTCTCTTTGTTTGCGGACATAAGGTTTTGTGCCATAAAACGCCGTCGTTTTTGCAGGTCTCCAATTGATGAACGGGTTCTGATAAGAAACAACATTTAATTCTCTTTCGGCGTTCTGTAGATTTTCCATGAATTTTCTGCGGAAGGGGCACAAAGGCAAATGATTACCTTGATATATTGATGTCTTGTGGACGTTTGAGCTCCCATTTTCAAGCTCCAGAAGAAGATAGTTCAAAGACGGAAAGCAAACGGATTGGAGGAAAGCACTCTATCGAGAACAGATTTGAAAAGTAGCAGTTCCAACTCTTCCAATTTGCTATCTATAATCTAGAACTTCAATCCGACCACAAAAATATAAAAAATAAAAATCCAAAGTGTCCAACACGGTAAGTACGTAACTTTTCTCTGTCCTATAATCAATTACCCAAACTTTCTTTTTGTTCAATCGAATGTCTCGACTTTTCAAATTTAGTTCAATGTTAGGCTTCTGATAAATAATTTGTCATGTCATGTGATTTTACCGATATGGCTCACTTACTCCGCAAACTCAAACACAAGTGATGCAGATCGCCTACTCAAAAGAAGGGGAAAAAAAAATGAAGCATCGTCTCCATCTATGTGTTGAGTGATGAAGAGAGAGGATACCAACTTGGAGAAATTTAGCCATCTAATGTGTCCCTGCCGACCGTTATCATCTCAAGCGGTCGGATTGAATGCCAAAGAGGATAATTAATCCTATGTCAATTTGGAAAGTCGATGGCAATGCTGTCCAAGTTGACATCTTACGTTTGCGCCCTCACATGAATCCACATTTAAAAATTGAGATATCTCATTAGGAAACCAAAAAATGGTTTAGATACTCGATCATAGAAGGTACAAAAATTTGGATGGCTAAGTGTCATTAGACCCATAATCAGGTCGGAGGCTCTGAAATTAGGGCAAAGTTGCCACCCGCATTCATCTAAATTTCGATACAGCTTGGATGACATGGGAAACAAGTGCTGTCTGCAGAGACTTAGAGACACACACGTATCCAATTCCTGGGCAAAAACCTCAAAGTGACTAAGCCTGAGCTGAGCTCCTCGGGGAAAACAAGGGTCTCTCTTCGATTCCAGTCAATAATATCGAGTGAGCTTCGTGTAACAAAGCGTAATCAGATTCAGTAACAAAGCGCTCGGAGGACTCAAAAGATATTCATCTTCTCCCAGCCATGTCACCTCAATCCCACAATCTCGTCTTCTCTACATTCTCCGACGTTCACTTCCATGGTGGACTTCTTCTTCGTCGGCAACACCGTGCAGCAATTTCTCCTAGGAGCCTGCACAAAATACACAGATTAGCATATGAGCCTCCGCACATACACGCATAGGTTGTATTTTGCGGATCGTCACCTTGTCCCATAAATGCGGGTCCGGCTTCTTGCGGACCTCCACTCGGCGAATCCTCGACGGGTCAGCGATCTTCCACTCGCAGTCCGGGCTCGGCACCCCATCCTGGACGTACTCGCTGACCGTCGCGTTCGTGCTGGAGTCGGGGACCGCGTCCGAGAGGAAGTAGACAAAGGGCTTTTCGCACGGGTTCCTGCTCAGAGGCCGGGTGTTGAAGGCGAACCCAGCGGGGTCGGCTCTCTTGTACCAGTGGCGGAACGTCCTCGAGGGCGTCTCCACGTCCCGGGGCAGGTAGATGCCCCGGTATACCTGGACCGCGTAGCCCCAGGAGACGGACACGGTCCAGCTCCGGGTCCGGTCGTAGCAAATGGACTGCTGCATGAGCGCAGCCGAGTCCAGTTCGATCGGAGCCCGTAGCCTTTGTAGGGCTTGCAATTGGGTCATTTTGGGGAAAATGGGCTCGACCACGTCCAAGTGATGGAGCGAGATCAACGGCGTGATTGGGTGAGCAGCCAGGAGCCCAAATACGTTCCCGTACACGTCAAACTGAATCCCACCCATCGAACAAGAAACAGAAACTTTAGACAAACGGAAGCTGGCAAAATGCCTAATTGAAGATCAAAATACAGTTATTCCATGAAATTTATTGACTTTCACAACTGGAAAAAAAAAAGGACAGTAAAAAGCCAAAAGTCTTAAACTGTCCACATATTTACCCAAAACATTTTTTAACAAACATCTAAAACCAAACTCATAGGTAAACATTTTTTTAGCAAACCCCAAAAACCCCAAACTTATGTCCACGTAACACATTTATCCCAATCATTTTCTTATGATACAAAAGATCCTAAAATTTATATCCCTGTGAAATATTTTGCCTCAAAATTTGAAGTAAATGTGACACAGATACACATTTTGGATTTTTAGTGTCACCCACAAAAAATTTTAGAATAAATGTGCTGGGTATCTAGGTTTTTTGTTGGATTTTTTTTTTAAAAGAAAAGGGGAAATGCGGGAATCAAAATTTCCCTTTTGGCTGTTTATTTCTGCAAATGAGATATAGAAAGGTCCAATATTGGGATTGGAAGAAATATCAACTGCTGAATTTGGAGTCGACCGCGTGAGATTCGACAATCCCCATTCAGTGGGAACTATTTGAGCAAACTGATTAAAATAGAAAATGGATGAACAATTCAAACCAATGTGTTTCTGGTTAGGTATTTGCGTGGTTGCTTGGCGTTAGGAGAGAGGCTCCCGCCACCCAACCATTGACACGGCACGGCCCTATCTTGGGGACCCACTCGCATCGAGAACATCAACAACAGCACTCTTTTCAACATCGACCTCCATTAGAGCAACACCTGTCGGGGCATAGGTGCCAAGCTTCGGAGTGCTTAAGAAAAAGGCAAGGCCTGTGTGCATTGGCCAAGTGGACGGTGCGCAGAAGAGTTGCCGGAACTTGTCCTGAATTTTCCTCCCTTTCGAACTTTCGTGCCGTCCCACTTTGGACGGCACTGAGTGCTTGTGTTGATTGACCTTGTTGGAGGTTGGAACCACTTCGCCGACCTTGTTCAGTGCTTGGACTCAAGACATTTAATGACACGAGGACTTTTCCGTGAGCGTTCGGAACTACCCCAATGAGCAAACAGGGCCAACAAGAACAAGGGTCGCCTTTTCAATGAGGAAAAGGGTTTGACGTGTCGTGATGGTGCAAAGACACCATCCCTCTTCACCGTGAATATGACGTTTTCTGATTTCTCCGCCAAGAAATGGTCGCATTTTGCCATTTTTAACTATTGTTGCGTCGTCTTATTCCGACGTGATGGTATCTTCGGATCGCCCAAAGTCCAACCTTCACATCTAGGCCGGGAAAATATGTAGGGTTTACACAGCGCTTAAAAGCTCTCTCTATTAACAGCGGCATAGCTAGCCTATGCACTGAAGTTGAATAAATTTACACGTCTGGGTTCCACGCGACTCCTCCGCCCCCCCCCCCCCCCCCCCCCCCCCAAAAAAAAAAAAACCAACGATTCCTCCCCCCAAAAAAACCAAAAAACCGAGGTCGCGTTTATCTAGACGACAGACTTGGCTACATTCTCGGAAATTCTCGGAGAGAAGGTTTATCATGATCGTGACAAAGGGCCCTTCACTCCCATTAAAGAAAAGGCAAGAAATAAAGGTAAAAAAGGAGCCTTCATCGCAAATCACGTGCTTTGCTGATAAAGAGATCCTTGGCTAAAATGTCGGATAAATCCAATGAAATTGACCATTTCGCCATGTAATTCTCACTTGCTCTTTTTATTTTTTTAATGAGCTATAAGCTTTCCAGATATATTTCGGACCGTAGATGTGTTTATTTCACAAAAAAAAATCAAAAATTTAAAAAATATTTATTTAAAAATACAGACTTATATCATTCATAAAAATAAATAGATACAAAATATTTTAATCACCCACGAAAATAATTAGACGTAAATTATAATCGATGATTAAAATGTTTTTGTTGATTAATTTGCTCAAGAAATATGAGCATTTCATTTTTCCATAAAATAAATAAACAAATAAATTTCATAAAAGTTATAGACTAACCTGGTGAAAACCCGGTTCCCGGGTGAGGGGGACGCCGAGCTCGGCCATGCAAGCCTGAACCCGGTCGTCGGACCCATAAAGGCCCGGGTACCGCCGGAGGCACTGGTCCTGCATCCGCTCGAGCGCTCTCGCCAGAGCGTAGCTGATGGCGAACCCGCCGCCGCCGTACCCCATGTTGTACGAGAAGTATATGTTCTGCAGGTGGCTCTCCGACCAGCTCCCGATGTAGTAATACTGGTTATGATCGTACTTGGACAGCACCCTCACCAGGTTCTCCGCCACGAACACGGTGTCGTCATCCCCCATCACGAGCCACCTCGCCTCTCCGCCGTCCAGCTGCCTGAACGTCTCTGAGACTATCCTGGAGATGCGCACGGCGGAACGGTCGCCCTTGGGGTTCTTGTACTTGAACCCCGACGTGTTGCTCGAGATCTTCACGGGCGGCAAGAGGGCCGAGTCGTCCCGGCCATCCGCGGCGTCACTCCAGGGCGGCGGTGGCGGCTTGTCGAGCCACACGACGCCGCGCATTCGGTCCGGTCGCCACCAGACCTTGAGGTAGTTCTTGCGGTGGTGCCATAGCTTGGCCGAGGAGGCTATGCCGAAGACGATGTGGTGGAGGGCCGTTTGGGTTGGCCGCGGGGGGAGTGCTTGTGCTTGGCGGTGGCGATTGGAATCATGAATAGGAGAAGTATCACAGGAGGAGGAGGAGTGAGGAGAGTAGAGGAATTGGAGGGAGTAGAGAAAGTAAGAGAGAGAGAAGAAGGCGAAGAAGAAGGTGATGAGCTTCGGGAGAGAGTAGGAAGGGTGATGAGAGCTCTTCATGTTGAGCTCTTGGTCCCAGGAATCTTCGTCCTTCGAGGTTTCTTTCATGGACTCATGTGGGTTTTGGGGTACAAGGTTGTAATAGCAACGGATCCTGCTCTCTCTCTATCTCTCTCTGTCTCTCTCGATCTCTCGACTAACCCTAAGAAGCACACCGATTATCAATCTGTCCCATTCTGAGCTCTTTTTTTTTTTTTTCAAGTGTGCACCTGATTATATACTGAGATTATTCCATCGGATTCATCTGCACCGGGCGGTTTTCTTCCTTTTGTCGTTTGCTTTTGATGTCCAGCTCTATATTCGGCCAGAGAATGACATGGTAACCACACTTTGTATTGAATTTGGACTCATTCTCATTTGAAGAATTTGTAAAAACCATCGTGCCTACGTCGCTCTTAGCAAGCTATATCCGCCAAAAGTTGCAGCATCTCTTGTCCTAGTTTAAATTGGTTGGTGGCAAAATTTATGGCTTCATCGAGCCCATCAATTTGGAAGACAAAAAAAAAAAAACAACAAAATCAGATTACTTGAAATAGAGATATTGGATATCGCATAGAAGGATTTTTTATTTACTTTTTTTTTATCAGGTCTTGATAGGTATCACTTTCATAGAATGATCGCGCGTGTCATTGATTTTTTTTTTAAGTAAATGTGTATGATTATTAACCTGAACTTGGAACTGAGCTTCACATATTAAGTGAACAAAGTGTTTTCATAAGTTTTGTTTTTAAGGATGATGTGGTTGAAAGGATCAATCATAAGCTACGTTTGAAAAGGCTTTTTGGGAAAGCCTTTAGAAAAATGCAAATATCTTTAGTCCGAAGGAATTTGATGAAATATAAAAGTTATTTGATAAATTGTAATTAAAAAGTACTTTGGAAAGAAAGTTTGGAAACATGTTGTAAAAAGTTTGGAAAAATGTTGTTTAATAACCATAAAATCAAAAAGTCCATTTTGTGAGTTTTGACTAACAAGTGCCAAATATTTTAATAATTTTTATGATTTTTTATAATTCTTTTTCTTTTTCTTTTTCTTTTTCCCCAACCCTCCCCCACCTCCAGCCAATTCAGCAACCAGCCTGAAGTGCGGCCGGTGAGGTAGCGATGAAAAGGTCGATAACATTGAGGTCAAGCCTCACCATGTTCCGGCAAGGCCCTCACCCTTGCAAGCCCAAATTTGGAGAGGCGAGGCGCATTGGGATCGCAGGGAGGAGGGGCTAGTTGTTGCCATGGCGGAGGCATGGAGAGGGGGCTTGATGCAACAGCACTTGCAGTGACAATGTTAGGCAATAGCCTCCTCAACAGTGCTTGTGATGATGGTGTTTGGCAGCAGCCTTCCAACGAAACTAAAAGCGAAGTTGCCACCATTGGTCTTACACAAGTATCCTAGCGAGGGAGGAGAATGCTCAAAGCTAAAAGCTCAAGGCGACTTTGGGATTTCAGTCTTGTAAAAGCTAACTTTGAGCCAAGGGCCTCTGCAAAAAATTTGCCAAACACTTAAATTTTGGACCAAAGGACTTTGGACAGCCAAAGATACTTAAGAAAATAGTTTCCAAACGCACCCATGGTCCCCATCAAATGTTGGTGGAACTTGTTTTTCTCGGACCCCAACTGTGGAGCTCAATGTTTCTTGGTTCGTTAGTTGAACAAGGAGGACAATGGTCATCTGATTTAAAGAAATGAGTTAGTGACGGGCAAATTTCAACCATCATATTGTAAATTTCTGATGGACAATCCAATCAAGGCAGAACCCCATGTTTCTAATCATTGTTGATGAATATTTTATTACTTGGTTTCGCTCTATATTTGAGAACACATTGAATTGATCCTTAAGAATCATCCACTTCCAGAGTTCAAAGTATTAGGTAGAATAGAGAATGCGCGTGCGTCTCTTTGGACCCAATACTTCAATGACGTGTTACTCTCAACATTAACGATTACCGGTGAATTCAATGAAATTGACATTTCCTAGCAAGTAATTTTTGCGATGTTTTGGTGGTGAATATGTCAGGATGATTAAATTCAATTTAAGGCATAGATCGAAAGGAAAGATAGAATGCAAAGGGTCGAGTTATATCAAGTTCGACCTCAATCTAGAGCTCATCCAACCTAATTTCGACTAGATACGTATAATAATTGGAGTTACAATCACTTAAAGATTGAGCACTAACTGATAGAAGATTTAAATATTAAATTATACATTCACCTAATTTAAGCCATTAGAAGGGACGACAATGGTTTCGCACAAACCAACGCACAAGCTTCTTGATTGGCCTTCCCAATCACCTGTTTGTCACATTAGCCAAGGTCGATTTAGCCAATTGGTGCTCGATCTTTATCTTGCATTGTCAATAAACTTGTCAAAGGAGTCCCACCCACCCACCCCCCCCCCCCTTCTTAGAGAAGATGGCAAAAGCAAGAAGACAAAGTATCTTTATAGATTTCACAATTCTTAAAAGAGGATGGTCCCCGACCCGAGTCAAAACCTTCCTTTATCCCCTTGGAACTAAACCTCGCTCACCGAGCTGGCGCTCACAGGAACAAAAGTAAATATCCGACAAAGAAGGATGATTACAAGAAAACTGGTCCCGGGGGAGCGTCAAGCACAAATCGTAACAAGAAAGAGACAATTCGCGAGGGACTGGGAAACTTCAACTGCGGAGACCAAATAAAGGCCGATGCAGACTCAAAACTGGGCTGACTATCGAACTTGTCCTTTCGATTCGACGCTCAGGCCCTTCGGCCCACTATGAATCGCAGGATAGTGTCGTTCTTCTGATACCGTCTGCGATGCTTTTATTCAAAGCCCGTACGTTAAGGTGATGCTCTAATGCTCTCCAATTTCTAAGATGGAACTCCCTTTTCCCATTCCCCAATTTCTCAACCTTCAGTTTCGCGCACGATGATTTTCGCCGCTCCAATCTGACTTAACCAATTCGCATCGACTCCCCAAATAGATGTGATTTCACAAAGTTAGGAAAGGATCTATGTGGATTGAAGTGGCCGAACAAGAAACGATGTGACTGTAAGGCTCATATACATCATCAAAATCACCTTTATTCCAAACTAGTTGAGATCGATGGTCGACGAACCCGAAGAGAAAAACATAAAATATAATAAAATAAAGGCAAAGACAGGGACCAAAAAAAAAAGAGGAAAAAAGCTAAACATGACAATCTGGAATATATAGAATCCTTCTTTCTACAATGCGAATAGCTTTTCTCCACTCTGTCCTAAGATAAACCGTACGCCAATTTATTTCCCACTTCATCAAATCTTGTTTTACTACATTCCCCCAAGTAAGTTTCAGCCGATCTCTTCTTTTCTTTATACAGACATTTGAAATACTCCTTCTTCTGTTTAATTGCCTTCTGCACCTCTTCATTCCGCCAACAAATTTCCTTTGTTTGATGTATGTTCCCTTTACTTTCACTTAACATCCTTCTTGTCACTCTCCGTAAGCAGTTAGACATCTCGTTCCATATTCTATTTCTTTATCTCTCTTGTTATCACGGTCCTTCCTAAAGCATCATTTCTTTGAAATTGGTTTGTTTTTCCTCATTTAACTTCCACCATTTTATTCTAGGATTTTGAGTCATTCACTGCATTTTCCGTGCTTTATACCAAACATCTAAAACCACCAACTTATGTTGCGTAGTTACACATTCTCCAGAGTAGACGTTACAATCTACATACGAGGTTCTATCCGCTCTTCTAGCAAGAAAGAAATCAATCTGACTATAATTTTGGCCGCTGCGAAAAGTGATTAGATGCGATTCTCTTTTTTCTAAAGAAGGTATTTGCTAATATCAAATCATAAGCTATCGCAACGTTCAAGATATCTTCGCCACCGTCATTTTTAGTCTCATAGCTAAAACCTTTATGAACTCTGTCAAAATCTCTATTACTTTGGTCAACATATTCATTAAGATCTCCTCCGACTGTAAGGATCATATTGAAATAAAAAAAAAATACATATGTAGCTCGCTGATTCCTCGTTCTCACCTCCTTCTGTCCAACTTTATTTCTGGTTTCCCTTCCAATAGATGATAGGGGGTTGGAGTTGTACCTTTTTCGGCGTGCGATGTGGGGTAGGTGACGAAGAAGCCATAGCCTCGTCCAGCACCTACGCCCCGCTAATGGGTGGGCGATCAACTAGTGGTTAGCTCCATAAAAATTGTCTCTCTTCCCACGCACACGAGAAATATTCCTCTCGAAAGGGACTCGAAACATGCACGGGAAGTGCGCTTTATGCGTAAGACGAAAGTGTTAAAAATCCCATCAAGTCCACTCGAAGGCACAGAATCCCAATAATGTGAAGGTGGCTCGCGCACTCTAAACGAGGGAGGCCTTGGAGCTGGGAGAGTACAAGGGCTATATGGACCTAAAAAAAAATTGATTGCTGCCACCCCACGTGAACCGCCAGTGGCAAAGGAGAAAATGCTGTGTAGGCCGGCCTCCTCCGCATCGGCAGGAGCACCTGCATCCTAGAGCGAAAGAGGGTACACACCGACCGTGATGGCTTGGCCATTGGTCCAAGCTCAAGGATTACTGTCTCTTCACGAGAGATGGCTGCATATTACACACGCTATCATCTTAATCCGAGAGTTGCAGTCTCTTTATTTGCGAATACAGTCACCTTCATTTGCATTGAAATAGAAAGAATACTAGGAATTGGTGGGGGAGGCGCGCAGCAGAAGCTCAGTAACTGTGTTGGAGAGATCGTCTTGACCCCCAAATCTGTTAATATATACAATCGAACTTACATCCACTTAAAAATTTAAACTGTCGAGTTATGGGCCAATTTAAATATATTAATTATGTCACATTATATTAATTTTTTAATGTGAAATTTTTCTAATATAATTCACGGTTACATTTCAATCAGTTTTGGGGAGGTTGTTTTGGTTAAAGAATGGGACCCTCAGGGGCAATCATAGAGCACCGCCCGTGAAGAAGTGGGTCGGCGTCAGTGGGAATGCAACGGGGGCAGAGCTCAAAAGCGAGGTTCACGAGACGGGATTACGATAAAAAAAAAAAAAATTGATTCACAGGACAACACCAAAGCGAACCCCACCGGGACCCTCCAACACTGGATAGTCCAAACCCAGCAACGCCCGAACCCTCGTCACATGATGAACCGATAAATATTTTTGGAGCCATCTGGTGCTCTCGTTGATCCGCTTACATTGGCCTAACATCCAGAATGAGGCCCCACAACTTGTCCCACACTTCGCTTCGCCATGAAAATAACTATTGAGGAGACAGCATAATTTGTGGCTTAACATAGTTGGTAGAGAGCTAATTAAATCACTTAGGGCATCCGAATCATGATCCTCTAAAGCGAAAAAGCCGCACCTTGAAGCTAGAAGGAAGAGATAAACGTCGAAAGGAATGGTGATCACGCCACTAATCAAGGCGGCGGCCGTGACTACCGTGACGAGGACCAAGGCGGAGGAGAAGGAACAGCCATGGAGACGGTTCGTCCCCAATGTGTGGCAACTTGTCATCAGCTACCTAGGCTAGGATAATGGCCACTCCGATGGCCTTCCACACTATAATCACAGTTGCTGCTCCGCAAATTACGAGTATTTTCTCCACTTTTCTACCAATAATCCCCCTTTTTTGCAAATTTTTCTCAGGTCACAAAAGGCAAATAAATATGTTAATTTTTTTTTTTTAAGTGTGGCAAGACCATGACGAGCGTTTCTTCTCTTCGCTTCAAAGACACAAAAACAAACAACAGCGAAAAACGAAAAGAAGCAGAGCATAAACACTACGCTAAGAACAAACCCCACTACCTTTTTTGGCCTATAAAACACTCCAAACCGTATGGCCTAACCACATCCATCGAACTCGCCCGTGAGTTCCCTCTTAACCCTCTTCGTCGCTTCTCTCTCTCTCTCTCTCGCTCTGTCTTTTCCAATTTTCTTCCTCCCACATTCTGCATTTTTCGTTTTTGCAGAGGATGATGAGGGTAACGTTGCTTCTCGCGGTGGCGTTCTTGTTGTTTTGGGCTCATGGAGGGGCGGAGGGACGGAAGGTGAGGAGGTTGGACGCGCTGGAGTACACGGCGGTGAGTTGCCGAGCGCACAGCGCGTCGCTGACCGATTTCGGGGCCGTCGGTGACGGCAAGACGTCGAACACCAAGGCCTTCCAGGCCGCCGTCGATAAGCTGAGCCAGTTCGCGCCCGACGGCGGCGTCCAGCTGTACGTCCCCGCGGGGAGGTGGCTGACGGGGAGCTTCAGCCTCGTCAGCCACTTCACGCTCTACCTCCACCGCGACGCCGTTCTCCTTGCTTCTCAGGTTGGTTATGCCAACGGTTTTCTTTATTAATATTGTTTTTCTTTGGGCCAAAAAGAGAGAGTGTGTGTATGTGTAATATATATATATATATATATATATTATTTACTTGGGTGGCCGTGTGTAACTCGTCCCATCTTTTTAGGCTGATTTTGCTCGAAAACTGTTGGTCGTTTCTAGGGGATCTGGAAAGGTCATTACGACGGACTTAATGGCTTGAAACCGACGGTCAATAAAAGTCAACCAACGGAAATGAAATCACTAGCTATTGTTAAGGTTACGGCAACAAAAAGTTATGCAGTAAATGATGGTAGGGATCCGTACCTCGTATCACTTCACTTTCTCATTAAATGATGTGCAACCACACGAAATTTGGGGAAAAGTATAGCCAAAGCCCGTAAACATATTACGACGGCATCAAATTATCCACTTAATTTTAAATTTTTTAATTTAATTAATTTAATTTTAAATTTATCATATTTATATCAATTACGTCTATCTGATCAATTTTGATCAAAAATCTTTACGTTTGTTATATTACACGACACGACGATATTGACTTAAACAAATTTGATGAATTTTTAATGTTTTTTCTTTTTCCTTTTTAGTTTGGTTCTTTTCATTTTGGCCTGGTGAGGGCCTTATAGGCCATTGCCGGCTGCGAGCCAGGTTTGAGCTAGCGGCCAAGCAATTGCTTGGCGACTGTAGCCAGCCAAATTGAAAAAAACCAAAATAAAAAGAAAAAAAAGAAAGGAAAATAAAAATATTGTAAAAAAAAAGCACTTAGAATTTGTAAAATTTGTCGACAGCCGGTCATGCGGCGTAACACGGCCAGTATCCATGCCATGTCCAATTGAAAACTTGGCAAAGAAAATTCTGTATACCGGTCTCCACCTCGTTCAATGTTTTTCTTTACCATGTTTCCTACTCCTCTTTCGTTTTATTTTTCATTTGTGGACGGTCGAGATGCCAAAAAGTTTGATTCACAGAAGGGTTTTCGCTCTAATATGGTTCCTCGAGTGACGTATTCACTGGCAATAGGCTATCGGAGAATTCGATTAAAAAATACCCTTCGCCAGAAAAGATCAAATTCATGTTGTTTTCAACTCTTTTTGGGGGGAGTGGTAAATTTGAGGCGGAGTTCGGATAAGTTTGTGCCAAAAAGATTTGAGTAAAACTCAAATTCGACCAAGGCCCGCAAGTTCCAGCTTTAGCTTAGTCCCGTTCCGACACCATCATGTTAGAAAGTCCAATGGGGGTGAACTTTAGAGGTGCCATTAGGACCGATAAACCGGTAATCAATGAGGGTGCACAAACCGTCGATCAGCGAACTGGTCGAGTACGTCGGTATTCTCGAGTCCTCGCACTGCACTGCCTTACGCAAGCGAAAAACCAGCTGAATTAGAGCTTAAATCTGCGCACATTCTGACTGCAATAAGTTCTGTGCTCCGGGGGTTGCGTTGTATGTAGGACATGACAGAGTGGCCTGTGCTCAAACCACTGCCATCCTACGGTAGAGGAAGGGATGCAGCTGCTGGGAGGTATCAAAGCCTCATTTTCGGCACCAATCTCACTGATGTTATCGTCACCGGTAAATCCCACCAAGTTACTTTTCTCTTTAATTTCCCTTGTTTTCGCGCTCCGATACGCTTTGTACAGTCTCCCGATTTGCTCATCTCGGTCTCTTCGTACCAGGGGACAATGGGACTATCGACGGCCAAGGCGCCTTCTGGTGGCAGAAGTTCCACGGCGGCAAGCTGAAATACACCCGCCCCTACCTGATCGAGTTCATGTACTCCGACACCATCCAGATCTCGAACTTGACCCTCCTCAATTCACCGTCCTGGAATGTTCACCCTGTCTATAGCAGGTACGATCTTGCCAGTTTTTTTGCCTTCTTTGGCCATCTTGGTATCCAAATTCTTGGGTCACATATTCAGCCAACGTGACAAACTAAATCAACAAATGGTTATTGCAGTAACATTCTTGTGCAAGGCATCACCATTCTTGCCCCGGTCAAGTCCCCGAACACCGACGGGATCAATCCAGGTTCGTCCATTCTACTTCCTGGGCCAGCAGCGAATTTCTTTTTGCCTTCCTTGGCTACTGAGATCACCATGAGTTTCGATTTTGTAAGCCTTGGAGTTCAATCTTCAACAACAAACTAGCCGTTTCTGACTGATGCTCTTGCTTATGCAAAGCTCAGATTCATGCACAAATGTGAGGATAGAAGACTGTTACATAGTCTCAGGGGACGATTGCGTTGCGGTCAAGAGCGGATGGGACGAGTACGGCATTGCTTTTGGGATGCCGACACAGCAACTCGTGATCCGACGGCTCACGTGCATCTCGCCCTACAGTGCTACCATCGCCCTAGGCAGCGAAATGTCCGGAGGAATCCGAGACATTAGAGCCGAAGACATTGTCGCCATCAACACCGAATCTGGCATAAGGATCAAGACCGCCATAGGAAGAGGAGCCTACGTCAAGGACATCTATGTGAAAAGGATGACTATGCACACCATGAAATGGGCATTCAAAATGGACGGCGATTACAAATCGCATCCAGACAACAATTACGATCCGAACGCGCTCCCGGTGATCCAGAACATCAACTATAGGGACATGGTGGCTGAAAATGTCAGCGTCGCGGCTAGATTCAATGGAATTGCAGGGGATACGTTCACTGGAATTTGCATCGCGAACGTGACGCTGGGCATGACCGCCAAGCACAAGAAGTACCCATGGACTTGCGCGGACGTCCAAGGGATGACAAGTGGGGTCACGCCGCCCCCGTGCGACTCGTTGCCGGACCAGGGGCCGGAGAAGATCGCGGCTTGCGATTTTCCGGCCGATACTCTGCCTATTGATGAAGTAAAACAGAAGCAATGTAGTAACAGGATGAATTCCTTCTGAGTTTTAATAAACTCGTGTTACATTATATCTATCTTTCTAATAGAAAAGCTTCTCTCTGAATTTCCTCCCTCTGTTTTTTTCTACTTGTTACAACCAAGCGAGGCTAATGGAAAGTCAGCTTCTTGTCCATTTAAGCAAATAGGTGACGTTCAATGATGGATCAGAATCTGTCAAATGACTATAACATGCTAATATCGTGAATTAGTCTTAAAATTCATAGCATTATCTCTAATTGACATGAAATTGCATTTTGATATTTATGTCCCAAACAAGAAAAGAAACTGAATGGTCAGATTCATCTCCCGCGGGAGAATTCTGACGTGATAGAACACGTTGTATAATAAATATATATTTTTATATATACATGATTTTTTTTTTTGTAAAAATAGAGAATTTATGATTAAAAAAAAGCTCTGAGGATGAAAAAGAAACTTCCCGTCATGTCGTGGATACTCTTGTAATTTGACTCCAAAAGCCAATCTCCTAAAAAAATAAATAATAAAGTGAAAAGGATAATGTCGACATAATAACTATGATTTTGAAAAATAAATTTTGGTGGTCCTACCTGCTGGATTTTTCTGCATTGGGCCCCTGGCCTTATCTGTCGTACGAGGCTGTAGGAAAGGAAAGGGCTCACTGCGTCACGAGATTGGACATGGGCCAGGAAAGGATTGTGGAGCCCACCCAACCCTTGTTTTTCTCTTCACATCCCCCCCCCCCCCTTTTTCCCTTTCGCAAAGCATTCAATACGATGGCTAAAGTGTACCCCCCGAGTTAAATCTCAGGTCAAAAGTTGGTGGACCGACTCAACGAGAAAATAGTTTACAGAGGAAGAGGAAACCCCCCTGCACTTTATTTTCATCCTCCCGGTTATCACGGCGTCGATGACTCCTTTGTAGAAAACGAAGAGTCTCTTCAACTGTTCAAAGCTTCATCTTATCTTTGTCATTTCAAGTGCATGAACTGGTATCGGCTGCGGTATCAAATCAACTAATGAGCTCTACGTCGAGTTAGACAAAGGATAACCCAAAAGCTTGGCCTGAAAGAACCTAGAAATCAAGCAGCAAAGTATCATACGACCTGTTTGTTTCTGATGGGTATCAATCACCAAGATCTGCAGTTTCGGGTCCTAGGAGCCACGAGGGAAGGACCAAGTGAGGGGCATTTTAGCAGCTTCAAGACGGGGGGGATGTTGACAGAAAAGTGGAGTGGGTGATGATGATGAGTCAAAACGAAACTTCAACTGCTCTAGCAGAATTATCGCCTGCAATCCCACCGGTCCAGCCAATGATACCTTCGTAGATTGCGATTTCAAAAGCATTGAACATTTTAAGAATTTTGGAAAAACAAAAAAACATCAAGAAGTCAAGAAATGGAAAAAGGGGGTTGCATCCTTGTTGCCGTTAATCGTGGTTGAAAGAGAGGGTAGCGAACTTTTGCTGTAGCCTGGAGCTGCGCTGATAGACCAGGTAGGGACCTTCTGACACTGACATAATTCGTAGATAATTTGGTGACTAAGACAAAATTTTACCAACGCTCTCAACCCTTAATCAGTCACCTAAATATGGAACTTAGCAATAAGCACCAAGCTCAAGCATTGCTTGATGTGATAGTCGCTAAGACAATTAGGTGACTAGTTATTAAAAAGGGCACTTCTTGATTCCTATCTCAAAGCTCTTGTAGCAACTTACGTCTGAAAATCTTTTCTCGATACACAAGAATACCTTGATATAGAAAATATAAAAAAATCGAGATGGCTTTAAATGCTAATACTTATATGTCTCTCAAGATTCTATCTGTTTTGTGCATGGAACTGTTACCCTTTTAAGAATGAATTAAAGTGAAAATAAAAAGCAAAAAACCGAAAGACTAAACTAGAATTAAGCCATCACTGACTTTTCCTTGGATATATGTACCTTGCCTTTGAGTGGGGTTATCCCAACAGAAGTTTTCATTGCAATGATTTGATTCTTGGACCAATCTCCAAGGTTAAAAAAAGAAGGGCTCATCTTTATCACACTATTTTATGCCAGCATTTTAGCGTGATTAGCTTCAAATTTTAAGGTGTCTGCAAGAAAACCACCTAGAATCAAGGCATTTGTTGACTTCCCGGTCGTTATGCTCCCCAGCGGCGCCTGAGAAACACAGCGAGCATCAATCAAATTGCTTCGAACACAGTGAAATTGCTTTTAATAAATAATTTGGAAACACAGAGACCCTAGATAGGAAAGTCACCAAAAGCTTATAAATGAGCCTGAAATTAGCTATCCTAGCATTGTATCTTTTTGCTCTGCAAAAGAAAAGACCTCTCCAGTCAAGCACTTTACCAAACATGGAGCACAAAACAAAGTCTCCAATGGAAACTCAGGTAAAAGAAAAACCCGCAAGTTCTCTTCTATTTCCAACAATACACCTTCAACTTCATGTTCTTCTGATCTTGAGTCTTGAGTTTCTTCAAGTTCATCAGGTTTCACACCCCAAAAAGAGAAAGAAGAAAAAAAAAACATGTTTCTTTCGACCGGGTTCGGCAACCCACCAGAAGGAAAAATCGGAGAACGAGAGAAAGATTTCATTTTTTTTTTGTGGTGTTCTTCCTACGCAGGTGATTAAGAGAGTAACCATATGGGTATTTATCGTGGCGTTCGTGGCAATTTTGGCTGGAGCCGAGGGCAGGAACGTGAAGAGTTTCAACACCTTCGAGTACAGCGCAATGAGCTGCAGGGCTCACAGCGCCTCGGTGACGGAGTTCGGGGCGGTCGGCGACGGGAAGACGCTGAACACGAGGGCTTTCGCGGCGGCGATCGCCCATCTCAGCCGGTACTCCGCCGTGGGCGGGGGCTTGCTGTACGTCCCCGCCGGGAGGTGGTTGACGGGGACTTTCAATTTGACCAGCCACTTCACTCTCTACTTGCATAGGAATGCCGTTCTTCTTGCTTCCCAGGTTTCTCTCTTTCCTTAATTTATTCTCTTGACTTTTCTTTTTTGGTATAGTTCAGCAACTACATCCTCGTTCCCACGAATCCCAAGGCGATGGGGTTTGTTTGTTGGACGGACCGTCTTTGTCTGATGCCGTCGAGAGGAACAAGACAGTCATAGAATAGAGCAGCATCCAAAGAAAATGGCTTCTTGCCTTTCATTTTTGGCTAAACATAAAATTAAAAAAAAAGTGATTTTTTTTTTTAATTTTGGAGTGGCGCAATACTTTTTGGATAGCATGCGTAGGGAAGTAATAATTAGCTACAGTACGTGTAATTATGTTTTCTTGAAAGCAAAAGAGGACAGTGTCCGGAGGTTTTCTCTGATAAAACTTTCCTCAAACGCTTGAAGGTAATAAGAGATTGGCCACTGGGCGACCCTTTGCCGTCATACGGCCATGGAAGGGAAGCACCGGGAGGGAGGTACATGAGCTTCATATTCGGGACCAACCTCACTGATGTGATCATCACTGGTAGCTTCAAGAACCAATCTTTGAAAGCATCACTTGAACTTCTGCACTTGGGTTGCATAAATATAGATTTGGACGTTACCCTCTGACTCGACTCTTTGGAAATTTTTCGGTTTCGTGCAGGGGACAATGGAAAGATCGATGGTCAGGGTGGTATTTGGTGGACGAAGTTCCACAAGGGCAGCTTGAAATACACCCGCCCTCACCTGATCGAGATCTTGCACTCCCGCTCTATACAGATCTCTAATTTGACTCTGCTCAACTCACCATTTTGGACTGTCCACCCCGTTTACAGCAGGTTATCTACCCATTCCTTCTTGTTAACAAGAACAATTAAAGGTCCTCTGGGATGTTTCCTTCTGTTTTTTTTTGTGGTCATTTGCTGTTCTCAGAAGACATAGATGATCGGGCTCGTCTTCGTTGTAATTTTGAATTGCAGTGACATTATCATTCAAGGGGTTACGATCCTTGCTCCAATCAAGTCTCCCAACACCGATGGGATTGACCCAGGTGATGTTTCTCTACTACAACTTCAAGCCATTAAATTTATTAGCGAAAAAGAAAAATGAGTTGCAAACTCAAATTGATTGCTGGACCCATGAGTCCCCCCCCAATACCAAGCTTTGAGGTCATTACTGGTGCTAGCATACTGTTGAAAGTTAGCACCTGCTCTGTTTCGGGAGACAGCTAATAAATTTTCCAACTGTTGGTTGGTAAATGTTAAGTCTCTACTTGCTTGCTAATGGTTTTTGTGAAGACCCAATTCCAATGGTTTTTAATGGTTCGTTCAGATTCGTGCACTAATACTAGGATTGAAGACGTGCACATCGTCTCCGGAGATGATTGCGTGGCCGTAAAGAGTGGTTGGGATGAGTACGGCATCTCTTACGGAATGCCGACCAGGCAGCTTGTGATCCGACGGCTCACATGCATTTCCCCATACAGTGCGATGATTGCTCTCGGAAGTGAGATGTCCGGTGGGATCGCCGACGTCCGAGCCGAAGACATCACGGCCATCAACACAGAGTCCGGGGTCAGGATCAAGACTGCTTTGGGCAGGGGAGGATATGTGAAGGATATTTATGTTAAAGGAATGAAGATGCACACCATGAAGTGGGCCTTCTGGATGGACGGCAATTATGGTTCGCACCCGGACAACCACTACAACCCAAAGGCCCGACCCATGGTCAGCGGGATCAATTACCGGGATATTGTGGCCGAGAACGTGACTATGGCAGCTCAGTTCAAAGGGATCCCGGGGGACCCGTTCACCGGAATTTGCATATCTAATGCGACCATCACGATGGCCCCCAAGTCCAAAGAGGCGCCTTGGACATGCAGCGATGTACATGGGATCACAAGTGGGGTCACACCTCGACCTTGTGGCATGCTACCGGAGCAAACCACAACGTGCCATTTCCCGCAGACGAGTCTCCCAATCGATGCAGTGAGGTTCAAGAAGTGCATTTCAAGGGGGAACCATGCATGATTCTCATGTGCAGTGAACCGAAGGGCTAGTCGTTGTATGCTTAAAGCCCAGATCACTGAATGCCAAATTGCATATTCTGTGTTTGAGTGAGAACCTGAGAAAATGGTTACAAACTATGATCGGCTCCTTGAGGCATGAACATGTGGGGATTGGTTAGGTTAAGTTCAGTTTGTATATGCGTTTTCACTTTTGACTAGTTAGTAGTCTCTTTTGCGAGGGTTCGGATCCTTACAAACTACAAGATTGTAGAGGGCCCGACAGGGGCCAACTCTTCGGCATCGCATCGCATTCCAACCGAAATGAAATATGACCCAACAATCTACAATTGCTTCATTCTACTAAACCTAAGCAGGCTACTGAAAACCAAACAGATATTATTGGACATCACCAGCAGAAATAGAGAAAGAGCACCGGGCAAGCACAGTTGTGGCTTCAAACCCTAAGAATATGCTTGACGAACAACAGGGGCCACCTTGGTGTTACTGCTTTACACAGCCAAAAGAAGCCTCAAGAGCGAAGACCTATTCTCATTGACTGCGTTGAACAAGTCGAACATTATAAGCATACATAGCCATCCCAATAAAAGTTCAAAGAACTTTTGTCCAACTGTCTAGAAAACCTCAAACCTAATTTCGCTATCTACAGCATGCTTGTTTCAATTTTTTTTCAATGAAACATGCTGACCAGTTCTGTGTAGAACACTAGTAAATGGAGCAACAACTTGTCACAAATCCCTAATACATGGGATCTGGATTGAACTTCACGGACTCCCTCCAAATGAGCTCCTTAATGTTTTCTTCGGTAAATGAAGGTTGCTCGAAGTCAAAAATGAAGGGAGTCGGGCAAACTGGTTCCTCGTTGATATCATGAAGAGGGGCTAAATATGGGTGGCACAGAGCCTCATCAACTGCAAATCAAAATACATAAACAATATTAAGAATTATGAGCAATTGCATGTGGAGGGGAAGAGAGCAAATGAGTAAGCATTAGTTTTCGTATGAGGGCTTCTAGAACTTCAAGCCAAAGTTCAGTTAACCAGGATTAATGCATTCTTATATTTGAATCTACAGGCGCTAACTATACAATTTATTTGATTATTTAGGACCTAAAGTCCTGCCATTATCATATGCCCCCTTCTAGTATCCATTATTTCAAACCTATACCCCCTAACAATGGAAGACACATAACCTAATTGTGCAAAAAAAAAAGATGCAAGAGATACAGCATCATCTGACATACCTGTAATTCGCTTGCTGGGATCAAAGACCAGCATCCTTTCTAGGAGATCAACAGCACCTGGAGACATACTCTGAAATCTAGAAGCAAATTGCTGTCTTGGATACTGTGGAAGCTGTCTTACATATCTTCGTGCATTGTCACTTCTTAAAAACCCAAGGCTGGAGTCATCAGGAGAACCTATAAGCTTTTCACATGCATGACTTGTCAAATTCTATTTATCTTTTGCTCAATGATCAAGGATGATGTTCTACACATCTTATCCCAATATGCACAAGTCTTGTCAGTGATGCCATCAAAACGGAATCAGACATTATGTTTCATTTATAATTTCAATGCTTTACGAGGCAAAACATGCAATCGTGCTCCCCTGCATACATCGTGCTTAGTATTTCCAGGATAAATACTTCCTCTATTAAAGAACTCAACAACTGCCTCGGACATTATGCTTATCGCGTCCAGGATAAATACTTTCTCTATTAAAGAACTCAACAACTGCCTCAGTCAATCTTTAAGAACATCATCAACAATATCAACATCAACATCATCTTTATCACAAACCAATTGGGGTCGGCAATCTTTAAGAACAAGAGGAGAAGATTTAAAATTATAAGCCCTAAAAAGGAGCAACACCAACTTCTTTGATAAATGATCTATATTAATCTTTCTCATTCAAATCAATAAGCGCATGCTCCATAGTTAAGCATTATTGCGGTAGAATGATCGATTTAGCAACCTGAACTCTATATGAATAATCAACGAATATGACGACATCTCAGTCTTCCAGCATTAGAATCATTCCGTCTCTTTTATAATGCATTCAAAGATTGCAAATAGCAGATTCAACTCTCAACAATCAACTAGCATCAGATTTAGGTCTATTTGCATGAAAAAATGTAGCCAATAAACTCACTGATCAATTATTACTTGGGATAAGCAACGAGTTAGCAACCTTTCAGACTCTCTGCCAATCAGAAACTCAGTAAACAGTGCAGATTAAGCATCTTCTGAGGAAAAACATCATCAAGGCATTCGTGTTTCATTTCGTAGATAACACCTGTGTTTGCTAAAAGCATGAGAGGATACCATGTTCTAAATATGAAACATTTTTATGATATGCATAACCCTTTCTAATTGGTAGGGTAACCAACAAGGAGATGTTCAATAAAAAGAAGCGCTCCCTTCTTAAACACACCAGGAAAGCAAGTTCCATTAATCATACCTCTGTGATAAGTCTCAGCTGATGAACATAATCTCTGCCTGGGAAAAGGGGTTGCCTAGTCACAATTTCACCAAGTATGCAACCCACGGACCAAATATCAATGGCAGCAGTGTACTCTGAACAATTAAGGAGCAGTTCCGGTGCGCGATACCAGCGAGTAACAACATACTCAGTCATAAAATCCGTTTCAGATGTGGTCCTAGCTAGCCCAAAGTCCCCAATTTTAAGGTCACAATTCGCATTCAGAAACAAGTTGCTTGGCTTCAGATCGCGATGCAGAACACTTGCTGAATGCACATATTTGAGACCACGAAGCAACTGATACAAGAAGTACTGCACAACCATAGACGAGTCAATACTCTAGACTTTATCCCAAAAAACTGTGGTTATTAGGAGCAAAGGGATACTGACACTACAACCTCAATGAGGTCAATACCTTAAAAAAGTGAAAGTAATGTACGAATTCAACAAGAAAAACAAGTGCATTAATTCTAAGAGAGGCCTACTAATGCCAGAAAACAAGTGATAAAAAGAGTTTTCAGGACATAGGGAACCTTCGTGACTGATATGTAGGAAGGAGGGAAAAAAGGGAAGGTGTAAGCCACTAAATTAATCGGGGAATCACTTATTTATCTCCTATTTTTCAAGCAAACCAACACGTGCTGAATTCTAGTACTCCGGGTTGAAGTCTCCAAATTTTGCTCCGAAGTAAACAAAAAAATGTTGGCAATCTCGTGAAACATGTTCCATAAAAAGAAAAAAGGAAAAGGAAGTACTAACCCTATAGTGATCATCAGTCAATGTCTGATTGGAACGGATAATTTGATGAAGATCAGTGTCCATCAAATCACACACCATGTAAACATCATTAAAGTTCTCCCTACTTGGAGGACGTATAATATCTTTAAGCGCAACAACCTGTGGAAAGAGAATCACAAAAAAACTACTGCCAAGTTAATTTCCAATGGACAAGGTCATACTAAATGGACAAGCAGACAAGAACATAATTTCATTCAGGGAATGTGTGCAATGTAAGTGTAAAGCACATCCTTGATAAACTTCAACACAGCAAAATACTGCAAACTTGCCAACAATAAAACTAATATTCAAGTCGCTTCCAAGTTCTCCGTGCTTAAGCTCCATATTTTCTTCCGCATTGAAACAAGACCTTGAAAATACATGTAACAATCCAGTATAGCCATTGTAACAATTTATGACCAGCAAGATCTACATGATCCCTGCAACCAAAAAGTCAGATACCACTTGACACATGTAGACAAATATGAGCAAGATGTGCAAACTTCCTCCAAGTGCATGATGTTAAGGAGCAGACAGAACTGATGATCATATGACACGGTTCTATGCAGGCACGAAGACTCCTACTTAAAAGATCAATGAGAGCGGAGGTCAGAATGAATCTTTTACTTACGTTCTCGTGATCCATGTGACGTAAAAGCTTAATTTCTCTTAAAGTCCTCTTGGCATCTATTCTGTTGTCAAATGCATTGCCAATCTTCTTGATGGCAACCTCCTCATTTGTCTCTGAATTCATGGCAGCGCTGGTGGAATTGACATAAAGACATAACATATCTTGCATGACTGACGAAACCAAAGTCAATACAGAGGAATCGAAACAAAACAACAGTTCTGTTCATCAGCAAATAAGCCAATATTTCCACGAATCACATCTTGTTTCTCGATATTTTTTTTTTTTCCTTTCCTTCCTTTCAGCGGAGATCTGAACTACAACTTTGTAGAACAGATGGAATTTTAGTATTCTTGTCAGGTACTAAAATTCTCGCCATTTCCAAGTAATCCACGAGATCAACTTCCAAACCAGATGGTCAAGACAACTGTGCGAAAATTACTCATGCTAGTCGTCGCTTTCAAATTCTAGCAATTCTACTTATGGAGCTAAAGTCGTATGATGATCAAGTCACAGAATCCAAAACAAAAGAACATGACGAAGCAAGAGAACCAATTCAACGCGGATAATGAAAGCTAACAAGATCAGTCCTTCGATCAAGCTCGAAAAGGTCAGCTCACCAGACGAGCCCGTAGGCGCCTCGGCCAATGGGGCGGATCGGGGGGACGTACTTCCTCGAAACCTCGAAGAGGTTCCCGTACACATTGTACTGCACGTAGCGCCCGCCATGCGTGGGGATCCCTCGGACGCTGTGCTCGGCCGAAGAAGCGGCAGCTCCCGAGCCCGATGACTCCATCGACGAGCGCGAGGGCGGAGTAAGGGGGGGGAAGGTCCGGTTGAGACGGCCCGACCCGAATCCGGGCGGATTTCTTGGGAGAAGATGGTGCTCGAGCTGAAGGGGAGAGTGGGGGGATGAGGGAGAGGCAGGAGTCAAGAGTCCGTGCCGGTAGGTGAGCAAAAGTAGACGTTTCGACATTTCTATTTTTCCTTTTTTTTTTTTTTAATCTTCGTTCCAATTTTGTTGAAATCGTTTGAATTTTCGCGGAAGTGGGGCAAGGAGCAGCAGCACGCGTCCGGCCTTTTGAACTGGAAAAGCGTGGTTAACCCCGCGACTACAATTGACTTTTCTCTTCTTTGGTTTTCCTTTCTTTTTTCGGGACTATCTTTTCTGGAAAAATCTAAATGTAAGAGACGGATCTAACACGAAAGACGAGACTACAAAATTAGAGAACACGAGCCCACTTCGTTAAAGGAGCGGTGGTGTCGGAAGACGTTCTTGGACTCAAGCGAGAGGGAGAGAGAGAGAGAGGGGAGAGATGGTAAACGCGGTCTCCTCATTGCCCATCTGCTATATAGACTGTTTTGAAGTGAGCGACGACTAATGCTACAACATCCAATCAATAGACGAGCCAAGGTAGTAAATAAGTAGGGATGAACCAATCAATTGGGGTGGCCAGAATTGGAGAGCGAAAGGCTTCGTTGGTAGCTCAAACTTATGTCTCAAGAGACAAAATTAAATTTAGTGCGGTGGGGATTTGGTACGACGAGGTACAAGAGATTGGCGCCTACCGCGAAATCGAATTAGTATTAGCCACTTGTACCAAGTTCCACCGCGCGCCTTTTATTGCAAGCGTGTCTTGCCGAGAAACGAGTTCTTCCGGATACGCCACGAGGTTTTCGATGAGCAAAGGAACAGGTATCGAAACTCCACGTCTTCTTGGAAGATCCCCCGCCGATTTTTCTTTTTTTTTTTTTTCTTTTCTGGGTGAGGAAGAACAGAATTGGTCATCGAGAGTTTGAGAGATACGACGAGTGAATGGAGCTGCCTTATTTCGTACACCCGAATCAACAGGAGGAGAATAGAATAGTTTGCTTTCTTGAAGATGCCTGCCGACCTCCAGAGGGGTGCAGAAATCTCAGTCATCTGCGCATGCAAGAAAAGCCCATCAAAAAAGGACCGGAAGACCAGTTGAGAATTTGACCACTTGGAAAGCACCGATCATCGTACGTTTTAAGGGAAGTTAATGCACAAACTCAGCAGCTCCAGGCAAAATTTTCAGTTAACAAGTAACACTCATTCAACGCATCAGCCTGCACACTGCACAGCCTGACGCTGAATTTTATCGTCGACAAGCCTGCTAAATAAAGTCGACGACATCTTGGACGAAAAACAAAAGACCCAAAAAAGAAGAAAAAAAAATCAACATCCGAACCAATTCAAGAATTTGGATTCCACCATCTTAAGTCGATCCGTATGGCTAAACGAATATTATTGGAATATGGTTCATGCTGTCATAAGACGTCCCTCTAGACACCAAAGGATCTTTTATGATTTAAGCCCATATTTTTGCTTTAACAGTTTAAGCTTAGACTCATAAATAGCTGCTACTATATTTTTTTTTCTCTTATAATTAAAGAACGCAACGAGAGGTGAGAGGTGCAAATTATAGTGAAATCCTCTGCTAAACGTAACTGTAATTTAAGGGTGAACCAGAATAAAATCTCATGTCTTAATTTCTCTTTTTTGCTTTACATTTTATTTCGACTTGATTATACGTCAAATCCTAACAAACATCATCGTAATCACTTCTTTGTTTCCTCCCAATTATCAGTCACTTCTCCCTCAATGTCTATCGTAATCTCATTACTTTTCCTGGTCTATCTATTGAAAGGCAAGAAGTACGAACCGTCACTGTTGCGATCCGATCGAGTTCGATTGATCGATTTGATTGGATTGCTATGCCTGATTTAAGATTGAAGCTTCGCTCGGACCCTCCCAGGCCCATACCAAATCGCAACAGGTTAATTCGAGTTCGACCTTAGTGTAGTCGGGTGACATGCGTATTGATGTACATGCAATTTGAGTTGTCACCAGTCATTTTTTGAAGGGCACAACTGAAAACCCTATCGAGCGATTGGGAGATCACTCGATTCTATAAAAACCAGAGATTTTAGGTTCGGGGACTTAATTACACCAATATTGCTATTGATGCCCTTTCGGTAGCTAATTGAGTGATTTTCTAATTTAAGGAATTCATGTAGGCGCTTTTGGCTATGGTAAGTCCTGAGAGATCCAAAGGGATCATGCAGACGGGATTTTTCTATCTTATCAATCACAGTCAATGAAGTAAGTGTCTAATCAATGAATGAAAACAACCAGAGTAATCACATCAAATCAAGTCAAGAAGAATCTAGGGACTCCCTAAAGACCTAGAAAATATAGCAATTAGGTTCATGGATGATTTGAAAAAACTTTGGGTCAAATTGACAGAAAGGCAAAATGGTCATTTTTCAAAATTTAAGAAGTCAAAAATTGTGAAAATAGTTCAAACCAGTTAAATGTGGTTTTTCCCTAATTTTCATAATTTTTTAGAATTTTTGCCCTATTTTTTGGACATTTTCTTTTTATTTTATTTTATTATTTTTCTAGAATTTTTCGAACTTTTTTTTATGATTTTTGGGGATTTTTCCTATTTTTGGATTTTTTTAATTATTTTTTTCAAATTTTTTTATTAATTTTTCGGACCAGGTTGAGTTGACTCGACCCACAATTGCAAAGACCATGCCTAAGCCCACTCGAGTTTAACCCGATTCTAAAACGACACCGTTTTCCTTTTTTTTAATTTTCTAAACTTTTTATTCTATTTTCTATTTTCCCGCCTAATTACTAATCCTAGGCTAGAGAAATGACACGTGGTGAATTCTTGACCACAAAAAAAGTTTTTTTAAAATTTTTTATTTTTGAAAAATGATTTTTTATTTTTGAAAATGATTTTTTTTTTTTGAAAAATGCTCGGCACCACCTCGTCCGTTGACTGGTCAACCGTCCAAAGGTTGAAGACAACCAGCGGATGGTCAGAATTTCTCCGACTCTAATCAATGGGCAAATCTACTCCGATTAGGGCGATCTTGGTACCGTTAGAATCATCTCGACGAAAGTTATAACATATCCAAAATTCAACACGATCCAACGGTGGAAACTACTTGAAAATGCATGAACATGCTCGGCCATGGTAGATTCTCGAGGTAGCACCCATCGTGTATCAAGCTATTCTAGACGTTCAGTAAGCATCAACGGAGGTCGAGCACACTTACCTATAAGTCCGATTGACCCGGTTTGGCCCAGATTGGTCTAGGGGAAGCTTGAAAATGCACGCTTATGGAGGACACTCGGTTGGAGATTTTGATACAATACCGACGCAAAAAAGGAAAGGGAAACGAATTTAGAGATGCCTTTAAAGACATTTAAGACTAATTTGAAGTAAAATAATCAAAAGCTCCAACGATGGTGTATACCTCCTCCAGTGACGAAAAGAAGAATGGCGGAGTTTCGACGGTTCCTCCTGGCTCCGCGGTGCCCGGAGAACTCATTTGAAGCTTCGACTCTCCTTGAATTGCTTTGGCCGAAGCTTGAAAACCACAGCCTGAGCAAGCTTCAACAGCACCCCCAATGCCCTAGCCGAACTCTCTGTCGGTGGATCCCCCTTTTGTGCATGTTCTCCTCTATGTTGAGTTCAATAAACCACGCCAAAGCGACGCCATTTAGGCTTTTTTGGAATGCGTTCATCAGTAGTGGAACATAATTAGAGTAATGCGCTATTTTGCGCAAGTAGTATCTCAGGTGAGCTCAGGGACAGCCTGTCTCATCATATTTTCTCACAAACTCAGGTTCCTTGCACCCAGCTGCAACTTTTATCTTAGTAAACGGCGAGATTTTGTCAAATCAAGCCAACTCATAACCTTGGTGTCGCAACCCGAAAAATTTTCAGAATTGATGGAAAGTTTTTAGGTTAAAAGATTATCAGGTTAATTAAATTAATTAACCTAATGCGAATCCTCCAAAACCCTACCGAATGGCAATTTTGATTTTTGTCCAAATGATTTTAGTATTTGGAGTCGCCACTAATCATTTTTGGTAGGTTGATTAGAAACCTAAGTAAATTAGCGGGAGAACTAAATTACTTCTACGAACCAGAAATTATGAGTTCGAAGACTTGGTTACACTAGTTAATTAAAACTAATGCCCTTTCGGTACCTTAATTCTATGGATATCCTAATTTTGGTAATTCAGGTTTGGTTTACTCCTAAGGCTCTATCGGGGTATTCTTTTTTTGGTATTTTCACTATTTAGATAGAATGCATGTAAGTGACATTTTTTGGTATTTTCAAAGTTCTAAAAATTCCCTGAAGCCAAAAGAGGGAGTATATTAACGACTTCTGTGCAGTGTTACGACCTCCAGCAGGTGATTCGGCCTACTCATTCTGGGGTCTGACGGTATATAAATTAGACTATAGGAAATAAAGTACCACCAGTGGATGGCTCAACCTTGATTCGGCCCCACCCTTGGGGTTTAATGGTGCTGAAATTAAATTACAGGAAATTAAACGACAGTAAGTAAAGACCTCCAATAGATGGCCTAGCCTTGGCTCGGCCCGCCTTCTCTGGGGTTTAATGGTACATGAATTAAATTGCGGGAAATAAATAATAGAAAATAAAAGACCACCAGTGAGTGGCTTGGCCCGCCTTCTATGGGGTTTAATGGTACATGAATTAAATTACAAAAGTATAAATGACGATAAATAAAGACCTTCAATAAATGACTCAACATTGTCTTAGCTCTCCCCTTTGGGGTTTAATGGTTCAGGAATTAAATTACAGGAATTTAAATGACGGTAAGTAAAGACATCCAATGGATGGCCCAACATTGGCTTGGCTCTCCCCCTTGAAGTTTAATGGTGCAGGAATTAAATTACAGGAATTTAAATAACGGTAAGTAAAGACCTCTAATGGATGGCCCAGCATTGACTTGGCTCTCCCCTTCGAGATTTAATGGTGCATGTATTAAATAATTGAAATTTAAATGACGATAAATAAAGTATCTCCAATAAAGGGATCAGCCTTGACACGGCTTACCCATTTTGGAGTTTTATGGTATAGAAATTAAATTGCAGGAAATTAAATTGCGATAAATAAGGACCTCCAATAAAGGGATCAGCCTTGGCTCGGCCTACCCATTTTGGGGTTTTATAGTATAGAAATTAAATTATAGGAAATTAAGAACCTCCAACGGGTGTTGACACCTGATTTTTAATCATTTTTTCTATTGCTAAAGTAATAAAAAATCCATAAAAATTCATAAAATTGAAAAATCAACTTTGGGGACCTTAGCCAAGCCTAGGGAACCAATTTTGACCAAAAAACGATTTTTCATATTTTCAGTATTTTTACGTATTTTTTATTTATTTATTTTCGAAAATTAATAGAAAATCCATAAAAATTCATAAAATTGAAAAATCAACTTTGGGAACCTTAGCCAAGCCTAGGGAACGAATTTTGACCAAAAAATAATTTTTCATATTATATATATTTTAATTTTTTTTTTTAAAAAATACAAAAATATTTGAAAATTTTGGAAAAATAACATTTGAGGCCAAAAAATACACAAAGATAGTTAATATTTTTATTTTAAATCTATTTTCATATTGGCCATCGCAAATTCAGAAAAATCCAATTCGAGTCACGTGTTCCTTCACGAGTATAATCTCGAATCGGGCCTAAAAAAATTTAATTTGAGTCAACTTATTTTTAACTTTCACTTTTTATGAGTTGTGACATTGTCTTCTAATATTTTAAATTTTCATCTTAGCCCAATTATACCCAGAATGACTTAATTTTGCAAAAGGGCTTTAATTAAATTATGCATTATTTTCAGCGACAAGAAATGAGCTTAAATTTGACATGTGGTAAATTTTGGTGTGTCAAAAATTGTGAGGAGATTTGGACTTAAAGAAATATATTTTTTTCAGGGACTGAATTGTAAATACTTAAAATTCAAGGACTAGAGTGCAAATACCTAACTCTTGAAGGATTATTTTACAAATAATAAAAAGAAGAGTTAGTGGATAAATTAGAATAGAGAAGGGAAGATGAAGAAGAGGAGATGAAGAAGAGAAGTTGGAGAAGAATGGATGGAGAAAATAAGATAAGAATAGAGAAGGGAAGATGGAGATGAAGAAGAGTTAGTAGAGAAATTAGAATGGAAGATAAGAATAGAGAAGGGAAGATGGAGATTAAGAAGAGTTAGTGGAGAAATTAGAATGGGAGATAAATATGGAGAAGGGAAGATGAAGATGAAGAAGAGTTAGTGGAGAGATTAGAATGTGAGATAGAGATGGAGAATGGAAGATGAAAATGAAGAAGAGTTAGTGGAGAAATTAGAATGGGAGATAGAGTTAGTGGAAAAATTAGAATGGGAGATAGATGAGTAGGTTATAAAAGGAGGAAGAAGTGAGCTTGAGAAAGGATTCTGGAGAGAGAAAATTTGAAGTGTTTGGGAGAATTTTTTGGAGAGAAAATTTTGGATGTTTGAGAGAGTTTTGGGAGATTGAAGAAAATTTTGAGAGAAAGAAAATACCAAAAGAGAGAGAATTTTGAAGATGATGGGAGTTTAAAGCTAGGGGTTATCATCACAAATTCCTTCATCGATCAATATAAATCAAGAGTTCATCCTCGTCAACGAGCAAACAAATTCAAGCTAAGTGTTTTTATTTATTCATTTATTTATGGTTTTACTCGCAAATTAGCACAAATTGTATACACTTTCTCCATCTCCTTTTTCTTCCATATTTTATGTCAGGAGAAGGATATCTCTACGTCAACAGCAAAAATCTCATCGAGATGCAAAAATCGGCCCAGACAAGCTCCTAAGCTGTCCACCGATTTCTCAACTGATCTGTGACTAAAAGTCCCTCTTAATTCAAAAGAAACTCTCTATATTGGGAACATAGAGAGCGAAAATCAATTATAGAAATCCCTCCCAAAAAATGGGAGATAAGAAGCCGCAGCTTTATATCAATGGTCAACCCTATGGAAGCACAAAATCGGCTTGGAGGAGTCCTCAAGCGCGCACAAATTTCAAATTGTTGAATCAATTCGTTGTATTTTATTTTAAAGAATTCATACCCCAGAATGGAGAGGACAAAGTCCATCCGCAATTTAAATACCTGCACCATAAATCCCAAAGGGAAGAGCCAAGCCAATGCTTAGCCTCCCATTGGAGGTTTTTACTTACAGTAGTTAAATACCTGCAACTTAAATACCTGTACCTTAAATCCCAAAGGGAAGAGCCAAGCCAATGCTTAGCCTCCCATTGGAGGTTTTTACTTACAGTAGTTAAATACCTGCAACTTAAATACCTATACCTTAAATCCCAAAGGGAAGAGCCAAGCCAATGCTTAGCCTCCCATTGGAGGTTTTTACTTACAGTAGTTAAATACCTGCAACTTAAATACATGTACCTTAAATCCCAAAGGGAAGAGCCAAGCCAATGCTTAGCCTCCCATTGGAGGTTTTTACTTACAGTAGTTAAATACCTGCAACTTAAATACATGTACCTTAAATCCCAAAGGGAAGAGCCAAGCCAATGCTTAGCCTCCCATTGGAGGTTTTTACTTACAGTAGTTTAAATACCTGCAACTTAAATACCTGTACCTTAAATCCCAAAGGGAAGAGCCAAGCCAATGCTAGGCCTCCCATTGGAGGTGTTTATTCACTGTCATGTACTTCCTATAATTTAATTTTTGAATCATCAGACCCAAAAGATAAGTAGGTTGTAATACTACACAGAAGTCGTTAACACACTCCTTCTTTCGGCTTCAGGGAATCTTTAACACTTAAAAAAATATAACAAATAAAAATATATACCATCCATGCATCCTATTTAAAAAGTGAAAACACAAAAGAGAATACCCTACTATAGCCTTAGGAATAAACCAAGCCTGAGTTGCCGAATTAGGATATCCATGAAATTAAGGTACCGAAAGGGCATTAGTTTTAATTAACTAGTGTAACCAAGTCCCCGAGCTCCTAATCTCTGGTTCGCAGGAATAAATTAGTTCTCCCGCTAATTTATTTAGGTTTCTAATCGACCTACCAAGAACGATTAGTGGCGACTCCAAATTTTAAAATCATTTAAACAAAAACCAAAGTTGCGATTCGGTAGGGCTTGGGAGGGTCCGCGTTAGGTTAGTCAAATCTAATTAACCTAATAATCCGTTAACCCCCTTTAAAATTTAAAATTTTTTTAGAGGGTCGCGACAGACTGGCGACTCCACTGGGGACAGAGATTTTTAAATTTTCGAAAAAAGATACCAATTGGAATACTTAAATTTTTTCGAAATTTTAAAAGTCTTAGTGGACTTAGGCCAATGAAAATTTCATGCATATCTCGCTTCTGGCGATATTGTTTGGGACTCATTCTATAGGTGTTATATGTTTTTGCAGGATGGGAGTTATAAGGGGCGGAGTGTTTGGCTAACCCCTTTGTTTTGCAGGCTCGGTGTTGGGTTTATTTGTTTAATTTCGCACATTTTTAGAAGCGCTGTTTTGATATCAATTGTTGTGCGTGTCTTGCATACTCTGAGGATCACGACACCTGCACACACAAGCGTCTAAACCCAAGTCGCGAAATTCTTCCTAGAAAACCATAGATAGGGATCGAATATGCAAAGCTCTTGCGTCGATTGCGCTCGGGTTGACCATATTTTATTCCGCTCATTATCTGAATTGACAATTCTTCCCATTGTGATTTGATTGCGCGGAGGGTAAGTTTGTCAATTCAGATAGTGGGAGCCTTTTTAGGTCCATACCTTGTCTCTCCTTTTATTTTCTAGAATCCACTCCTCACTTGAGTCATGCGCATGACTATGTGATTTGCATTTCTCCAAGGTAAAAGTAAGTTCTCTAATTTTATCTTGTATTTATTTTCGGTCGGTCCATGCTAGGTGTTAGTCAGTTTTTGAGCTTGATATTACGACCATTCTTTTTAAAAGAAAATAAAAATTAAATTTGTCCCTCATTTCTTTTAAAAAAATTTTTTTTGAAAAAATGATGTAAAAAAATCCCTTCATGGGAATTTTATTAACCAATAAGGGATTTTTGTCATATTTTTATTGCTTCAATAAAAATGAAATTTTCTTGAAAAAATTTTCCTCTGAAAATTTCAATAAAAAGAAAAATTCCTTAAAAAAAAACTCTAGTAGACATCAAGTGATTTTATCACATTTTTCAAATTATAAAAACTTGCAAGAAAATTCTTCTCGAGAAATTCGCTCATGTTTTTCTAAGAAAATTTTCTCTAAATAAAATTAGACTAATTGACCAATAAGAGATTTTTGTCATGTTGTTTTTTCTCTCCAATAAAAATGAAATTTTCCCGACAAATTTTCCTCTGAAAATTTATTTCGATAAAAAGAAAAATTCCTTTAAAAAAAATATCAAGTGATTTTATCACATTCTTTCAAATTATAAAAACTTGTAACAAAAATTCTTTTCGAGAAATTCGCTCATGTTTTTCTAAGAAAAGTTTCTCTAAATAAAATTAGACTAATGTCTCGGGGGAATTTCGTTAACCAATAAAGGATTTCTGTCATGTCTTTCCTACTTCAATAAAAATAAAATTTTCCTGACAAATTTACCTCTGAAAATTTATTTTGATAAAAAGGAAATTCCTTCAAAAATTTTAGTAAACGTCAAGAGACTTTGTCACATTCCTTTAAAAAAATAAAAAAAAAGAATAATAAATCTGAAAAAAATTCTGTATCAGAAATTAACCCATTTCTTCCTAAGGAAATTTTTTTTTCTTTTTTCTGATTTTTCTATAAAATAGAAAAAATCAAATTGGACTAATATAGGAGTCATGGACCGACATTTCTTGTGTCGCATACTAATTATATCTTTTTCTTTTGCAGGGAGATCCTAGATACCCCAGACGGGTGTAAAAATTAAGTTCAATAATATATCAAGAATCATCTTCAGAAATACCAAAAGACGAAAAACACCGAGGCTTCAACCGTTAATTCTGGGGGGCAAACGAACATTGTCCATCTTTGACAGACAAAGTTGTGTCAATCCGTAAACTTGTATGGGCAGTGTATTCTGATATGACGGTGGATTTATACTGATTAAACATGGGGGCATATTTAATGTATTGCAGAGGATCCCGCGTCTTTTGAAAAACAATATGGATTATATAATCAGAACCCATGAAACAAATACCTTTACCTGATCAAATCAACCAGAGACCGGTCTTAAAATTTCCTCTTATCCGAAACATACGGAGGGCTTTAGAGGACCGAGGTTCTATTAATGAACGTGGCCCACAGGAATTTCTCCCGAAGCTACAGGCGACCGACACGAGCAAGTGGACGCCGAAAGAAACAAAATATGGATAAAAGTGGGCACACAACAGGTGGCCGGATTTACTACCAGCGCACTGATCGAGTTGTTATAGCGTTATTGTTCGTGATCTCAAGATGGATAGTGGGGGCCACCGCCGAACCCATCATCAATGTTCTCGATATCATCGTCTGGAGCAATTAAACAAGAACATCAAGAAGAACATTAAGCCTCGACATCTTCGGTACCTCAAATCGTTCTGTTATGCTATGCGGAAGAAACGATAGCAGGAAAATTAAAAAAAAAAACAAAACAAAACACGTGAAGCTTTTCTTTCATTCCATTCATCAAAGAGTATTACAACAACTCACTGGGGAGGAAAGGTAAAGCCAAACTGGGCCCTGATGACCATTACGAAAGAGCTCAACTGACTCTCCAAACAGTTGATGCTCTGGATGCACCGGACGCTCTCGGGATCAAGCTCCGCGAGCCTAAAGAAGAGGCGATCGCACTTCTCTTTAACCTGGGCCATAGTGGCCTCGTAATGCTCAACGGCAAACTCCAGGTCCGGAACCGCTGCCCTCTCGAAAGCAATGTCTGCCGTAATGTCATCAAGTCTCTCCTGCAGCCAACCACATTTACACCTCATCACAATATTGCCTGGCTCCTGTTCGGCGTAAGTTCGGACCAAGGCCAGACGGTCCACCAACTTTCCCCTCTCACGAACCAGCCACGAAAGCTGATCGTTGGCAAACTTGAGGGCCTTTTTGTGATTATCAGCCACAAACGTAACTGTTGCCAGACGCTCGTGCCGGTCTCGGTAACGGGCTTTCACGACGGCGGTCATAAGGACCGTCTCATAAGCACGGTTATAGGCAGCCAGAAAATTGATGAAGAGGGTCGAGAAGTTCCGGTACTCCTTCCCTAGTTGGGTACCCTCAACAGAAGCAGCGTCCACGGTCCTAAATAAACCGAGGATTTCAGCCTCAACGGTAGAGTTTTTGGCTATATGAGCGTAACCTCTACCAAGAAGATTGTAGAGTCTCTCCCACCCAGCTAGGACTTCGACGGATAAGGTATGGTTAGGAGAATTGGCCATTTTTGAAAGCAGAATACGAAAGAAAGGGGGAGAGAGGTGAGGCAGATGAGCGGATTGCGAAGATGGTAATCTGCTTTGAAGTAAATATTGATTTCATAGTGACGGTATCAACCAGTCAAGATTTCTCTTATCTACCATTCTCTATTGGCACCACCCTCGTTGGCTCGAATTCCCATCAGATGGCGACTGCGAGCTAAGCGAGTCCGAAATCTCCGCAGAAAGTTTGACGAGACACCGCCACTTTGAAAAAGAAGACGGAAAGATGAGTTGAGTGGAAGACACGGCAAACGTTAGCGAAAAGGAGATACGACTTGTCTTCATTGGAGGACCCGCCAGTAAATCGATGGTGGAGATCTTGACAGGGGCCCTCTATCACGAAAAGAAAAAAGAAGACAAACTGAGCGAGAAACAAGGATTTCCCCTTTGATCAAAAGCTGAATATCAGATTTTCTCCCTCGGAAAATCTAATAGCGCTGCCCGTGAAGAGGGAAGTCGTTGCTATTGCCAGAGAGAGAACTTGTCCCCATTTGATAGTCAGAGTTCATTCGCAAGAACTCGCAGGAGAAAGATAGAGAGGAAGGAGTTCTTGTGGGAGAGGAATTCAAAACCTTCACCATCAAAGCATCGGCTTTCAAAGCCTGTTACGAGAAGGCATCAACGATCTCGTGATCCCTCAAGTCCGAGAAGACATCCCGAGGCGGTCTCGAATCGGCAGTCCTAGATCCAGAAATATGTCGAGTGTTAGGGGAACGGGCGCATGTTCAACCCTGGTCAAAGCTAATGAAGTTCCTTACCCTGAGGGTCTACTGGTCATGGCCATTGACGGTAATCCAGTCTCTCTGTCAATCCTTGTTACCGTATTAAGAAAATGCCGGTATAAGGTTGTAGCTCAAGCAAAGGCGACAGAGGCCTTAGAGATATTAAGGAGGAGTAGTGACCCGTTTGATATCGTCCTCACCGCCATGGTAGGGATTGACATGGATGTTTTCACTCTCTTGGAAGTCATCAATTCTAAATTAAACATGCCAGTCCTCGTAATATCGGCAAGCGATGGTCAGCAAGCCCTAATGAAGGCTGTCTTAAATGGGGCCCAAGACGTCGTAACGAAACCAGTTAGAGTTCAGATGCTTCAAAACATATGGCAGCACGTGGTAAGGAAGCAATTGCACGACCATGAGAACAAGCATCAAGCCTTCAATTTTGTTCCAAGCAACTGGAGAAAGAAGATGAGTTGGTCTCCCGAGCTGCATCGTATGTTTGTTAATGCAGTTCAGCAGCTAGGAATAGATTCGGCACGGCCGCAACATATACTGGAAATTATGAAGGTAGAGGGACTCACTAAAGCAAATGTTTCGAGTCATCTTCAGAAGTACAGAAAAAGGGTGAGAGAACACAATGCAGCTCAGAATCAAGAAAACCAAGGCGGGACTGATCCAAGCCTGAACGTCGAGTCTCCTCGCCATCATAAGTTCCCCAGGTTAGCATGGGGCGAGCCACTTCCCATCATCAACCAAGCTAGTAGCCATGCCATCAATCCCCCAAGCGTTAATCAAAGTATCCCCCAGAACCACCCTAATGCTCTTCAAGAGTATAGACCGCAGGAGCAGTGTATTCAGATTCCTTGGTTTGAGCACCAACCTGTGGCTAGAACTCATCCCATGATCAGCGCGCCTGCGCAGCTAGAGAATCAGACAAGAAGTTATCCTGAGCACTTCCACTTCTCTAATCCTCGAATGGAAGGAGTTTTTGGCAGCAGGACAGTTGGTGATCCCCACACTTTCTCGAGTAATGATGAAGGCTCCAGCATGAGAAGTCAAATTGCTCATGGCGAGGACAGAATGAGAAATCTACCGCCAGCATTTGCCAAGAACAATGCCCAATTCGAGCATCAGTTGCTGGAAGGTTCAAGAGATTACCCAGATGATGAGCTTACTGCCTTGGTCAACCAGTTTAGGGTTGACAGACGTCCCAAGCCGCGATCAGGAGCCAGTGAGTAGGGACTCTCAAACATCGGTTATCCACACCCGAACCAACACGAGACTAGCTGATTATCGAAGAGCCACAGGAGAGGCAGAACTGACCTTGAATAAGTGCACCTTTCATTTCATGCTTAATTCCCCTGCGTATGATATTTTCCAGCTTTCTAGGTGTCTCGATTTAATTCAAGGACAAGGGGGCAATTTATTTATCCCGTCGAATGCGTGAATCCCTTTTTATGCTAGATTTAGGGCGGATCAATTTGTGGCAACGTCGCTGACTGCCATAATGAGAAATGTTGAATGGCCTCACGTAGGGAAATTTCAAGTGAAAAGCCCAGGCGAACTCGAAGACGGGTAATTGTGTGTCGTTCCAATTTACCCTCAATCGTTGCAAAATGCTAAATTGGATTTGTTCCATTCTCACCCAGGGGATTGCAAAGTGCCTCAAGAGTGTCGCAAAATGAAATGACCCAATGGAATGCGATAGGACTCATTCGCCTTCAAGGTAACCTTCAAATTAAAGGAGCCCTCCGGTCCACGGACCCAATGGCATGGAAAATGATGATGGTCCAAGGCAACCCGAAAGAAAACAAGGCCCAACTAAGCAAAGCACATATGTGGCAAGCTCAAAGTGAAGGGCAACTCGGGACATACAATTCAATCCAATCCAAATGAAGGAACTTCCTCAATTCAAATTCAATGGAAGTATACACAAGGGTAAAACAGTATCGTTCCAATTTTTCTAGAATATGAAGAACATATACTGCCGCATTCTCTTTCATTTTTGCAGGGGAAGTCTCTACTGGCCAAATTTTCCTGTCTACCATTCCCTATCAGTATCACCTCCGCTACTCGTCTCCAATCTCGAGCCAAGCAAATCCGACGTCTCTACGGAAAAGTTGGACGAGACGCCACTACTTTGAAAAAGAAAGGATAAAAAATAAGCTGAGTGGGAGACAAAGACATTTTCGGCAGAAAAGAGATACGACTCGTCTTTATTGAAGAACTCGCCAGCAAATTGACAGTGGAGACAGCAACAAGGGGCCCCCTTCCACGGAAAGATGGAAGGAGACGAGCTGGGCGAGAGATACGATGAAAAGAAAATCGAGAAAGCCAGAACACTCGAGAGAGGCAATACAGTTGCTAAACCCACGTCTAATTTTAAAGGAGGCATCTTCTTGATAATTCTCATTCGTGCTCGAAAGAGAGACTCTTAAAGCATACGCAGTCTCCCAGAAAAATCCAGAGAGTGAAAATACAAGAAGAGATATCAAACTTTGAGAAATCGTTAACCAAATCGAAGATGTCTCAACCCAACACACTTGAAAGTTATCGTTACTTGCTGAATATGGGAGAGGAAGAGTTCGAAGCCATATTTGGGATCGAGCCTATGGAGCCCGGCCCTTCCACCGACGACGTCCAAGAGCCCGGTAAGGACAATGACAACAACGGTAAAGGTCAAAAGAAGCGTTACCGTCGCCATACTGAGGAGCAAGTACGAAAGCTTGAAGCTTTCTTCAGAACGTGCCCTATGCCAGACGGCAAACAAAAAATGGAACTGAGTCAAGAGCTAGGCCTTGAACCTTCGCAAATCAAGTTCTGGTTTCAAAATAGACGAACCCGAATGAAGACTCGTCATGAGCACAACGAAGCCGAGTTTCTAAGAGTTGAAAATGAAAACCTCCGAGCGGAAAACCAGATGTATAAAGAGACTTTTGACTCCGCCACCTGCCCCAACTGCAATAGCCTCCTCCTCACCCTCGATGAAATGTATGATCTGAGGATCGAAAATGCACGTTTAAGAGGATCGAGTTCTGTTGGAGCAGGGTACAAAAGGACCAATGATACTGGATCAGTATCAATACCTCCCGAGGAAGAAGGGACAGATCACCACCAAGCGGACATTGACGATGATCTTTTCGCCATAATCAACCAGTTTGATATCGGTAAAGCATCGGGACTGTGATGCACTTGTTCAGCCAGTGACCACCAGACCTTCTATATGGCCGATGCATACCTAATTTGGGATGAAGCCAGCTGATCATGGGAGAGCCTGCAGAGGAAGCGGAACTAATCCTGAATGAGTGAATGTGTTTTATTTCCTTGCGTGATGTGTTTTTCTGCTTTTGTGAATGTGTAAAAGCAAGGAGTAATAATCCGACTTCCCCCTATTAAATGCTCGAATCCGCCACCTCACCAACCTCGCGACGAATTGATGGCGAGTGAAAATCTGCATAAACCTGAAGGGTAACTCCGTATCGTTTCAATTTACCCTCAGTTGCTCCAAGTTTTAAAATTAAGCCCCTTCTATTCTCAGGAAATTGCAAATCGACCCGAGAACGCAATCATATCCGAATACAGGTTGGATAAAATTTGGGGGCAAATCAACTCATGGGCATTACCACGGGATAGACAGCTTCGGACAAAGGAAAGTACAAGCGAAAGACGCGAACAATCTCAGAAATGGGTAATTCTGTATCGTTCTAATGTGCACATAATCATCTCAGGTCTTGAATTGTCTTATTCCATTCTTAACAGGGATTGCAAATTACCTCGAGAAATACCGTAACATGGCCCAAGGTGATACAACAGGGCTGCGTTATCCCCAAGGATTAACCCTTGAAAAGAAAGCCCCATGGACACCTACGGTCCAATGGACCGAATGGTATGGGGGATGACAGTAGGTCCGAAATATTCCGAGTTCGATCCCCAAGGGTGGGGAATGTTGTATGTATTATAAATAAATGAAACAACTTTTTGTGCATTTCTTTTTTTTTACAAACAGGAATACTCGACGAGTAATATCAAAGTCAGTATTTTACCATAGTCTTCCCATAATGGTGAGGCGCCCAACAAAAGTCGAGGAAAATTCAATCCAACAAAACTGGTAAAAGACTCGTGCAAGACATTCAAGATGAAGGGTAAATCAGTATCGTTTTCAATTTATCCCTTTTAATACTGGCTGATATGTCTCTTTTTCTTTTTACAGGAAATATTTACACTAACATTTAACATGTTGAAGGAGACAAATCCAAAAGAAAATTATGATCATCTGACAAGATCTATTCTGGTGAAAAATGGGGCAAATTGATCACAAGCTCTGAAGCGAAAAAGCAAATATGTCTTCCTTATCTCGTTTGATTTCAAGAATAATTTCTCTGCTTTTTACAGGGGCATTCAACCGCTAAACCGTGGCGGTCGCTGTTATTAAACAAACTGAAATGCTCCCTCACCCATATGCTTCATCACGTAGAGACAAAGTTTGAGACGAACCACCCCTCGACATAAGGAGTAGGCTTCCCAATTTGTTCGGTCCGCCCACATACCAGGGGCAATTCAAATCCGCCCATATTTGCACATTATATAAACACACGTAATGCTAAAAAATTGTCACATCTGCATTGTGCTTACACAGTTCATGAATTATGTATGACTATTCCATGTGTTTAACTTACCAACTCCAACTTAGAGCATAAACTGCACAGGAGACATCAAATGTGCAGAATGGGGCATGACAGGATGAGGAAAGGCAAACCATTTCCGCGCAAGTCTAACATTTTAATTTACAGATAAACAGCCTTTCCCCAGAGTGAGAGAAGGCCCTTTCGGATTGAAGTCCCCCATTCAGATTACATTCGAGGCGTTCATACTATGAGAACCTCCTTAAACAGAATTGGTAATGCAAGCTTGACAGAATAGTTTTGCATGATCCATATTTGGATTGATTGCATCATGAGTTATCACACAGACTACTTCTAATCATTGCCGACTTGGTTGAATAGTTTTACATGAACCGATCAACTCATTGATGAAAATGCTTGCACATGTTACCTTTGATACTGCCTGACAGGCAACACATTCCCAATGTTCAAACTACCTTCCAAAGTCTTGAAATTCATTCAGCGATTATTGAATGAACAAGCCTGGTTGTCGAGAAGCCACCAAGCATTTCTTCCAAATTCTCAGGTAAGTATATCTTCAACCTGAACCTTTCAAGAGAATGAATTCTGACGGTTGTTGGGGTACTCGAATCCATTGCGGTACATACAGGTATCCACCTTCTTCAATAAAGCATGATTTGTCTCAAGGACAGAAATGTTCGAGACCTTTTGATCTCTGCCTCTTTGGTTTATTCCTAAAGCGACAGGATAATATAATTTGGGTTTGAGCTTCTGCAGGATTCCTGATCTTTCCAGATTCCAGAATGGTACCCTTTGAGGTACACCAAGTCCTTCTTACAGGCAAAATAAGTCCTTCTTACAGGCAAAATAAGTCCTTCTTACAGGCAAACCAAGTCCTTCTTACAGGCAAATCAAGTCCTTCTTATAGGCACAAAGTCCTTCTTACAGGCAAATCAAGTCCTTCTTACAGGCAAAACAAGTCCTTCTTACAGGCACAAAGTCCTTCTTACAGGCAAATCAAGTCCTTCTTACAGGCAAAACAAGTCCTTCTTACAGGCACAAAGTCCTTCTTACAGGCAAAACAAGTCCTTCTTACAGGCAAAACAAGTCCTTCTTACAGGCAAATCAAGTCCTTCTTACAGGCATAAAGTCCTTCTTATAGGCAAACCAAGTTCTTCTTACAGGCACCAAGTCCTTCTTACAGGCAAACCAAGTCCTTCTTACAGGCAAACCAAGTCCTTCTTACAGGCAAAACAAGTCCTTCTTACAGGCACAAAGTCCTTCTTACAGGCAAATCAAGTCCTTCTTACAGGCAAAACAAGTCCTTCTTACAGGCAAATCAAGTCCTTCTTACAGGCATAAAGTCCTTTTTATAGGCAAACCAAGTTCTTCTTACAGGCACCAAGTCCTTCTTACAGGCATAAAGTCCTTCTTACAGGCAAACCAAGTCCTTCTTACAAGCAAACCAAGTCCTTCTTATAGGCACAAAGTCCTTCTTATAGGCAAACTAAGTCCTTCTTACAGGCAAACCAAGTCCTTCTTACAGGCACAAAGTCCTTTTTACAGGCAAATCAAGTCCTTCTTACAGGCACAAAGTCCTTCTTACATGCACAAAGTCCTTCTTACAGGCAAATCAAGTCCTTCTTACAGGCAAACAAAGTCCTTCTTACAGGCATAAAGTCCTTCTTACAGGCAAATCAAGTCCTTCTTACAGGCATAAAGTCCTTCTTACAGGCAAACAAAGTCCTTCTTACAGGCAAATCAAGCCCTTCTTACAGGCACAAAGTCCTTCTTACAGGCAAAGTAAGTCCTTCTTACAGGCAAAACAAAGTCCTTCTTACAGGCAAACAAAGTCCTTCTTACAGGCAAATCAAGTCCTTCTTACAGGCAAAGCAAGTCCTTCTTACAGGCACAAAGTTCTTCTTACAGGCACAAAGTTCTTCTTACAGGCAAAGCACCAAGTCCTTTTTACTGGCACCAAGTCCTTTCTACAGGCACCAAGTCCTTCTTACAGGTATCTCCATGTGGTGACCTACCATACGGGTCAAATCTCAATCAAAATTTAATCAGTAGAATCCTTTTATTAGGAATCTACCATGGTACGACCCACCATACGGGTCAAATGGTATGACCCACCATACGGGTCAAATTTTAATTCAATTTTTAATCAGTAGAATCCTTTTATTAGGAATCTACCATGGGTTGATCCACCATACGGGTTCAAGTTCAACCACCCTAAAGTTTTTTTATATAACGAATCCTTAGGTTCTCATTTCATTTTCAGTGGAACAATCATGTCACGACTCTTTTTATTTACTTGTATTGAGTCGATAAGAATCCAGGTGTCATCTCGTCTTTGAAATGAACCTCTACCGAGCTTCCTTTCAAAGAGGGGCAGCTGTTGACACCTGATTTTTAATCATTTTTTCTATTGCTAAAGTAATAAAAAATCCATAAAAATTCATAAAATTGAAAAATCAACTTTGGGGACCTTAGCCAAGCCTAGGGAACCAATTTTGACCAAAAAACGATTTTTCATATTTTCAGTATTTTTACGTATTTTTTATTTATTTATTTTCGAAAATTAATAGAAAATCCATAAAAATTCATAAAATTGAAAAATCAACTTTGGGAACCTTAGCCAAGCCTAGGGAACGAATTTTGACCAAAAAATAATTTTTCATATTATATATATTTTAATTTTTTTTTAAAAAAAATACAAAAATATTTGAAAATTTTGGAAAAATAACATTTGAGGCCAAAAAATACACAAAGATAGTTAATATTTTTATTTTAAATCTATTTTCATATTGGCCATCGCAAATTCAGAAAAATCCAATTCGAGTCACGTGTTCCTTCACGAGTATAATCTCGAATCGGGCCTAAAAAAATTTAATTTGAGTCAACTTATTTTTAACTTTCACTTTTTATGAGTTGTGACATTGTCTTCTAATATTTTAAATTTTCATCTTAGCCCAATTATACCCAGAATGACTTAATTTTGCAAAAGGGCTTTAATTAAATTATGCATTATTTTCAGCGACAAGAAATGAGCTTAAAGAAATATATTTTTTTCAGGGACTGAATTGTAAATACTTAAAATTCAAGGACTAGAGTGCAAATACCTAACTCTTGAAGGATTATTTTACAAATAATAAAAAGAAGAGTTAGTGGATAAATTAGAATAGAGAAGGGAAGATGAAGAAGAGGAGATGAAGAAGAGAAGTTGGAGAAGAATGGATGGAGAAAATAAGATAAGAATAGAGAAGGGAAGATGGAGATGAAGAAGAGTTAGTAGAGAAATTAGAATGGAAGATAAGAATAGAGAAGGGAAGATGGAGATTAAGAAGAGTTAGTGGAGAAATTAGAATGGGAGATAAATATGGAGAAGGGAAGATGAAGATGAAGAAGAGTTAGTGGAGAGATTAGAATGTGAGATAGAGATGGAGAATGGAAGATGAAAATGAAGAAGAGTTAGTGGAGAAATTAGAATGGGAGATAGAGTTAGTGGAAAAATTAGAATGGGAGATAGATGAGTAGGTTATAAAAGGAGGAAGAAGTGAGCTTGAGAAAGGATTCTGGAGAGAGAAAATTTGAAGTGTTTGGGAGAATTTTTTGGAGAGAAAATTTTGGATGTTTGAGAGAGTTTTGGGAGATTGAAGAAAATTTTGAGAGAAAGAAAATACCAAAAGAGAGAGAATTTTGAAGATGATGGGAGTTTAAAGCTAGGGGTTATCATCACAAATTCCTTCATCGATCAATATAAATCAAGAGTTCATCCTCGTCAACGAGCAAACAAATTCAAGCTAAGTGTTTTTATTTATTCATTTATTTATGGTTTTACTCGCAAATTAGCACAAATTGTATACACTTTCTCCATCTCCTTTTTCTTCCATATTTTATGTCAGGAGAAGGATATCTCTACGTCAACAGCAAAAATCTCATCGAGATGCAAAAATCGGCCCAGACAAGCTCCTAAGCTGTCCACCGATTTCTCAACTGATCTGTGACTAAAAGTCCCTCTTAATTCAAAAGAAACTCTCTATATTGGGAACATAGAGAGCGAAAATCAATTATAGAAATCCCTCCCAAAAAATGGGAGATAAGAAGCCGCAGCTTTATATCAATGGTCAACCCTATGGAAGCACAAAATCGGCTTGGAGGAGTCCTCAAGCGCGCACAAATTTCAAATTGTTGAATCAATTCGTTGTATTTTATTTTAAAGAATTCATACCCCAGAATGGAGAGGACAAAGTCCATCCGCAATTTAAATACCTGCACCATAAATCCCAAAGGGAAGAGCCAAGCCAATGCTTAGCCTCCCATTGGAGGTTTTTACTTACAGTAGTTAAATACCTGCAACTTAAATACCTGTACCTTAAATCCCAAAGGGAAGAGCCAAGCCAATGCTTAGCCTCCCATTGGAGGTTTTTACTTACAGTAGTTAAATACCTGCAACTTAAATACCTATACCTTAAATCCCAAAGGGAAGAGCCAAGCCAATGCTTAGCCTCCCATTGGAGGTTTTTACTTACAGTAGTTAAATACCTGCAACTTAAATACCTATACCTTAAATCCCAAAGGGAAGAGCCAAGCCAATGCTTAGCCTCCCATTGGAGGTTTTTACTTACAGTAGTTAAATACTTGCAACTTAAATACATGTACCTTAAATCCCAAAGGGAAGAGCCAAGCCAATGCTTAGCCTCCCATTGGAGGTTTTTACTTACAGTAGTTAAATACCTGCAACTTAAATACATGTACCTTAAATCCTAAAGGGAAGAGCCAAGCCAATGCTTAGCCTCCCATTGGAGGTTTTTACTTACAGTAGTTTAAATATCTGCAACTTAAATACCTGTACCTTAAATCCCAAAGAGAAGAGCCAAGCCAATGCTAGGCCTCCCATTGGAGGTGTTTATTCACTGTCATGTACTTCCTATAATTTAATTTTTGAATCATCAGACCCAAAAGATAAGTAGGTTGTAATACTACACAGAAGTCGTTAACACACTCCTTCTTTTGGCTTCAGGGAATCTTTAACACTTAAAAAAATATAACAAATAAAAATATATACCATCCATGCATCCTATTTAAAAAGTGAAAACACAAAAGAGAATACCCTACTATAGCCTTAGGAATAAACCAAGCCTGAGTTGCCGAATTAGGATATCCATGAAATTAAGGTACTGAAAGGGCATTAGTTTTAATTAACTAGTGTAACCAAGTCCCCGAGCTCCTAATCTCTGGTTCGCAGGAATAAATTAGTTCTCCCGCTAATTTATTTAGGTTTCTAATCGACCTACCAAGAACGATTAGTGGCGACTCCAAATTTTAAAATCATTTAAACAAAAACCAAAGTTGCGATTCGGTAGGGCTTGGGAGGGTCCGCGTTAGGTTAGTCAAATCTAATTAACCTAATAATCCGTTAACCCCCTTTAAAATTTAAAATTTTTTTAGAGGGTCGCGACAACGGGTGGGCTTTGCCCTTCCCATTTTGAGGTTTGATTTCCTTAAAATAAAATATAATAAATTGATTCAACAATTCGAGCAAAAATCCTTCGACGGGTCAGCTGAGAATTTGGTGGACACTTTGGAGCTCGTTTGGGTCAATTTCGCACCTCCATGAAATTTACCGGTGAAGTGAAGTTATCCTTTTACCTGTCATAAAATATGGGGAAATGATGGGAAAAATCTGTGTTCATTTGTATTTAAAACTAATAATAATAATAATAACAAATGGCACTTAGCTGATCACAGATCCGGTAGTTGGGGCAAGATCACAAAGGCTTGTAATAACCTTCTTCCCATATTAACAACTGAGGGTTTTGGCAGCCGAACTTCCAGAACACGATGTAAGACCACTGATTCACAATGTCCACTCAAAGAGATGAAGGTTTCTCAACTAATCTCATTAGCTAAGCAAGCTTCCCTTTGCCTAGCCTTGACCGTCAATATTCGGGGATTTGTCAACCATTCACGGCATGATTTACAGGTGAGGACATTGAAGCTTTATCTTTCGAGAATTCTTTCATTCGATGATTTATGAAAATGTGAGACTAAATTATCTCAATCAGATCTTAAACTCATAAGAACAACACTTCTTGAAGATCACACTTTGTCGGTTAGTCTCTCAAAGCTATTTGGAAATAGTTTTTCTAAGCATAAAAAGGACAATATGTGCAGATTTAAGAATGCCTGTTTTGGGATTTAAAAGGGTAATAGCCATTCAAAAAGTCAAAGAAAGATCACATTGAACATTATTTTGAGAGGACAAAACATTAGAAAACATTAACTCTTGCACATCTGCTGAGAAATTTTTATCTTAACAGATTCAGATGAAAGAATGTAACAAAAACACAAAATGATTTATGGCAGAGGAATGATTTGACTTAGAACTTTAGAAAGCCGAACTGTTTTTGGGAAACTAGCTCCAAATTGGGAATGGAAATATTACGGGGGCTCTTTGAAAATCATCACAATTGGATTACAGAGAAGGGATGTACCCTAATTGTAACAGTCTGAAAATTCGACCCAAATATCGGAATTTCTAAAGGAATGGAAATACTTCGTTAATACCCTCTGATCGACGCTCACTCAGGATTAGCTACCCTGAGATGACCAACCGAAGGGGAAAGGCTAACTGGGGAGAATTTTCCAAACAGCCGCCCGTTGGTCTGAGACAGAGACAGAGTCGTAAATTAATGAAATTGACCACGAAATGAAATCCGACTTCGGACAATCGAATTAGTAAGACAAACACAATTAAGAAATAAAGTCAGTTTCAGAAATGTCGCCAGAAGGACAGACAGCCGGTGTACGTCGAGAAGCAAGACGTCAATGGAAAATTACCGAAATGCCCCCAGTAAATGCTCAGTCCTTAGGATTAATAGAATTAGGATTTTTGGGAGTAGATTCGGCTAATCAAAATCAAATCTTGTCTGAATTCGCTCGCGCTCGGGACCCGATCGGTGCATTTGGCACGCAAATCGAGGCAAGTCAAATCAGTTGTCAAATTAATCAAACGTCTTGTCAATCGACCATCACATCCATCAATAATTCAGGGCTCAATTCCCAAGGAAAATCTATCAATAAATCAAGAGTACATATGTCATTCAAGCATAGTACATAATCAAGTCAATGTCACTATTCATGCCACCAATTCCCATCATCTTGATTTTCCTTTGATTTTGTGTCTTTCCATAATCTCTCTCCTCCCTCTCTTAAGACTCTCGGCCGACTCTCTCTCTCTCCCCTCCCATTCATTTTCTCCTTCTTTTCCTCTCTCCCTCACGGTTTCTCCTTCTGGCTGCCACCGTTGCCGCCACAAGCCGCCGCCCGTTCCGCCATCGTCCGGCCTCCACGACCATCACCCTCCACTCCCTTGCGTCGGTAAGCCTCTCTCCTCCCTTCTCCATGCTGTTTCATAGTTAGAAAACTACCTTGAGCCGGCCAAGTTCTCACCGTTGCTCTCTCTCTTTCTCGGCTAGCTCTTGCCGTCAACCTCACCGACCGCCGCTCGGCCTTGCCGCCACCACCAGCCCTTGCCCTCATTTTGGTAAGTCTCCCTAGCTCATCTCCCTTTGTGTTCCACGGCTTGAATGCCCATGGTAAGCCCGAAACAGCCCCACCTTCCCGTCGTTGTTTCCTTCGTCGTTTCGTTTTCATTTGAACCCGAACTTGCTCACCTTCGTTCCCTCGGTTCCTCACCTCCTTTCGCTTGTTGAATGGTTGGAATAGAGTCCCTGGAGGCCACGGAACAGCCAAGATCAGCCCCGTTGCCGCCACTTCCTTCCCCTAGCCGTGAGCTTCAACCGGCCGTTCTTGCTCCGCCCTTCGTCGTCGTTGTTCCCAACCGTTTTCGGTAAGCTCTACTACTAACTCTAGTTTAGGTTAGTAGTATATGCGTGTAGGAAGATAGGCTAGAGACGGTTAGGCTTGGTGTGAGGTTGAAATGAGAATAAGGGTAAGTTTACCATGGACTAAACATGTTGGAAATCTTGATTTGAGTTAAAACGGGGGCTGTTGGTTTGTGGAATGAGCCCTAAAATGCTAAGTGTGGGCTGCAAACGGTGAGGTAGGCGTGTGTGGGTGAGGCCGTGAGGTATCAATGGGTTTAGGGGGCTTAATTTGCACTAAATGGATCAAAAATAAGCTACCGGGCCTAAGTGAAATTAATGGGCATGATGATGGACGAAATTAGGCTTAGGAATGGGCCTCAGAAATATGGTTGGTGGACCGAAACGATGGGCTCGGGTATGTGGTTTAATGGGCCAAAGTAAGGTGTTGGGCTTAGGAACCTTTATTTCAAGTAATTGGGCCAAAACTAATCAAAATGGGCCTAATCTAGCTAGTGGGCCACTAATGGACGAAAATCCACTTAAGTTGGGCCTAAATTAAGTCCATGAAAATTTAAGAATGAAACCCAAAAATGTATATGGGCTTGGGTACTTGAATTGGGCCTAAAATAATGAATATGGGCTTGAATAGTAAACCTTTAGAAATGGGCTTGGGCCTTGCACGAAATTAATAAAATAATAGGCCCAACCCCTATGAATTAATTTAAGAATTAATTACTGGACCTCAACTATTGAAGTGGGCCTTAGGCCCAGTCGAACTTAGCTTGATTAATTAAAGGTTCTTGATTAGATTATACCTTGGTTTATATGGGTTTGATTAACGAGTTGCCCTTGAGTAAGTGATGACACTGACAGACTCCTGTATGAGATGTAAGGCGAATTTAGATGATCGAGACTTTGAAAGTAGAGGCCTACGATCCGTGTCTGTTTGGTTGATGAACGTGAGGTTCACTGATCGATCGAATGACGTGCTCTGCTCTTGCACTTATATTCATTTGCATGCATGCTCTGTGTTGAAATATTGACGTGATCATCTGGGCCCTGCATACATTCAGAGCATTGCATGAGTCACTGGGAATGTGACATGAGATTTTGCCCTGAGGGGAAGTGGAGAGAAAAGGGAGGCCAGCATAAGGCGTCCGAGACGCAGCGTGGCATGCCGTGTGGCACTGTTGGTAGAGCCCTGATGGGAATTGGAGTGATAGGCGGGCTGATCCATGGGATCTGTAATGGCCGTTTGAGGCCTGTGGCATTTGCATAATGTTATTGTTGATTGTCGATATTGCCCGTCTGTATTGCATGAATTGTTGTGACGACACTCGTATTGGCTATATGAGGCTTGATGATAACTGGGGAGATCGAGAGCGTTGGACTCCGAGTACCAAACCCTAGTTACTAGTTAGGACCGACCCCACTCGTATATCCTACCCTACGCTAGGATTAGTGGTGAGTTTGCTGAGTCCTCGACTCACTGGCGTTGGTTGCCGCCTATTTCAGATTCAAGTCGCCAGTGATGGATGTGCCACCGATGCTTTTTGGTCTGCCGATCCAGATGGACACCCAGGTTACCCTCCATTTTGATATGCATGCTACCCTGTGGCATAGGCATGTGACGACTGTGCTCGTAGATCAGGGAGGTCCTTACTTAGTGCCCTATAGATTCGAGGCGTGGTTTAGAGAGGGTCTACATGGCTTTGAGGGACCCCAGAGAGATTCCCCGATTCCCATGGAGGATGACCCATTTTGGCTCCAGCCTGCAGAATATGGAGGCCAGGTGATCGACCCCGACCCGAAGCAGGAGTTGCCGTCTCCAGGGCGCTCCGAGATAGATGGCCACGAGGAGGGCGATGCGATGGATACCGAGGAGGAGGATCCAGAGGAGGACCCTGTGGAGGATTCCGACGAGGAGGATTGAGTCATGGCAGAATCCCGATGTTTTGAGGATTATTAGAGCGTAGGATGATCTACAACTAGTGGTTTTTCTTTTGGTAGTCTGTACCTAACGCTAATCGTATTTATGAAATGTTATTTATGTTTATCTTGTCCATGCTACCCCTTTGCTATGTATGCTTGTGTGTATGGATAGGAGGCACGCTTCCGCAGGTATGAGAATGTGGCGCAAGTTGCGTCGTCTGGTCTCGACGAAGAGAAAGTATCCCTGGGCCGTCGCTTATCGTGAACCAGGCGAGCGCGAGGTGTATCTTCCGCAGGAACGGGATGCCGCGTTCCCGAGAAGGGATCCGGGGCGTGACACTAATGCTTCCCCATCTATCCACGGCTTCCGTAAAAACCAGAAAGAATCAACTGTGGTCCTGGATCAAGCTAGTGGCTACATGATGAATAGTACCCATTCGGTGATCGACATATCTTTCGGCGAGTTTAGACTAAAAACTGATGATGGAAGCTTGGGGGTGACCCCCTTTGAACGCATGCTGAGTGACAAGCATGTCGTAGAAGAATCTGACGAAGAGCTAGACGATAAAGAGATTCAATGTAAGAAGGCTTATGAGGCCGATAAGAAGTTTTTGTAGGAGGCCCTAAAAAGAGGTATGTTGCGACCCTACAAAAATGTTCAATCGGGTGAACGGAATATTAGGTTAACTAGATAGATTAACCTAATACGGACCCTCCCAAGTCCTACCGAATCACAACTTTGGTTTTTTATTCAAATGGTTTTAAAATTTGGAGTCGCCACTGATCATTTTTGGTAGGTTGATTAGAAATCTAAGTAAATTAGCGGGAAGACTAAATTACTCTACGAACCAGAGATTATGAGTTCGGGGACTTGGTTATATCAGTTAATTAAAACTAATGCCCTTTCGGTACCTTAATTTCATGGATATCCTAATTTCGCAATTCAGGCTTGATTTACTCCTAAGGCTCTAGTGAGATATTCTCTTTTTTTATTTTCATTTTTAAAATGGAATGTACGTGAGTGACATTTTTTTTGGCATTTTCAAAATATTGAATATTTCCTTGAAACTGAAAGAGGAAGTGAGTTAACGACTTCTGTGCAGTGCTGCAGCCTACTCATCTTGGGGTCTAGTGATTCAAAAATTAAATTACAGGAAGTAAATAACAATAAATAAAGACCACCAATGGATGGCCTAACCTTGGCTTGGCCCTCTCTTTTGGGGTTTAATGATACAGGAATTAAATTACATGAATTTAAATGACGGTAAGTAAAAACCTCCAATGAACCGCTTAGCATTGGCTCGGCTCTTCCCTTAGAGGTTTAATGGTGCAGGAATTAAATTACATGAATTTAAATGACAGTAAGTAAAACCTCAAATGGGCAGCCTAGTATCGGCTTGGCTTTTCCCTTTGGGGCTTAATGGTGCAGGAATTAAAATGACGGTAAGTAAAACCTTTAATGGGCAACCTAGCATCAGCTTGGCTCTTCCCTTTGGGGCTTAAATGACGGTAAGTAAAACCTCTATTGGGCGGCCTAGCATTTGCTTGGCTCTTCCCTTTGGGGCTTAATGGTGCAGGAATTAAATTACAGGAATTTAAATAACGGTAAGTAAAACCTCGAATGGGCGGCCTAGTATTTGCTTGACTCTTCCATTTGAGGCTTAATAGTGTAAGAATTAAATTGCAGGAATTTAAATGACAATAAATAAAGGACCACTGGTAGGTGGGTCGGCCTTCCCATTCTTGCGTTTGATGGTGTAAGAATTAAATTGCAGAAAATTACAGTACGAATGCAACATGTAGATATGAAGACATAAGAGTATGACATAACATAATCGAGATTTAAATCAATCCATTTGGGTAACGAAATTCTTGAAGATTTTAATGGCTAGGATCGTTACCTGATTTGACGAATTTGATGGCTGAATTCGGATCTCGTATCACCTTGTAGATTAAGATTGCGGCTCGAACGACGGAGATGAACTTTTGATTTATGTTGATCGATGAAGAAAATGGTAATGATAACCCCCTATCTTTAAACTCTCATCATCTTCAAAATTCTTTCTCTTTTTGGTATTTTTTTTCTCAAATTTTTTTTTCAATCTACCAAAACCCTTTTAAACATCTAAAATTTTCTCTCCCAAAAAATTCTTCTCCTAAACTCACTTATTCCTCCTTTTATATCATATTCATTCATCTCCCATTCTAATTTTTCCATTCACTCTTTTTCATCTCATCTTTCCTTCTCTATTATCATATTATTTTTTTCATTTCCTCTTCTCCATCTTCCCTTCTTTATTCTAATTTCTCCACAAACTCTTCTTTTTATTATCTACGAAATAGTCCTTCAAGTACTAGGTATTTGTACTCTAGTCTCCGAGATTTTAAGTATTTACAATTCAGTCCCTAAAGAAATATTTCTTTAAATCCAAATTTTCACACAATTTTCAGCACACCTTCCCTATGTTTTAGCCGAAATTTACCTCATGGATACCCCTAGAAAAAGTTTAATTTCATTTTTTTGATTAACTTAGAGGCTAAAATCCAAAATTCAAATAAGGCCCTTTTACAAGATTGAGTCATTTTGAATAAAATTGGGTCAAGATGAAAATTTAAAATATTAGAAGATAATGTCACAACTCATAAAAAGTGAAAAGTAAAAATAAATTGACTCAAATTGAATTTTTTAGGCCCGATTCGAGATTATGCTCGTGAAGGAACACGTGACCCGAAATGGATTTTTATGAATTTGCGATGGCCAATATGAAAATAGATTTAAAAGAAAAATATTGACTATTTTTGTGTATTTTTTTACCTCAAATGTTATTTTTCCAGAATTTTCAAGTATTTTTGTATTTTTTGAAAAATATAAAAAATATGAAAAATTATTTTTCATTCAAAAATGGTTGCCTAGGCTTGGCCAAAACTTCCAAAGTTGATTTGCAATTTCTCATTTTTTTTCTTGATTTTGTTTTATGAATTTTCTAAAATAAAAATGCTAAAAAATACTAAAAACATGAAAATTTATTTTTTGGTCAAAATTGGTTCTTGAGACTTGGCTAAGGTTCTCAAAGTTGATTTTAAATTTTATGAATTTTTATGGATTTTTTACTAAATTTTTAAAAGGAAAAGGTGATTAAAAATCATGTGTCAACAAGGTGATATTATGAATACTCTGGGTCAGGACAACGGGGGTTATAACTATCGAGTACTTTACTCTGCCCCGCCAAACTTCTTCATCAGAACTAAAGAAGTTATCCCTGACAGTTGGGGCGGTATGGATGATCCAGACAAGAATGAGGAATTGGTTGACACTGTTGATGAAATAACCTCGAGTCGTGTTAATCCTGTAGGGAAGAGTACAGTCTAGAAACTCATGAGTGACTCGCCAACCTGGAAAGAGGCATGGATTGCATGGTCTCTATGATAACTGAGTTGTCGAGGAAAACGGTAAATACTCATATATCGTCCATAGAGGAGAAGTATCAGATGTTGAAATTAAGAAGAACCATCGAATGGCAGAACTGGAGACTAGCTGACTTGGAGGGGCAATGCAAAGACCTGGCGAATATGGTGTCAGAATTGAAAGCGATTATCACCCGAGGAGGGAAGCAGTATCGACCCGACCAGTTAATAATATTTCCACAGAATTTAAGGGACAAAGGATGTCCTTTAGATCACGTCTCCTACTATCTCTATAAGACGGTTGACCATTATAAGGATGACTTCGAATGCAGCCTAATGGGCCCAGTCTTATATTTGTATCGCTCAATTGATCTGGACTGGATTTTAAACTGGGAGAATCTTGAAAAACAGTTCTTACGGCGGTTTGAGGCCAACATAAAATTCACAGTCACCAGGAATGACCTAGCTCGCATTACCATGAAGGAGGGCGAGAGATTCAAAGCGTTCGCGCACAGGTGGAAGCTACAGGCGAGGCAGATTTTACCTCCATTGGCTGAGAGAGAAATGGTGAAACTTTTTGTACGAGCTCTTCCCCAAGAGAATTTCGAACACATGTATGCATACGGACTCTAGTCTTTTCAGTCATATGGTGAGTATCAAGGTGAGGCATGAAGGTATCGTTCGAAAAAATGAGCCCGGATATGAGAAAAACCCGGATCGGAGCAGCAATTTTATGGAAGTAGTCCAAACTAGAGATCGCCAAAGGTAGAATGATTTCTCACCATCAACGGATTCAGTAGGGATAACACCGGAAGAATGGTGTCGTGATTATGATTCGAATTACATCAACGAAGATGAGCTGATCGCAATAGTAGAGTCAAAGGCTCCTTTTGTAATCAAGCTGGACGAGGTAGACAAATGGGAGGACATTAAGAGTAGTCCCCTTGACCATGCGGTGATTTCCCTCGTAAAGCTTAAACTGGATGATACGGAGGCCCAACATGATGAAAAAAAATTGAAACAGTCGTAATAAAGATCCCTCCATCGACAGATTACAATCCCAGAGCCATCCTTTGGGATTATGGTACAGGTGAGATAGACGCTGCCATGAAGTCTAGCAGGTGCTACGCACCGAGAGAAGAGGAGCCTGAAAAGAAGGAGGTGACAAGAGAGGACGTAAAGAAGGCGTTGTCCATCGTGAGGACAAGTGAATTTGAAGTGATAGAGAAGTTGAGGAAAATATCGATCCAGATATCACTGCTCGATCTCTTTATCAACTCAAAGAAGCATAAAAGTGCACTAATGAAAGTACTTAATGAGGCACATGTACCAGAAACTATTAATGAGCTGCAACTAGAGGACTTCGTGGGATCCATATTACTAAAGGACCAGATATCCTTATCAGATGAGACATTTTCATGGATGGATGGGCCCATAAGCAAGGTACATATCGACGAGGAGTCATGACAAGCAAGTCTCTTATGTACTAATCGATAACGGGTCGGCATTCAACATATGTCTGTTGGCCACCTTGAGAAACCTAGGAGTGAATAAAGAACTCATTCGTACTTCTAAGGCCACTATCAGAGCCTTCGATGGAATGAGGAAGAGTGTGGTTGAAGAAATAGAGCTAGACATCCTCATCGGACCAGTGGAGTTCTCCATCGGGTTTCAAGTCTCAAGCGCTTTTAGATTCCTTTTGGGCAGACCATGTATTCACACCGCAGATGCAGTACCTTCGAGCCTGTACTAGAAGGTCCGATTCGTGGTCGATGGGAAAGTGATAACCGTACATAGAGAGATGGACTTCACTGCATACCAGAAGAGTGCAGTCCCGTATGTGGAACCAGAACGAAAAGAAGAGGCTAGCTATCACTCTCTCGAGTTGGTGGCAGTCACGCATGTACCCCTTAGCACCAAAATAAGGGTTCTTGCGCCTTCCCAATATACTCTAGCTCCTGAAAAAATGCTATTAGCATATGGCTTTATCCCTAGACTTGGTCTAGAAAAGTACAATTAGGGAATCCGTTCACCGCTATGGTTGAACATCAACAAGCACTGGACAGGCCTAGCAATTCAATAAGACCGATTGATCGAACTCAATCGGATCGCAACAGTCATAAGGCTTGATTTCTGTATTTCTTGAAACAATTAGTTAATTTCAACAATGATGAAATACAGAAAAACTGCTTCGCAGCACAGTCAAAACTCAAAAAGAACATCAGTTTGCGATCGACAATTAGTATTCAAGTAATTATGGCTGGGTAGGGTGGCAAATATGTAACATTGAAAATATTGGTCAGCTTGAATGGTTATAACTTTTCAAGATATGGTTATCGAAAATCTCTGATCGCGTTAGAATAGGAATTCAAGGGGAAGGAAAAGCATGGCCTCTGTCAATTCTACTGGAAGAACCATGGCAATTCAATTGACGGGATTCTGCGTGGCAATTGCACGTTTAAATCACTACACTCCTGCGAACTATAGAATCCTAGATTAATCATTCGATTCAAGTATAATGTGAGCAATTTAAAAAAACAATCTATGGGCCTAACAAGCTTCTAACATTGAGAATAGCCAAATCAAATTGAAAAAGTTTTCGGCTGTACGTATCATATACTGCCACTTAATAATCTTAGGACTTTGTATATATCCTACGTAAGCAATATGCATAGCTTGCTAACGGCAGTTTCTCATCTCCATTGTATAGCTTCTTATACCAAAGTAATCTGAAATCAATTCCTTCACCCGCCCGATTTCTTTTCCCAAGCCCATCGGCTAGGCTTTAGAATTTGCTTCAACAGCACCATTTTGGGAACTTTCCAATGCTCCACATGTCTGATAAAGTTGTATAGTCAAGAAGTTGCTAAAACAGTAAGCAAGACAAATAAAGAGAGTAATTCTCCCCTTAAAAGGTTACCTGCATACTTTTCCAGACTGCATATCATAAAAGTATTCTGTGTATCCAGTTGCTGCAATATAATATAGTCACATGAGTCTTATAAAACCTGAATGCAGGCAGCAAATATTTCATTCGTGCGTAACACGAATCAATATGTACCAGAGAGAATGGGCCTCCAAGGGAAGGACAAGATGCAACTAAAGCGCCAGTGACCAATTCCCTTGTCCTGGGATCACCAATGCAAACAAAGTTATCATTTGACCCTCTAGAGAGGACGAAGAACAAGATGTTCAGAAGATGTAAGCTAAGAAATTTTAGGAATCGCTATAATCAGGATGACATGTCTAGTAGCTGAAGGGTGATTAATCATGTCAGAAAGCCGACCTTGAAATCCTCCCACTTCATAAGCTTCATATTTGATTTCTCAATAAGTGAACCAAAATTGGTACAATTCCTTTTAAAGCGACGAAGCCCTCTAAAGGAACCGGCTGGGTCAGCAAATTCACAATCCTCTTCATAAACATGGAGCGTGAGGTTTCCTAATCAATGCAGAAGGCATGTAAGCATGACCAAAGAATCTTAAATCATGCAGACATAGATCAAAACAAAGTTACGGAATTTGAATTTAAAGACAAATAAATCCACCAGCAACACTGAAACTGGAAACATGCCTCTATACCATTCTGAATCCTACTTTGCTCATGTGACTGACAACTCCCCTGTTTCCCACAATACAATCAGATTTGACAAGCGAAGTCGTATCACTGATATTAGTACCTTTGTTATTCTGTATGCATGACATCTCTGCACCCTTATCGGACATGAGCAATTGCACACGTTTAAGGCAGAACTGATAGGTATTCTTAGCATATTTCCTGTTACTGGGGCTTCAGTCGGTCATATCCATTCAGTTGCGCTTTCAAAACTGAAGATTAGGTAATGAGGGGCCTTGCGAAAATTCGGACTCGGCTCTGAAGTATGCAGTGAAGAGATTAAACACCAGAAACAGAGGACTATCTTAGTCCTCTGGAAACTGACTTCAGAAGAGAATAGCAAGATAATCACTAAAGTCCACAAAAGCATAAAAGAAAAAGAAATACTCCTTGGCATTTTCTGCTAGTTCTGCCAGAGTGGAAAGAGAAATATAAATTCACAAACAATGTGTCTAATAAATCACTTATCTGCGAGGTTCATAAGCACGCGAAATTTGTAAAGGGTGAGCGCAGTTCTTCAATCACCAAACATTAGACTTAGAAGTTAGACCTGAATTAGTTTCATAACTACTCTTTCCTTCAGAGGCATTAGATTATGTACACTGCTAATGGAAGTTTGCCATGACAACCCCAGTTTTGAACAGACAAATCTAGAAAATGTTCTTTGCCAATTCTACATGCTGAGACCAATCAAGCCAGCAAGCCCACTTTAGTCGTTGCCACATAGCTCAGGCTTTTAAAATAGCAGGGCAGACACTCAATTTAACATGCGAATTGAGTCGATCCTCATCGAATCATGTCGTTCTACAAAAGATTTTGAAGTGACTACTTGTGGGGACTATCCATCGCAAGCAAAATTAGGTAGACATACAATGTGGCCAAATCATCCATGACGAGGCAGGAGAAGAATCACGTACCTGTGACGAAGTAGGACCTCTGGTAGTCCTGCTTGATGGTTTCAACCACTACGCTCCGATCAAAAGCTCCCGATCCATCCCGAGCGAGCTCGAAGTCCCCGACCGGAGCTTCGGCGTTCGCCGGCGACCGGAAGAGCGAGGCCGCGATTCCGAGGAGCTCGGAGCCGTACCAGGCCGCCTTGAGCAGCGCGTCTTCGGGCTCGGACTTCGCTTCGGTGGACGAATCCCGGGTCCGATTCTCTCCGAAGCATCGCAACCTGTCGATCCTGGGGTCGTTCGCCTGGACTGGATAGGCAATTTTATGGCGGAAGTTGAGGTGGGGAGTGCTGGGAGCGAAAAACAGAACCGCCGCCATTAGAGAGAGAGAAAGAGAGAGAGAGGGGGGGAGTTTTCACGCGGTTTCTCTGAACGGTGGCCACGAAAAATGGGTGCCTTCCCAGATCGTTGGCCCACTTGGCTAAGTCTCGATACCAGACCACTCCAGTCCAGTCCGATGTTGCCATATGGCGGACCCACGTGTCACGCGTGATGCGTTTCATGTTTCCTTCTTCTAATCCTCGTCTTCCTTTAACGGAATAAATATGAGAATAGGCCTTCAAGTTTTAGTCTTGGGGACTTGAATAGAAATTCGATCACTCGATAATTAAGGCTTTGAAAAAACTCCAACTAGATCTCAAGCTCGCCGTCCATGGAATTCATATTGAAAATCCAATGCGGTGCTTACATGAATGATTCTCTTCTGATATAAAAAATTATTAGAATACGAGATGAGGCTAGATTTACTCAATATATCCTTCTCAATCCAATACAAGAGAAATGCATTTGACTCGACTAGTATATTCAGTTTGTTGAATTGCGGGTTTGGATCTCCTCATTTGGGAAAAAACCTACCACGTGAAGTTGTAGCTATCTAGTTATAATGAGACGGAATGCTGCCAAAATAGGGTGTGATTAGTCGATGTTGTTAAGGGATGAAAAGTAGATGCCATGCAGGGGAAAAAAGAAAAGAAGCATAGAAAAACTATGAGGGTGTAAGTTCACGTCAGACTCGCAAATTTCTTGCTAGCTCAGTTTGATTTTTGATGTTATGGGTTATCTTTTGTCGTTCAGACGATTGCTAATGGCAGTAATTGGATTAACTATGTCTGCCCACGATCCAACCAATTGGGAAGCTCTCTCTCTCTCAAACACTCTCTCTCTCAAACAGCACTATTTTGAATTCTCGAGCACGACCCGACGACTCCAAGAAAACAGTTTTAAAAGCCTGTTGGCCAAGTTTTGACGTCGTTTGCAACACCCTTTTACTAGTGTTGTTGCCCTTGAGAACGTCATTACAAGTCATTTTCACTAAGTCAATAGCCTGCGCGTTTCATTATGTCTACGAACCTTTCTAGCTAAACTAGCAATAGATAGTGAGACTCATTGCACATTTCAAAATTAGCTAAGTCTTTTCCCGAGGTTTCGATCAGAGTCTGTTAGATCAGTTTCAGCAAAATGGAAACCTAGCTAGTATCCATATTTATGACGAGACATCGACTTGTACTTATAACCGTGTAATAACGATAATTTTTTAGGTACACTTGATGCGGCGCTTTAGTGTCCTTTGCGACATATATTATGATGCATCGATCCAAAATAATAACACTTTGGTATCCATGAAATAACAAATTTCTGAATTTTTTAGCACGCCCCCAATTGACTCCCAAAATATAGTTTTGAAAGCCTGCTAGCCAAGTGTGACGTGGTTTGCAACACCTATTTACTAGTTTTATTGCCCTTAAGGAGGTCATTACAAGTTATTTTCACTAAGTCAATAATATACGCATTTCATTATGTCCATATAGACCTGTCTAGCTAAACTAGCAACGGATAATGAGATTTATCGCATGTTTCAAAATTAGCTAAGTCTTTTCGCGAGATTTCGACCGGATCCGTTAGATCAATTCCAGCAAAATGAAAGCCTAGCTATTGTACATATTTATGATGAGATGTCGACTTGTATTTATAATCACGTATTTATGAGAATTTTTTTAGGTATACTTGATGCAATGCTTCAATGTCCTCTGCAAAATATATTGCGATGTGTCGATCCAAAATAACAACACTTTTGTATCCACGAAATAACGAGTTTTTGAATCCTCTAAGTACGACCCGACGATTCCCAAGAAATAGTTTTAAAAGCTTGCCAGCCAAGTGTGATGCCATTTGCAGCACCTTTTTACTAGCGTTATTTCCCTTAAGGATGTTATTACAAGTCATTTTCACTAAGTCAATAACATACGCATTTCATTATGTCTACCGGACCTGTCTAGCTAAACTAGCAATGGACAGTGAGACTCATCGTACATTTCAAAATTAGCTAAGTCTTTTCGCGAGGTGTAGATTGGAGACCGTTAGATTAGTTTCAGCAAAATGGAAACCGAGCTAATGTCCAAATATTTATGATGAGATGTCAACTTGTGCTTATAACCGTGTATTCATGAGAATTTTTTTTTAGGTATTCTTGATGCGACGCTTTAGTGTCCTCTGCAAAATATAATACGATGTGTCAATCCAAAATAATAACACTTTGTGTCCATGGAATAGCGAGTTTCTGAATTCTCGAGCACAACCCGATTAACTCCTAAGAAATAGTTTTAAAAGCCTGCTAGCCAAGTGTGATGTCCTTTGCAACACCTTTTTACTGATGTTATTGCCCTTAAGGACATCATTACCAAGTCATTTTTACTAAGTCAATAACAGACGCATTTCATTATGTCTCTATGGACCTTTCTAGCTAAACTAGCAACATATAACGAGACTCATCGAACATTTCAAAATAAGCGAAGCCCTTTCGCGAGGTTTTGATTGGAGTTCGTTAGATCAGTTTCAACAAAATGGAAACCTAGTTAGGGTCTATATTTGACGAGCCATCAACTTGTACTTATAATCGCGTATTTATGAGAATTTTTTTAGGTATACTTAATGCGACGCTTTAGTGTCCTCTGCAAAATATATTACAATGCATCGATCTGAAATAATATCACTCTGTATCCATGATTAACTTCGCTAGCCAGTTCCTATGCTTGTATTTTTTTTGGGGGGGGGGGGCAATGTTCCTATACTTGTATGCGTTGAGTAGTTTTTCACCTTTCTTAATTTACGGAAAATACTTGACGTTCATAAAATAATTGCTTACTAAAACAAATTCTTACTATTCTTGTTCGATATTATGGAACATGGCGAGATGTGATTGAACCAATCTAAATCACAATTTTCAATCCACTTTTATACTCATAATTTTAAAATATTTTAGGCTCTGTTTGTTTTGCAAAAAACGCGACATTTATGAAAAATATTTTCTAACAGGACATTTTCTAAGAAAACAACGATATTTTTTTTTTCGTTTTTTACTGAAATTTGAAAACGAACTGGAGAATATTTTTTGCTGTTTGAGAATGAAAATCAAAACTTTTATTTAATTATTGATAAAATAGATTTCTTAATTATTTTCTTTTGTCTTTTATTTTTTTTATTCTTTTTCCTTTCTTCTTTGGCTAGCAACTGGCCATGAGCGAGCTCGGCCTCACTTGAGGGCAAGGTCGAGGCCGAATCAGGCAAGCTCGTGGAGTTTTGGGCTCGATTTTTAGGCTATGATGTCGAAAAAGGAGGCATTGAGCAGGGGAGAGGAAGGGTTAGTAGCCATGAGGGTGGGTCTAGCAATAGAGGGGATGGTCGATCGAGAGATTGAGAGAGAGAGAGAGACTATGAGTAGAGAGAATCAGAATAGAGGAGAGAGAGAAGGAAGAGAGAAAGAGAAAGGAAGATTTTTTCTAGATATAGAGGGGAAAATGATTTTATATTTTCATCGATTAGAAAATATTTCCTTAACTGCATAATTTCTGCCTTCTAATACAAAAAAAATCGAGAAGAATATTCTAAAAAAAGGGCTTTTCGTAAAACAAATAAAACCTTATTGATAATTAGATCGTCTTAAAATGATGCCATGAAATGACACAAAAATCATGTAAGGATCACTTCGAACCTTGAGAAGCAGTTGAATTGCAATATGATAAAGACATTCTGCCGACCCATGTCATGAGCAGAGGTCGCGAGTTTAAAATTTGAGAAGCGTGGCCATCTCTTAATGAGCAATAATAGAGAAAATTATAAAAAAGTTATAAATTTATTATAATTATATTAATTCAGTCATGAAATCGAGAGAGCCTAAAGATAATTTTCTTCGGCTATTAGTCAGAAATTCGCTCCCCCACGCGCCTCCCGACGAAAAGAGAACAACGTCCAAAATCCACCTTTATCGCTCGAATCGTGGCGCTGCTTCCTGCTTTCCTTCTCGCGCGGCCTGTTGTGGGGGCGTTACACGCGCGCTAGGGTGCGCGTGCGAATATCTCCTGCCATTTTGTAATGACCATTTTCGACAATTACAGTAGAGAGAGAGAGAGAGAGAGAGAGCGGGAGGAGGAGAGAGAGAGAGAGAGAGAGAGAGAGAGAGAGGGGCCTATTGCCATTTGCAGGTATCTCTCTCTAATTTTCGTCTGTTGTCTCTCTAAATTTCTCTGTCCAACTCTTTCTCTCTCTCGTCGATCAATTCGGCTTAGAGGTGAAAATCGCGCAGGGATAAACGCCTAAGAGTTTCCCAATCCGATTCCAGCTTTCGCGGTCTCTCTCGAGCTCTCCCCCTCTTCCTCTCACCTCCTCCTGCTTGGATCCGAGAGTAGTCATGGGAACAAAACCCTAGTTCTCCTCCTTCTAGCTTCAAGATCAGCAGCGCAAAACCCTAGATGCACTTCTGTTGCTTTCCCTAGTCGGAGCTGGTATGCCAAGTCTGTGGAAATTCAGATCACGGGCGGTTTTTTTTTTTTATTTGGTAAGGACGGGCGGTTGATTTTTGTCTCTCCTGGAGCACGATTTGAGGTCCAATGGAAGGGGTAGCTATTCTGTGAACACGTTCGCTCAGCAACATTGGTTTTTGGAGAGATATCAAGATTTGGGAGGTTTTCTGGGAGACGGATTTATGAGAAATCGAGCTTGAGCTATCAGCTCGCGCAGGCTTTTTGCATCGTCTCGTGGGGTACATATTCGCTTTGCATAAGCCTTTACGGGCAGTGGACAAGTGACTTGGATACCTGATATAGCACCATTTCTACTTGGTGAGGCGAGTGGTTGGCTTCAAGCAAATATGACGTTTGAAGCTCTATGAGTTACAGGTTCATTAGGAAGAGTATCTGATTATTCAAATTTACCTTTTGATTGCTGCCTGATTATTGACATCAAACCGCGAGCGCTCCGGATTTTTGCTTCTATTGCTTTTGCTGATCAGTCTTGTGGAGGAGGACGACAATCGCATAATTGTGCAACATGAGCTCAGACAATGGAGATCCATGCCTATCGGATCAGCCAATCGAGTTGACTAATGAAAAAAAGTAGAGAACCAATCTTCAGTTTCAATTTTTGATGGCTATTCTATTGCGTATTAGCTCATAACCCCTCTGGAACGATAACAAACTTCCTCTGATGGTTCAGGATTACAAAGGTATCATATTCACGGGAATTTCTCTTGTCTCTGAGTGGATTGGATATTTGCAGGAATTTGCCTCGTGGATTCGACGAATCAATTCTTGCGTAAGATCCTGGTGATTCATTTTCGTTTACAAAGTGATAATGTAAAATGCAGAGTTTTAGTTGTTGGTATGCTATATTTGGCTGCACGCATGCTAGGTTTGACTACATGCTGTTCTGATGTGCTTTGGCTTTATTTGCTTAGTGAATTTGAGGACGCATCCCAAGACCGGCAAAGAGTCCCTGGCAGTTTTTTGCTGCAAGGTTATAGGCGAAATGAATATGGATCGTCCCCACCTACGAGAGGCGATGTAAGTAATTATTCTCGGGGAATTCATGGTCGGTGGGATAGTCGCTCTTCTGGATGGAGCGATAAAGACAGTGACTCGCAGTCTGAATGGGATTCAGGTACATATCCAGATATACCCACGTCCATTTAGGCTCTCATTCAAAAACCATCTCTTGTTGGACATATTTGTTAGCATTCTGGGTGACTTATTGAATGCAAGTTTCAGTCAATTTCGCAAGTGTTTGTTTGTTAAGGTGCTCTGATACATTTTGACAAGTGTAAACATGAATATGGTTTCTCTTCTGTGCGTACTTAATTAACAAGTGCTAATGGCATTAGGGCACATTGTTGCCTGGATTGCACTGCAGTTGAGTTTTTCCCCAGTCCATTTCATTTCTCATTCATGAAGCGCATCTCTTCATGCATGAAAATATAATTAATTCTATAATTGACATGCACTTGGAGTTGAAATAATTGGCAGAATGGTTATTTTCATCCTTTCATATTGATTAAGTCTTCCGTCCTTATGCTTGATGAGATGTTAATTGACACCCCTATGCAGTGATGGCTATTGAAAGTACCATCTTATAAGTTTTTGCTCTTATCATGAGTTCTCTGCTTCTTGAATTGCAAGTGGATACTCAATTTAGTCATCAAAATTGTGCCTAATCATATCATCTCTCCTATATAGTACTCATAGTCCAAAAGTTTTGGAATGTTTTGACCATTACATCCCGAGGCGAACTCTGATCATCCTGACTACTTCACTCGGAATTTGTTGATATGTAGTGGCTTTTTGCATTCTTTGATCTCTTATTAAGTGTTGTTAAGGTGCTGCCAGAGGATGAGAATCTTCATGGAAGTTTATCTGGAATTGAATTCTTGCTCATCGAATGCAGATACAGGGAAACGTTATGCCAATCCATCACGACGGGGTTGGCAATCCCCTGAGCATGATGGACTTCTTGGCAGTGGCGGTTTTCCACGACCATCGGGGTACACTCCTGGGGTGTCAGCTGCAAAGTTTCGACCTAATGATCACTACCAGCTTAATAGGAGTACAGAGCCATATCACCCTCCTCGTCCTTATAAGGTTTCTTGTTGCTACCTGGGAATTATTGCAATTTTTTATATCTGCCTGCAGGATTTTTCCAAATAACATGATTTACATTTATTGGTGTTCATGTATAATATAGTGAATCTCCAGTTAAGTTTTGTTTGATAATTTATCCTGGTAATGGCTTCCTTCTTTTTCAGGCGTTACCACACTCGCGTAGAGAAGCTAATGACTCATTTAATAACGAAACATTTGGGTCATCTGACTGTACCAGTGAGGGCAGAGCAGAAGAGGAAAGGAAAAGAAGAGGTTCCATATCTCTCTCTCTCTCTCTCTCTCTCTCTCACATACACATACAAAACAAAAACAAAAAACACGCGCGCACACGTGAGACATGCATGGACATTCAAGCACTCGGTGGCAGCTGTAGAATGATACTACTTTGTCCTGTGTACACTATTTTAGTACTTTAAGCAGCTAAAAGCTCAGGTTTCTGTTTGCTTACTTCTAATTCTTTTACTGGATTTCTTTCAGCTTCATTTGAGTTAATGAGGAAAGAGCAACATAAAGCAATCCAAGAACGGCAGAAAAATATTCCGGAGAAGTGTAAAGATGGCTTTGATATCTCTACACTTATGGATGACTTTACAGATCAGAATAAACAACTGAACACAAGTAACGAATTAGATGAGCGCAAAGAACCAAAAGCATCCACGATTGAATCTGCAAAACTATCTTTAGGATCACAAATTGCTGGACCCCGACCACTTGTGCCTCCTGGATTTGCAACAACATTCCAGGATAGGAAGTCACATTCAGCAGAGGTACTTTACCTTTACAGATATGCGTCAAATTGTTTTGGATTATTTTGTTTAAATGTTCTATATCTTGGCTGCTAGTTGTATGGCGACTTCTTGAGGCTCCTTTTATTACTACATAGACTAGCTTGTTGTTGTTCCTCTCTTAACAATTCAAGTGAATTGAATGTTTTTGCAATTGTGTGGCATATTCTGTGCATGGCTTTTGCAACATCCTCTTTTTTATTAGGAGGTAGGTATTTGAAATAAGCTGAGAAGATGGACAAATTTGGAGGTAGGTATTGTAGGATGATTGCTTGCATAAGTCTAATTCACTGAAACAAATTAGAGAACCACTGCCATCCTGTCATCCAAAGCAGGAGATTGTTGACACAAAGATGTGAAATACGATTTTCAACTTGCTTTTTTTGACCAATCACAAGTTTCGCTATAGTTTCATAACTATTCATTATGGGTAGCGAAACTTTGCTTAATTTACTTTTTCACAGAAGATGAGCTTCTTAAGTTATTTCCTATTCCAGACAATGCAGGTTAACTCCCGAACAAAGTTCTAGAAGCAAAAGATCTTTGGTTATTACCGAGACTTCATTATCTTGGTGTTATCTTTAAGTAGAATATCCAATCGAAAAGCTTAATTTATTAAGTAGAGGAAGACTACGCGTATATTAGGCACGTCATAACCATGTAGTTAAGCGATGTGATTTTATACTTAATGCTTTCCTTCTTCTGTAAGTCAGTTTTTTACAAGGTGGTATGACTTGAATCAATATCATGAACTGGCCTCGGCTCTTATTTTGTGTGAGCCAGTTGTGAACCCATCGCAAGCAATAAGTTTTTGAGGAGAGTGCCAGGATCTAAACTCTTTACTTGAGCTCTGATATTAGGTTGGAATGTTCAAACCCAAAAGCTTAATCTATTGGGTGATGTGAAAATACATGTACACAAGGCACATTATAGTTTGTGGGATTGTATTAAACACATTCCATGTTGATATTTTGTTTTATCTTCTTGCAGATTGTGGTTTAACCAAGCATTTTCTATACCGCAGTAGAATGGTGGTACCTTTAGTTGTTTGGTTGCTTTTTCCTTTTCCTTTGTTTAAATACTAAAGCTGAGATATGCTCAACTAGATAGTGTTCTCACTATGAGATATGAATCATTTATGGTGCTCAACAAGTGCATGAAGTTTTCATTTTCATTGCAATCATGGACATCCTGCTAGCACACTAATCGTAACTTGGCATAGAGTCTTGCAGTTATATCGTGACAAAAGACTAATCACTGTGTTCCATGACCACTGATAGAGTTCACTTCTCTTCTTTATAACTAGGTCAACACTGCAGCACCTGATGGTAGCATTTTTCATGCGAGGGGTAATATTCTGTTGAATGGCTTGGACGATGGTCAGAGGGATAAGGAAACAGCTGATCAAATGAGTCTGATTACAAGGTTGCCTGTAACCCCAGAACTCCAAAGTTCAGAGATGGATAAGAGTGAAGTCATCATATCATCTGCTTTAGATATTTCTAATCAGACTCTTGGTGGGAAGAAACTATTAGGAACTTGCAATCTTTCAGAAACTTCAGAATCTTCAGATATTGGGCAAAGCATAGACCTTGACTCTCGGGAGACAGAGCAGAAGAAAATGATGGGTCAATTAGATCATCCCACTACAATTCTGGAAAAACTTTTTGGTAGTGCTTTATCATTAGAAAGTGCCGTGTCATCTTCACATATTGAGGTAATGTCATCCAGTTATTGTGTTTCTTTTTTGTACTTTCACTGGAGGATAGTTGTGCTGATTGCATACTTAGAGCCTGATAACAAATTTAACCATGAGGCAGTTCTAATAGGTTCAGTTAAATATTCTGTTATGTAAAGCATCTGTCTAATGTTTGAGCCACGAATAACAGGATCTTCGTAGAAACAGTAATAAAACAACGTGTTCTATCATTTAGAGGCAACTAGAGGGGGGGGGTATACGTGGTGCTTGTGAGCAGGAGAACTAACTCACATACTGTTAGCATTATCCTAAAGACTTTCTTCACTGTTGTTAACTGATAAAGGGTTCTGACCAAAAAAAAAAAAAAACTGATAAACGGCCATTATTGGTTGACTTGTCAAATGGGAAAATGTGATTGTGTATTGTGCCAGTCATTAAAGGGAAGTTTGACAAGATCTGTCAAATGGAAAATTTGGTTTTGTCTAAGAAAAGGTCGAACTAGATCTTTTGGTGTTGTGCATCCTTAGAACTTTGTCAACTACTTTCGTTGTAGGACATCGCATGAATCCTTATTCTTAACTTGAAGCTGGAATTTACTAGTACATATATGGTTGACTAAATTCCTTCTGGAACATTTTTTTTATTTATCAAACTGCAAAAGGGGGAACTTTCTGCCTAATCATTTTGCTGACATATTTCACTGCCTCTCTAGGAACAAGGCACTAAAGGTGATGACGTATGGAGCTCTCAGAGTAGCCACTCTTCAAAATTTGCTCATTTGTTTGTTGAAGAAGGTGAGGTTGCATAAGTTTTCAGGACAAAGGCTGTTCAAGTTGTTGCTTCAATTAAGAGTATGTTCTAAGCATTGATATTCTTCTAATTTGGCTGCAGAAAAGAAAACTACGGATGATACCTTCTCCGGAAGGCCCAAGGACTTGCTATCATTAATTGGTGTGGGTGAAAAAGGTGAATCATTGGTTTCTGATGTGCCAATGCCAGGGCAACTGTGGTCAATGAGTCTCTTTTCAGAATCTCAACCTAAAGATAAGCAGATGACGGAGGGCACTGCATCTGCTGCAGTTGGAATTTGCGAGCAGACCACCAATTGCAAACCAGGGGGAGTTCCAGCTGTCCTTACATGTGAAGATCTTGAGAATACCATCTTGTCAGAGATTAGTGACAGTGGCTCAAACCTGCGGCAGCCTTTGCAGGCTTGGGATGTTAATGAGGCAAAGGTTGAGCAGCCAAGAGCCAATATTGATAATCTTGCATCACAGCACCTCCTTTCTTTGTTACACAAGGGAACGAACAACGACGATGTGGCACTGTTCCCCAGTTTTGATGCTAAATTTTCAGATAAGGTGGACACTCTTGAAGGAGAAAGGACCAACAATTTACCAGGGGACTCAAAAGAGACGACTAGTGATAGTCTTCCTAATCATGGGAACACTTTGACTCTTGAAACTCTTTTTGGAACTGCTTTTATGAAGGAGCTGCAGTCAGTTGGAGCTCCAGTCTCTGCTCAAAGGAGTTCTGCTGGGTCTGCCAGAGTTGAACCATTCGAGCCTCATGGATCTTCCCTGCCTGTAATTGATGAAACAATGCTAGCTTCTGTAGATAGTGAAGCTATATTGAGCAGGAATATTCACGATAGCAATGGGTTGGCATTGAATAGAGGTCATCAATCTAATATGGACATTACAGAAGATCGCTTCTTCAAATTTGATCATCTCCGAACTGAAGTAGATGCTCTACATCTACATCATGAAGTAGGGCCCAAGCCTAACAATTTTGACGGGCCAGCTGAAATTCGGCTTCCTGAAGAGGATAGCCTGATAAATGTTAGTGATCCTCTGAGTCTGCAGAGCTTAATGCCTGGTCGGCATCCTGATAAAGCTGAGTTGTCTTCCAGCAATGCACCATTTGATGTTGCTGAAAACTTTGCAGCTCATGGCATCTTCAAGGAAGAAAAATATGCTAGAGAGCAAGTACCTTCGCATTTCCATCAAATTCCCTTCAGTAGGAGGGAGCCGGATATTCCGTTTCCAAATGTTCATGTTCAACAATCTTCTCCTCAGCTTCATCCCCACCGTTTGAACCACGTTGGGCCGATGTTTAACTCACTAGATTCTCATTCTGCTCATAGTAATACTCCGATGAAGATTGCAGATGGCATTCTTAATCATGATCAACCGCTAAATTACCAAGTTGCTGCAAATGTGGTCCGCCCTCAGATGCACCATCTGAGCAGAGGATTTCCTGGATTTGATCCTCCAAGTCATCATCCTATGTTGCAACAGATGCATCTGCCACCAAGTTTTCCTCCGCCACATCAATTACAGGGATTTCCTGGTGGGCCACATTTGACTCATCCGAACAACCAGGTCTCTGGACTTATTCAGGAACTTAACCCGATTCCTGGTTTTCCTTTCGGTCCGCGGCAGCCAAACAGTGGAATGCCACCGCCTGGTAAAGAAACATTCCCTTCTGTGATTTCGTTTAATGCTCTTGCAGTGCCAAATTTAGATTCATGACATTTTATCCGGGACTTGTCAGGGTTTAAATGATTTTTCGGCAAAGCAGTTCGCTAATAGTGTAAATGCTTCATGTCTAAATGTTTCCTTTGGGCACTAATATAGTGTCATGTTAATGGGTGACCTTTTTGCATGTGGAATACTTTGTTTACGGAAGCGTTGATAATAAATATATAATATGAGGAGAGTGCACTGAAAATTGGAAAATTTCCTTACTTTGTTGCTTGATAAGTGCACTAGAGCACTCGTTAACAAGACCCTATATTTATTCTGGAATCAGTTTCCTTCTCGCTGAGGGTTGTTATACCACCCTTTGCTTACAGTATTTGACTCAATAATCAACTATGTTCGGATCCTGACCGTTTAGATGTTAGTCCTTGTTGGCCAAGTTGATGCAATTCTTGTTAAGTGTCACTGACTGTCGTGATTTAGATAAGTTCTTGTTTTCTTTTATCTTGTAGACCTGTCATTCAGACCAATAATCAACAGCTTTAGAATTGCTTTTTTCTATATGCATAGGCTGCCACAAAGTCATTTTTCTTCGTTGAAGTTAATGTTAGATCCAAAGTAAGTTCTTGCCGGTGTGTTGATGTTTGGTTCACTCACCTCCTTTTCGTTTTGAATTATTCAGCTCCTGAAGCTGGCATTGGAAACAGCCATCCAGAAGCATTTCAAAGGCTTATTGAGCTGGATCGGCGAGCAAATGCGAAGCAGATGAGTCCCTTTGCTGCCGCCGGCCATAGCCAGGGAATGTATGGCCATGATATTGATATGGGTTTTCGGTACAGATGAAGGTTTCGAGCGTTGATTTAGTGTGCATGCCAGTGTACTCATCTCTCTCTCTCTCTCTCTCTCTCTCTCTCTCTCTGTAGCATGAAGGACGGGGCTTGATATGCATATCATAAAATGGACAGATTTCGTATCTGGTGTTTGCCGTTAGGATTTCGGCTTTAAATAACAAAAGAGAAAAAAACCTAACAACGGAAAAAAGAAGGGTTAGTTTTTTTCGTCTTAAAACGAAGGCCCTTCGGCTAAAACCTCTCTACCCGCTCAGTTGTCAAATGCTGGGCATTCCAAAGGCTGGGTAAAAAGGCAATGACCATTGGGTTGGCTAACTCGTAGGATTCGTGAAGATACGAGGAGTTTAATGAAAGCGAGGCTAATGAGCCCAGGGAACAAGTCGTACGTAATCAGGTCTGGCTTTATCGTGATTGTGATCGCATGCGTTTGCCGTTTGCTCCGTGCCTAATCAGAATATTGTGGGGTCGCTGTCGCTGGGCGGAGCCATTCGTAGCATTATTCGTTGCGTGACGCAGCAATGCTGGGTCTGTGCGTTGGATTGCATAATGCGATCGAATTATTGTTTGTATTGATCGGTCAAACTCAATGAGATCCTAGAGACAAAGGCATAGTTAAATCCTACCCCTAATAATTCATCTGAAAGAGTAGCACGCGACTTGAGGAGGTGAGACGTGGAATCTTCTTTCTCATCATCTCGCACGATCGGTTAATTCGCCAAAGGAGAGAACGATTAAAGCCCCAGGGGATCCTGAAGACACAAGAAAATTCGAAATTCCATAAATTAAAACAGAGACATTAATGTCAAAAATATCGGGCCAAGCAGCCTTTCTAGTGGGTACGGCGGCGGCGGCTTCTCGTTTCTGACTTTTGACTTCCTCATCGGGAGGATCAAATTCCACTTCCTCCTCCTCCTCCTCCTCCTCCTCCAAATTGAGTCTTTGGGCACGGAAACTCGCGAGCCGTCCACGTTCCGAATAGTGAATACTACGGCACTGGTCGCTTAGAGATTAGCTCGAGAGGGGTAGGCCCATTGGGAGATTTTGACTGCCGGGGCCCATTCCTGAGGTCCGTCCGACTCGCCGACGGGTCGTGGAACCACGCGCCACGAACCGGTGGCGTCCCATGGAGATAATCGTGTTGAGAAAGAAGCAATCGCAAGCTTTCACCCCCCCACCAAAACAAGTAAAAAGATGAGTTTTTTTTCAGTGCCCAAGAAATCATGTCCCACCAACCCTTTTCTCGGCAAAGCTCCATGCATGCCAGATTGCCCTGCCCTAGCCCGGGCCTAAACAAAAGTACGAAAAAGATGAAAAAGAGGGATCCGTCTGATCGAAGCCTTGCCAAGCCAAGCCAAGCCAAGCCGAGGAGGGCGGTGAAAGGAAAAGCAAGAGGGGTGGCCCCTTGATCAGAAATTTTTTTTTTCTCCTGCGTTTCCTCCATTTCAGCCAAACAAAGAAAAAGGGAGAAAAGAGAGGCTCATCTAAGTTAAAATGCCTCTGGAATTACGGTTTCCATGTTTTTTTTTTTTTTGCTACCAATCACAGCCTGATGCATGCCGTGATGATTCCATGTTGCCTGACGGAGTAAGGTACAAAATTTCATGAATTGACCCTGTTTCTAGATTCTTCTGTCTTCATGCAGCTCATGATGCTAAGTAGCATGTGAGATTGGCCCTTCGGAGAGGCGAGTTATATTCAATTGGCTGACGGAACCTTTGAAAGGGCCACTTTCATGGAGGCAATTCGGATGTTATATACACGTGGCATTTGATATGTGTAGCGCAATTGATTGATTTCTGATGAGATGCTTATATATTTAGTCTAGAAGATCGAGACTCACAATATACATATAATGATGATTAATCGGTTACATCACGTCATCACTCTCATGTGATGTATTAGTCATGTAAAATGCTTCATCTTTTAAGTTTGAGTGTGGCTATGTACTTTGGTGGTGGATGACTATGTGTAATGGAAACTCGAGACTCTCGAGAGCGCCATACCTCATTTTCTGGGAGAGAAGAAAAGAGAGGAAGGAAGTGATTGATTTCGAGAACTTCTAGGGCCGCAGATGGAGGGAAAGCAAAGAGATTAAAAGTGGATGATACGGTGGCCGATCAAAAATCCATAATTTAACATGGGTGGAATGCACACGCAGCAATCAGCCAGGGGGGATCCAAGTAGGATCGAGGAAAAAAGGATAGCTGCTTCACCGTCTTTCAAAATCAGATTACTCCCCACTAAATACAGTTCAACATACGTACGTGCACACTCTCTCTCTCTACCTTTCTTCTTCTTCTTTTCTCTCTCTTATTCTGTATTTCTTGTTTTGATCCGGATTTTGGTGGCCACAGCCATTGAACCCTCCCTGTCCATACCTCGCCATTCTTTTTCAACTCCCCCATTATTCCATTACGTCTTCTCTTTACTTTCCATTCAAAACCGCCATTTGTTTCCCTCTCTCTCTCTCTCTCTCTCTCTCTCTCTCTCTCTCTGTTCTTGTTGTTGTTGGCATTCCACTCCTCCGACTCACTACCAACTTTCTCTCTTCATCTCCAGTTTTGATCTCCACATACCTTGATAAGGAGGGTGTTGAAATGAAGGTCTGATTGTCTCTTCTGAATCTCGAATATAGACCTTTTAGTGCTTCATTGTTCTTCCGGTTCTTTTTTCAGCCAAGGAACCATTTCGAGATTCCTTTTTTTATTCGATTCCTCTTGGTTCTGCATGAAACTTTTGCTGGGTTTGCTTTTTTGTTTCATCTTATTTTGAAGGGTTCTGATCCAGGATCTGATATGTGCTCTGTCTTAAGTAAAAAAAAAAAAGTTCGCTGATAAAGGGATCCGTATTCTTAGAATTCCCAGGAATGTTCTCGTTGATTGGTCCTGAGTTATCAGAGAGCTCTTTTTCTGCTAAACGAGTTATAAAAGGGTTCTTTTCAAAAGGTTGATGGCTTCCCAAATTAGAAGCTTTCCTTCTCTTTAATTTTGTTGTGTCCGGGCGTTCAATTTGGCATCCTGTAATTCGTTAGCTGATCAGTTATCTGTTTCAGCTATGTTATTCTTGATCTGACATTACGTTTTACTGAGCTGATCTTCTTTTCGGTTTATTTTTTGTTTGAAATTTAAAACAAGTTGAGAGCGAGTGCTGATTGATGCTGATGTGGATCTACTGAATTCGTATGTGCAGAAGCTCGTAGTGAAGTTGGATCTACACGATGACAAAGCCAAGCAAAAGGCCATGAAGACAGTCTCTACTCTTCAAGGTTCTCAATTCTCTCTCAAGCTTCCTCTTCTTTCAATCATTTGATTTCCCTGTACTCCTCCCTTTATATTAGACTTTGGCTCTATGAAACGAGCAGGAAAAAGAAAAAGAGTGACTTGGTGATTTTGCTCGCTTGCTTTCTTCTTTTGATATGTGTAGGCGTCTTAATTATAAGCATAAAAAGAAAAAATGGAATCCGCGTGTATTCACTGGGACCAATTGAATGGCTCATCAAACTAAATACAGCTGATTTTTCAGGAGCCATAAGGCACTCGACGTTGATAATTTTCCCTTGATTTGTCCAGTCATATTGGTTGATTTTCTCACGCTACACTGGATGATGAACTTGGAAAAGAACCAATCTTTTTCCCTTCTGAAATCTCTGTGTACCATCTGTCTGTGAACAATTCATTCACGTGGATCTAATCTTTCAGGGATTGACTCCATCTCCATGGACATGAAGGAGAAGAAACTAACAGTGATCGGAACAGCCGACCCAGTGAATGTGGTGAGCAAGTTGCGCAAATACTGGCAAACAAGCATAATCACGGTGGGGCCAGCAAAGGAGCCTGAGAAGAAAGAGGAAGCAAAACCTGTAGAGCCAAAGAAAGAGGAAGCAGGCAAACCAGAAGAGGCCAAGAAAGAAGAAGCGAAGCCAGAGGAGGGGAAGAAGGAAGAACCCAAGAAAGAAGAGCCCAAAAAGGAGGAACCCAAAAATGAAGAACCCAAGAAAGAAGACGACCCGAAGAAGCCTCAGGCGCCTCAGCCTGACCCTGCCCTTGAGCTTGTCAGGGCATACAGGGCGTACAATCCTCAGATGGCCACCTATCCTCATTACCATTACCATGTCCAAAGCATGGAGGAGAATCCGAATGCTTGTGTCATCTGCTGATAAATAAACCAAAGCGGAGGTTTTGAGTGGAGGGCAGGTATTAATTGCTTCAGGTTCTGGCAGGTGGTGATGGGAAGGGAACTGAGTATCATCGTTGTATAGAGAGGCAAACACCCCCATCTGAGCATGGGTCCAAGGATCGTGTGCTAGTGTATATGAAGATTGCCTCATTTTCACTTGAGCATATTCAATGGTATGCAGGGAGAATAAATTAGAAAGAATTTGTGACCCAATCAGGTATATAAAGTCTAGACTCCAGAGTACTTTTGTTTGATGTATCTTCTGGTTGTTAGGGCTTATGTTACATAAATCTGTTAGGGGAATTACCCTCAAGTCTAAGATGGTAAAAGTTTTGACTCTCGTCATGCCATAATGTTTTTGTGCTTTCGAACATATCGCACCCTGGATTGCACTGGTTTTTCCATCATCTAATGTGGCAAACCTATGCATACAGGAATATTATTGTGTGACTTTTCATTTGTTACTTTCATCTAACATTAAGTGTGTTTGTTGGGTGTTGAACTAATGCATCTTGAAGAGAGAAACTAAGGCAATTTCTTAAAAACCATATTCATAAAGCGATGTCTTAACCACATTGGCAGCATAGACTTAGCATAGACTCAGCTAGTGTTACGTAGATTTCAACCGTGTTGCATTGAAAATTCCAGAACTAGGCATGATGACGACCGCGACCAGCCAAAAAATTCCATTATCAAACAACATTGCAACGGCCCACATTTCTAATGCCGGAGTAAAATCCTAGTCTCACATTCTTGTTGACAGTTCATTTCTAATTTCCCAAATGACTTGTGCTTGGCCTCTTTCCAAAAGGCGTTTTGTCCTCGATCCATCATCGCCTCCAGGACACAGATGATTGAAGAGCTTTAGCTTCTTGTATTTGGGAATCCATGGTGGGTCAGCGTTTTCTTAAATGTCTTTTTATCTTTTCAGAATCTCACCGTCCTTTGCCTGTTGCTGATGTAGAACGACTAACACGGGCGGGGTGGGATTTGACGGCGTCACGTTGAATGGACAAAAAAGCAAGGCAAGCTTCTTTAGGGACGCGCGAAATCAAAACGGTCGGCCCAGAAAAACCGGACAAAAAAAACCAAGATCATCTGGTTTTAATGAGCAGAGTAGTGATAACATCATGTTATTTCCTCAGCCAGACACTTCTTTTCGGATAGAAAACTAAGGCTCTTCGGCTGAAAACCAGAAAAATTGCAGCAACTTATTCCAGTTTCGGCACAAATATGACGTGCCATGGGTGGGCCATGGAGCACGTGACTGAACATGACTGCTGATTCATTGATGCAGCTTTTTGCTCCTGAGTGCCGCCACATGGCACCGACCTTCATGCGATGGCTCGTCGGTGAACACACATGACCCCCGAACAGCTGCAGAAAACATATGATGCTTTTGTCCTTAACCAGGCGATCATAGCTGAAGTAACAGATTATATTACAGCAAATTCTCGTTCCTCTTCTCGATTCTTCTTGTCACTATGTCGACATTTCCTGAATTGTTCAAGGGTTCTCGCCAGGCGTGAGATGCTGATCTGCAAAGGCAAATTTACAGCAAGTAAGGGTGCGTGTGATAATGAATTTCTGCTTCAGAAATATTTTTGAAGTAGAAGTCTGGTAAAATTTTTTTTGGGAAAATTCCAAAAAAGGGCCGAAGTCCTCTCAAATTCTCAAATAAGGGTCCAAAGTAAACTTTGTTTCAAATAAGGGCCTAAAGTGACATAGTATATTTCAAATAAGGGCATGGAGTGATCATAAAGTTTCAAAAAAGGGTCTTGCCGAAAGGGCATTTTCGTTATTTTTCGTTTTGATTTTTTTTAATGTATTTTTTTTGCTTTTTTTTTTCTTTTTCTCAAAAATAAAAAAAATAAAAAAATAAAAATTAGCAAACACATGCGCCTATGGTTGTCGGCCCACCGTTGGTGGGGGGTTGGCGAGGATGGCAAAGGTCGGCTAGGTCACCGACACCTTGGCGAGGCCCCGGGGACTAGCAACCTCGCCGACCAAAGGCGAGGGTGTTTGGCCCTCACTAAAATCGAGAGAGGGTCGGGCCCTCTCGCCGATCTGGGCGAGAATCGGCGCCCTCTCGTCGAGGTTCTTCACTAATGTCGTTGCCAGGTCCGCGGACAAGAGCTCGCCCACGATCTTACTGTGGCCCATGGTGGCTGCCAGGTGGAGCGACGAGTTGCCCTTGGAGTCCAGTTAGGAGGCGAGCCAGTGGGCGCAACTCAACAGCTCCTGGATGAGGTCAGCGTGGCCGAGCAAGGAGGCCAAATGGAGGGGCGTCTCCAGGATGACGATCTTGTCAAGAACAAGAGGGTCTTGCTCCAGCAGGTTGAAGAGGGCTGAGACGTCACCGTTCTGGACTGCCTCCAAGAGCTTCTCTCTCTCTCTCTCTCTCTCTCTCTCTCTCTGTTAACTGATCTCTCTACTTGTCGGGGCGAGGTCATCAAGGCTAGCCCTTGGCTCGTCGGGGCGAGGTTAATGGTGGAGGGGATGATGAACAGTGCCCCTGGGTTGAGGTTGAAGACGATGAACAGTACCTCTTTTAAACAAAAGAAAAAAAAGAAAAGAAAAGAAAAGAAAAATAAAAAAAGGAAATGATAAAAATATCCTTGGTCATGTCCTTTGTTTGAAATAAAAATGGCACTTCATGCCCTTATTTGAAACGTAGTTCATTTTGGACCCTTATTTGAAAAAATAAGAGCACTTCAAGTCTTTAAATGAAATTTTCTCAATTTTTATTTCGAAAAGAAATTTTTGCTTTTGAAATGAATTTTCATTTTTGAAGTTATTTTTCTCCCAATTTAAGAAGTTAAAAAAAATTACTCATCAACTCAAAAAGTATTTCTTGTCTCACATTCTTTTTATTATGCCCTTATCCTATTTTCGACTACACGCACTTCTGACACCCTCCATTGTAGCCCACTGTCGCCTCTAACCACCGCCACCCACTGCTATCGCCAATAACTAATCGCTGTTGCCCACCGCAGACCTCCTTCGATTGTCGCATGCCATCGCTATGACCCCCCAATTGCCCCCCGCCACCAACCATCGCCGTCTATCAACCACTGTTGCCGTCCCACCATTGGTTGTGACCGCTGCCAATCGTCTACCATCGCGTCTCCTGCCGCTGCAATCTACTGTCGAGTTGCCGTCTTCAACCGTTGGAGTAAAAAATAAATAGTACTTTTTAATAAAAAAAAATTATTTTTTAAAGAAATTTAAAAAGTTAAAAAATGAAATAGAAATTTTTCAGCCGTCAATAATAATTTTTCAAGGAATATTTTGTGCTAATAATTTTTCACAGGTAAAAATTTTCAATTGTTACTAAACAAATTTATCTGATTAGAAATCAAATTTTAGAGTAGAAGTAGAAAAATCAACTTCTAGCTAGAAGTTGATTCAGAAGTATTGCCATGTGTGCCCTAAGTTCCCTTATTCTTCTTCTTCTTCTTCTTCTTCTTATTTTTCTTGGCAAAGCCCTGTCAGTGTTAATGGCTGGGTCTGTTCTGAATATAAATAACATCAGCATTTTCCTTTCGACGAGGTTCGCTTTGATTGATCTCACGGTAAAAGGGCAAAAAGGAACAGCCGAACTTAACAGTTGACAAGATCCCTCCACCCAACCAAAGATGTCTCTTCTCCCTGTTTCCACGCTATTGACCATTTTGTGCCGCCTTTAAGCAAAAGTTGCTGCTAAATATTTTGGATAATCAATACCCACGTCGTTGGGCTTAATATTCTAAAAAATTCTCAACTTTAAGTTTAGTCCTAAATTTATCTTAATTTTTTTATCTCAGAAAAGAAAACTCATAATTTGAGGTTCAATCCTAAATTTGCCCCCAACTTTTTCTGTGTTAGAAAAAATCTCAAACTTTAAGTCTAGTCTCAAATCTACCCCGACCTTTTTTTTTTGTAAGAAGAGAAAAATCACCAATTTTTGCTCTAATCTCAAATCTACCCCATTAGCCATATGTCCAAAAATTGCCATTAGTTGTTTCTAATTTGCATATCCCAAAACAGTTTCGTTTTGGAGAATTTTGACAATTTTTATTGAGGTGGATTTGTTATCTACATGAAAGGCCATATTGGTTTGCACTTATCGCCCATTACTTTGTCGATATTGATTTTTTATCTACGTAAAAATGCCATGTAAAGTTAGGACTGGATCATGGGGCAAATTCGAGAATAGATTGAAAGTTTATGAATATTTTTAGACAAATTGGGACGGATTTGAGATTGGACCTAAAGTTTAAATTTTTTTATCCGAAAAAATTCAAGATAGATTTGGGACTAGATCTAAAATTGACTTTTTTTTTTCTGAGATAAAAAAAGAGAGTTAGGGATAGAATTGGGATTGGACTTAAAATTGCCTATTTTTTCTGAGAAAAAAAAAAGTTCGGAATAGAATTGTGATTGTACATAACGTTGGGAATTTTTTTAGGGGATTAAGCCTTGCACAAAATAATGAAATTTATGGCCTTGTGTAGAATAATTCCTACATGCAGGTGATTGGTTCCAAATCTAATGTACATTCTGAACTGCATGGACAATACCAATGCTTTTAGCTGTTTTTTATGACACTGTCCTTGGGAAAAGCGTAGAACAATCTTAAGCTTATTGCATTAGTGTCAATTTATTGTTAAACCTTTATTTGTGTCAATTTACTCCTAAACTTTTTGACCCAGAGCCAATTCAGTCTTTTCGGCTAATTTTGGTTGGATATCGCTGACTCGACACTAGCAGACCGCTAAAGGGGACATTTTTTTAATAATAATTTAATAACTATTGATTTTTTTTTCTATTTTTGCTCTCTTTTTTCCCTTCTCTTTCCCCCGATGGCAGGCATGACCATGAATGGTGAGGGCTGACCTCCCCTGAGCAATGGTAAACCACATATGGAGAGCTCAAGTGTCGCTTGGGCAAGGGTTGGCCTCATCCTAGCCCAATCGATGCCTGGTGAGGCAGACGTGTGGCGCCGACCTCACCAAATTTGGCAAGGCCAACCTCTCCTAGGTGACGCCTAGCCTCATCGACCACCGGAGGAGAGAGGAGGGAAAAAAGTTAGAAAAAAAAATCGAGAACGTTTACGTCAGTGCCGACCGTGTCATATAGGCTTGTTGACGTCCATGTCAGCAATATTTGGCCAAAACTATGAGGAAGGATTAAATTGCCTCTAGATCAAAATATTTAAGACTAAATTGACACAAATGCATTAAATGTAGGACTCTTTGACACTTTTCTCCACTATCCTTAGGATGCTATCTGCGTCTACATAATTTTCCTCGAGCTGTTGAGGTCCAGTAAACCTTTGTCAGGTTGAAATCTTAAATGTAGATCCCACTAATGAAAACCCTTGCCTAGATCCGGACACAGTACTAATGAAAATACTGCAACAAAACTCAAAATTACAAGTGTAATTTGTAATTCCTCAAAGTTCGTAGGCTATGGTGCAGCGGTGCCAAAGTAGGGGGGGTAATCCGCAACCTTTCAAAACTCGGGGGCAATGGGCCGCAATATCAAATTTCATGGTTTTGAGCAATTAACCCAAAAATCAGAATAGTTGGGCCCCAACCCGGACTCACCAATTGGGCCAAAGGCGTACAAGTCCCCAGCCCCCTATAAAACGATGATGGGCCAATGGGGACCGTGATGGCTCAGCCCCAATTGACCGGTCAACTTCCTCCGTTTGCCCTCGGGAAGAAATGATCCTCATGCCAAGTTAGGCCTTTTGCGCTAGAACTTTCTCAATGAACATTAATCTGCCGCTTCGTAGACTCTAAACTCCGTGACCGGTGATGGACACGACACAAGTTTTGGACCTGTGTGAAACTAATTTGTACTTTGTCCATGCCAGCTCCAATCATGTGTCTAGGAGACGATTTCACTAGAAATAGCTAACGTGGCATTGTGCCATGTAGGCAGCCGGTGACAATGGGATCACCACATCAGCGATTTTCGAAGAAAAGTCATTGGCATTCATGCAAAGATTTAGGACTAAATTAGTAAAATTGAAAAGTTTAGTATTGAATTAGCATCCGTACAATAGTTTAAGAATTGATGGAGCAATTTTCCCATTCTTTTTGGGAAAAGTGCTAAAAAAAAAGCTCTAAACCTATTTCATCTATACTAATTTAATCATAAATCTTTCAATTGGACCAATTTAATAATAAATATTTTTGCATTGATACCAATTTAGTTTATTCGATCAATTTTGATTGAAAGTTGTTAGCATGGATACTTGCCATCCTATGTGGCATGGTTGGAGCTTATGTGGACATTTTTAATTTTTTTAATATATTTATTGATTCTTTCTTCTTCTTTTTTCTCCCCTTTTTGTTTGTCTATTCTTTTTCTTCCCTTGTCTATGTTCCAGTGGCTAGCTCTGCTAGATTGCGCCAGGGCAAGTTGGCCTTGTTGGGCATCACTAGGCGAGGGTTGGCCTTGCCCTCACCTGGTCGAGGGTCGATCTTGCCAGATTTGGCGAGGGGGACCTCATTGGCGTTCATGCTCGCCCAAGCAAGGCCTAGCGAGGCTGTCTTAGCTTGGGCAAGGGTCGGCCTCACTAGATTTGGTGAGGGGACCTCACTAGCGCTCACCCTCACCAAGGTGCAGTCCAGTGAGGCGACCCTTGCCGACCACTGGCAAATAGAAAAGGGAAAGAAATGAGAAAAGAAAAACAAAAAGAAGCAACAATATTAAAAGTATTTTAAAATATATATTCACGTTAGTGTTGATCATGTCACATAGAGGATTGATGTCTACATCATCGCTTTCCGGCTAAAATTGACTTGATTGACTGAATTAGTCCAATTAAAAGGTTTATAACTGAATTGGTGCCAATGCAATTCTTTTTCCCATTTAGGATTGTGTCAAGGCCTGGAGACTGGCGCCAGATCCTTATCATTCATCACGCACGAAAGCAGTTGGTGATTCTACGGGAAAGGGCGAGAAGAAACTTGTTCTGGTTTGAGAAAGGAAGCACAGGCCGAGCCATCGTTTCCGTTCCTGTACTGTAACGGGAACAATCATCGTGCACAGAAACAGCCCCGCACGGCAAGGGATACAAAAAGGCGTTAACAGATGTTCGTCAGGTCCTAGTTGTCTACGTGCGTGACGCAATTCGAATGCGAATTCCCCTTTTCGTGTGCTTGGCTGCCCGACCACGGAGACCTAAAATCAAAGCCCATTGTCCCTTTTACATCTTGGAAAGGAAAGTTTTGTGAGTTTGTCTCGCTCTCCAGTATAAGTCTGAAAACGATGAACATTACACATCGTTAGTTTGGTAAAACATCAGCATCCTCACCCTTCTGTCGAAGTGTGGATTTGATCCAATATTTTTGTTTCGGGACATGTGTCATAATCGATTGAGGACATCCGACTGACTTGAGGAGTAGTGAGCGCGACAGATTGAGATTGGTGGTCTGATGGATATTATTGGGGATTGACTTCGTGAATCTAAGTAAACTCGCAATTGACATGGTAAAAGTACTAAAACATTCTAGCGACGCTTTAGATATTTTGTGAATGTTAGCGATCGAATAACCTCAATCTCTTGCACTCTGGCCAACTCATTGCTGAGTGCACATGTGAGTGGTGGTAAAGAAAGGAATTTCACATTCGATGTTCGAAGATAATAAAAAAAAAAGAAATGATAATAGGGTGCATGTTAATTTCAGTCTTGGTTCTACATGGTTTTCGTTAAGTTACACGTCCGACTTGTTTAACTTACCACTGGCTTGACGGGATAAGGTGATTTTTCCTTTTTTTGTTGGTCAAAAGATAAGATGAAGTTAAAACACTCACAACTCAAGACAACTCAAGAAGGAGACAAATATGCTTTTATTATTATTATTATTATTATTATTATTATTATTATTATTATTATTATTATTATTATTTAGTTTTCACTTCAATCCACCCATAACAAAATGATTACAAAGTTTGTCGAAGCTTATTACGTGATTCTTGAATTTGCTCTTAAATGACTCATAAATGTATCTAGCGTTCCAAGGAGGGCAACCACAATGCATTGATAGAGCACCGACAAGACATACAAATACGAACGGACTCCTGAAAACAAGCTTACAAGTAAGTCCCTAAATTGTTGCACGAGTCTTGGAGTCGAACGAATATCGACATTGACAACTTCATCGACCACGTCTCCACATTATTGATAACTTCTTCGAAGTGTATTGGGTTTAGTTTTTAACATGGCTTTCCCTGGTGAGGTTTTCTAGGAATTTTCGCCTTGGTTCTATTTTGTAGTTTTGTTACTAATAAGATCGTTATATGCCCAGGCCAAGGGAAAAACTGCGTTACTGATAAAAAAGAACGAAAAACTGCATTTCTTTTTTATTTTTCCAAATTAGAATGCAACTCTTGCCTCTCACACTGCAAATACTGCAAAATAAGATAGTTCAAGGATATTTGGACCAAAAAATATAGTACTAGGATAGCAAAAATTTGAAATAAAGCGCACAACTTCATTGACGAGATAATAATACATCAAATAATCTTTCCTAGCCCATGGGACTATATGACAAACAGACAGACAAATGTGTTTCGAGGAACGAAACGTTTTAAGGTTCCACGAAAGAGTTGACACGGCATCCAAGCAAATGGGAAAAAGAACGGTAGGTCACTACTCATTCCAAATAATTTGGGAAGAACTTATTCTATGGAATAGTTAAGAATATTCCGCTAAATAACTGAACGAAGCTGATATGGCTACTTCACGGCCTCGCTAGAACCAGTGGCGAGTGAGGCACTGGCGAGTGAGGGGACATCCTCTGGTGAGGAGACATCAAGCTCTCATCACATTTCCTGGACGTGAAACTCAGCCTGAGATTCCGGTTTTTCCATTGTTTCTTCCGCAACAATTTCTTATCATCACCATCTTCATTGCCCTTGGACACAAACTCTCTGATCCTCTTAAGCGCCACTTCCATGGTGTAATCATCCATATTCGCGAAGCAAACCCTGAAAAACCCCGGCTCCGGGCAATGGAAAGAGGATCCAGGCGACACGTCGAGCTTCACATCCTCTAGGATCACCCTCCACAGCTTCATCTCGCCGTCGAATGTTGGTTCTTTCATGAGGTGACGCAAATCCATCCACAGGAAAAGACCGGCATTCCCTTCCAAGCAATGTATACGCTCTTGCTCGAGTCCTTTGACAAAGCGACTGTGCCTCTTGGCCAATCTCCTCGAGCTCTCTTCTAGGAATTTCTCTATAAAGACATCGTCGGAGAGCATGGAAGCAAGAAAATGCTGAGACTGCGAGGAGACCAGCCCGAAACTTGACATTTTCCTTGCACAATTGACCACTTGATCATTGTAGGAATAGATTATGCCAACGCGAAAGCCGGGAAGCCCCATGTCCTTGGACAAACTATAGATAATGTGGACAAGATCGGGATTGCATTTGGTCTCTTGCATTACTTCCGAGATGCTCGTGAAGGCGGGCGAATTGAAGACCGTTGCCGAGTATATTTCATCGCACACCATGTGGAGATTGTTTTCGGAAGTGAAGCTCAACAGGCTGGTGAGCGTTTCTTTACTCAAAGTGATTCCGAGCGGGTTTGATGGGTTCGTGAGGATCACTCCTTTTACGTTGATGTTGGCCTCTGTGGCCTTGGTGTATGCTGATTCCATCTGTTCCAGGGTTACATGGAAGTTGTTGGACATGTGGCATTCAACTGGAATTATCCGGATGCCGGTGCGCCATCTTATGTCCCTATCAAAACTGAGGGAAAGGAATTCGAAAATAAGAGACGAGTACATGAGAATTAAATCATAGGACAAGTATATACAAGAATAAACATACTTAACAAGTATCGTGACAAGCTTTCGAGATTGTTCTGTGGTCAGTGTCAAAATTTTCCGAGAACGAACATTCGAAATTACCAAGCATGAAAATGTGAGAAAGTTGGTGGAGAAGTGGCCAAGAATTACGAGTAGGTAGAGATGCTGAACAGAATCAGGACCTAATGAAAGATCACGAGACAAAAACTACGTAGCAAGAGGAGAGTTTCAACTTTTTCTTCTTTGGGAAATGGGGGTCTCCTAAAAGTTTTGTAGAATTTGGAGAATTGATTTTTCCTGGCTTGGAAAATTTAGGGTGAAGGGCTGGATTTTCTCTTTTCCATCTTTATGTTCCATCTCTGACTGCAGGGGTTAAGCAAAAATGAAATTGGTTGTCAAGTTTGAATGTTATTGGAATTAACTGGTGGGTTCAAGCATCAGCGTCCACTCAATTCTCCTATAATTAGCTCATCAAGATGCGGTATCTCAATCATATTTCTCTGCTTGACCAACCTTACTTTGCTACCGATTAAATATTAGCATTTATCGTCACTTTGACCTAACCCCCTTTCCCAGGTCAAAACGGCGACATTTCTAGACCCGGAAATATTGATCTCTCTTGGAACAGACGAAGCAATTCCTAGCGGAAGCTGAGGCACTATTTGGGCAAGCGTAAATTCCTAGGATTTGAATTCTGAAGCTTTCCTTTTTGTTCCCTTGGGATTCAGATGAGCTGCTCACTAGAATTTGCTTTTCTTCGATGACTGTTTGTTAAAATATTCCATTTCTTTTTTGAAGCAAGGGGAAGAATTGGTTGGTGCCAGCTTAATTTTCTTGCCGAGGTTTATTAATTCAACCATGCATAGACCCTCGGACATGATTTTTTTGGACTGCTACTTCATAATATGGTATGAAGAGCAGAAGACGAGATGGGACCATGAATCCTTACGCTGGATAATACGGGGAAGGAACGAGGAAAGCGTCCCCAGGATCAGCCAAGCAAAATATGAGTGTCTCGCTAGCTCCGGTCGCTCCACCACTCATGACAACACGACTCGGGTCAAATGCCGCCTTACTACGTCGGACCCTCCCCATGAACTTGGCGACAGCCTGATAGAAGCAATGTAATGACACTTTTTGTAATAAGTAACACAGGTAATATCATTTCCTTTAAACTGGGGAGACAATGTTTACTCTTTGGCTGTCTACACTTACTTGTCTGAATTTCAGGAGGCCGTGATAGTCCTGGAAAATGGCAACGTCCTTGAAATTGCCAACCCCTTCGGAAGTGCAAATGGATGCTGCAGGGTTGTTCTTTATCCACTCTTCTATCAGATCGAAGCAAAGCTGCAAATGATAACACGAAACAAGGTGAAAATGGGTACCATTAACAAAGTTCGGAAGCCATGCATGCGCGCGCATGCTTGTAAATGGGCGGCGCATGCTCGTGTCTTAATGGCAACTTCGTATATATGTCATCGCCGAGAGCGGATTATCATAACAAAGAGCTTTTGTCACTACCAGACCTGATTCTCGGCAAGACCCATCTGGATGACCCCATCAGGATTCTGAGTTGGGTGAAAGGGGTTCCTGTCGTACGCCTTCCATCCGTCGAAGTATGGAGAATTCTCACCGTGCCCGTCATTCGTGGCAATCTTCGAGAGGGACTCGTGTTTTTTCTCACCCGTGAAATCCATTGACGAATGTATGTTGAAATTACTTTTCCTTACAGAATAAGAGTTGAGCTACACTTCAGGCGGTTCTCAATCCTAGGACAGTAGTGAGAGGTAGCACAAAAGAGTGCCCTTATTTATAAGCAGCGGATATTGCACCTTGGCCGGCAGGATGTGAACGAAAGCAAAGAAAAGTCCACCAGTCAATTCAAAGGCATTGTTGGAAGAAGAGCAATTGCGATCACTTGCGTGTCTTCCATGGGGACTGGTAGGCCCCAGGGAAGAGAAGAAACTTGCATTCTAAAATTTCCACCCAAATATGTCAGGGAGGTCATCTGTAAATGAGGAATAAACTTTTTTTTTTGATAACCGGGGTGTCCAGCCGTGCCGGCGAGCTGACGCTCAAATTGACGGCGATTGACTAATCCCCGGGGAGGCATCGTAGGACCTCACCACCACAGTACTCCGGGTAAGACACCAGTGAATGTGGGCGAGTAAGTTTCGATTCCAGGACCGCGAGTACTACTCAGCGAGGTCCCAGGAGTCTACTCCTTACCACGCGACCACCTGATGGGTGAGTAGGAATAAACTTTCGTTTTCAGCTTTACCATTTACTTCCTATGGCTCGCTGCTATGAAATCTCAAACCTACAAAAAGTAATCTTACAGAAAAATATATGTTCTTAGCACTTCAATTAGAAGAAAAAGTTTTCTTTTCTTCCGTTTTTTCTCTTGCCACCCTTTTTTGATCGAAAATCTTGCTTTGCATTTCAATTCCTATTATTTTCGTTAATCAACAGCCAACTCAAATTCTTTCTACTTTAGAATGAGTCCGGAATCTCTTTCTTTCCGAAAATTGGTGATCAGTCCCGGTTCGGTTTGGTCCCACCCACGAATAACATATTCAACAGACTGCCTCTTATTAATTGCATTGGGTTCTCGCTAAATCTGAAAGTCATACTAAGCATATTAATCATCTTAGATTTATATTTAGGATTTTTTTTAAAAGTATTATTTAGATCTGACCTAGGTAGTCCAGTTGCCTTAAAATTGGGAACCAGACCAAACTAGTCGGTTCTGTCCAATTTGGGTGGTTCTCGGTTCAGTCGGTCGATTATGCTTGGCCCTATCCGCGAAGATCCTTCACGCCGTAGGTTTATTTTGCATATGTGTGGCTCCCCATTCTTTAATTTCACGAGCCTTCATTGTCGGTTTTAGACCATTTACACACGGCCGTGTGTTAGCTTATTATTTCACGTCACTCGACCCTTCCATGTGCCTTTCTTCCACAGTGTTAGATTTGTTTAAATGTGAGGGGAGATGTTAAAAGAAAATTATACTTTGTCACTTGACCCTTATATTCGATCACGCATCATAATATACATTTAGTTTCCTTTAACCTAATAATTTGAGTTTTTGGGTTGGACCTTTCAAAAATTTCATATACTTTTTTCTTTGTTGGAACAATTTCATATACTTTTCGCACATAGAAATGGCATGCTAAATGAGTAGAAGGGTGTGATTAAGAAGAATTGAGAGCCGAAGCGAGATATATTCGGGATGATTAGCTTCATCTCAAACTTGTCTCAATTAAGGCTTATTATTCTCCAAACCTGTCCTAGATGAGCCACTAGCATAAAGCTCCATAGCCAAATCCACGATTCAGATGAAACCTCTTGTGATCAAGACAGACAATTGATTGACAATAGTATTATTCAAATATGAAGTTTTCTCGCGCAAACTATGTTATAAATCACAATCATATATCAAAATGGTTGTAGATCTTAAACATGATATTGTAAAAGTTTAACATCAAACAATCATAGAAATTTAAGATCTAAACTAGGAAATAAGGCTCGAAATGATGGTTGCTCGCCTGGTTTCAAAACAACAAGTAAATAAACCAACAATAGACTTTAATTAATATTGTGATTAACGATTTACAAAATTTTTTAAGCATTTCAAAAGAGTAAGAGCAAGAGTCACTTTGTAGATGTTGAAATATCTCCTATCACATAATACTTTTTACATGCACGTGGTCTCCTTTCACCTAACAAATCAAATTTTTAGAATAGTTGATGGTCGTCCTATAAAATCTCACATGATATTAGATTCGGTTTACTATTCCTCTTGCACGTGTCTGAAATATCCCACATGTTATGGAGAAGTCGAGTACCACTTGACTTTACCGCTATATGCATTTTTTCCTGAAGAGCGAGCGGGGAAGCTTCGCCATTTTTGCCGATCCGACCAGGAGATGCAGACTTCTGAAAGCTCGAGGATACGACAGGCAGACAAGCCGGTGGCCGACGTCTTTATGGGCGTTTCTCGGTTCCGAGAAAATATTGCATAAGCCACGGGTATTGCTGACGTGATACCCAATATTGTACCTAGCGGGGCCCACCACCAAGAAAGAGGAGACACCCTCTCTTCTCACTTCACGGTGGCGGTTTCTCTCTCTCTCTCTCTCTTTGCCTTTCTCTCTCCTTCGCTGCTTTTTTGTTAACCTGAACACATTTTCAATGAAGATGGTGGCGGCGGAGGTCAGCCATGGAAGGTTGGCTCACGGCTCGGGACAAGTGGCTCGGGCTCATCCGTGGCTGTTGTCGGCGTAGTTCGACTAGATCCGGTCGGCTCGGTCAGCGAGGCCGGCGATGGAGGCCTGCTCGAGTCCTCGTGCTTGCAGCTAACATGGCCTCTCGAGCCTCTCGAGCTCGAGCTTTGGGTTTGCCGGCCACGAGCGAGCAGCTGCAAGCTCGACACTTGGTGGCCATGGCCACCAACCGGCAAGAATGCCTCGAACATGGCTGCTCGAGCTCGACTCGTGGCCATGGTCGCTCAAGCTTGAATCTGGCGGCCATCGGCAAGATCGCATCGGCCGTGAATCCATAGGCGGCGGGACACCGATTGTGATCTTCGCAGTGGCCGACAATGGCGGGGCTCGGGCTCGCGGTCGGAGAAGAAAGAGGGGTAAGCTGACCCGGGGGGGGGGGAAGAGAGACAGAGAAAGACAGACGGAAAACGTCACCGTAAGAAAGCGTCCTTTTTAACTGGTGGGCCCCCACTTGGTACACGTGTCGAAATTTGAGTGGACAAGGGGACCACATCAGCAATACCCGTGTTCTCGGTTCTTGGCTGTTTTTCCAAATAAGCATCGCTCGCAAGAGTCACATCGCTTGCCAGAACTGGATTTCGGTCTTGCCCCAAGAAAAATACTTCACATGGTCCCCCGCCCACGTGTGCTGTTTGTTTCTCTGTACCACCACGTGGATCGATGTCCTTTTTCTTCGCGATCATCAAAGGTCAAACCATGAGTCCAGCACACAAGATCTTCGACAGAAATCATCGGTTCAGTGGCTCATTGAATTGCGCTGGCCAAACCCTTTTGCTGATTTACCTCTTCCGTCCATTGCACCCGCTTCCCCCCTCCCAAGATTGGGGAAAAAAACGTGTATTTGTAACTGGGTTTCCCTGCAGAGGTGTGAGGAATTCAAACCTAGCTTGAAAGGATTACTGTTGTGTTCCCCGAATGGGTGGGTCGGAAGTCCTGCCAAATACCGACCGACCGACCGGCCAACGAGGATCATGAGCTCATCCACTGCACTCTTAATATTTTCCTGTTGCTCTGTTGGATTGCACATGCCCTGAGCTCAATATTCAGTAAAAGTCTCGCCCATTGCAATTCACGTTCCTCGTTATGTAAACGAGTGGCTCGGACGTAATAATACAGTACTGGAAATACATCGAGACTGTGTAAATTTACATAGTTCGATCCAATCAGCGTGCACAAAAACAAATGTAGAAGAGCGTACAACATAATCAACCGATACTAGAGAGATTGCCACCGCCAGTTCATCGTTTGAAGACTTATATTGTTTCTCAAATCTCAATTACACTCAACAAGTTATACGTGTTAGTCACTCTGTTGATACGCTCAATGTCTAGGTTGAAAGGATCATCAAGTGAGATGTCTTTCTGGATTTTGGATATAAGAAGACAATTCGGACGGGTTTTAACTGATTCCAGTACTTATCTTTGATTATAAAAGCTTTCCATCCGTATTGTGTGAGGTTTTTTTTTTTTTCTCTCTATACACTCCAGTCATCTTTATTAACAGTTTGTGTTCAATTTCAGTCGTCGAGCAAGCACAGCCACCAGGAATGTAAGCCATTTGTTCTGATTCGATGAAATTTTCATGCAATTTCCTCATTTGTTTCCAATCTGCTCTTTGCGCATTATCGTAGTAATCTCAGTTTTGCCTTCAAGGCATATTAGAATCCATTTACTTTTGCTTCATAGTCATATTTAGGAAGCTAGTGGGCCGGTCCATCATCTTCTATTGAACTTCAATCACTGATAGAAACCATGCAATTTCTGATAATCACAACTTGATAAAACTACACGTAACAAGCATACATGACATTTAGATTCCATTCGTTTTGCAAAAAATAGTTTCTAGGAAAATATTTTAGGGATTTTTTGGTGTTCGGTTTACGGAAAATAAATGATCAACCTACTTTATATGGAGTATGGTACCTATTTATCCAATGGTTGACTGCAGATCACGTTAAGGAAGACGTGCTCAGCAACAAATTAGAGCGATATTAGAAGAAATTACTTTACAAAATCGGTCTTGTTAAGTGATCGGCTCGCTATAAGTACATACTTAAATAAACTGGTCACATTCAAACACACGACGGTAAATATATATCCTACATAAATTTGGAAGCTAATTTTTTTTATGTAAAAATAATGTCTAGAAAGACTTATTTATTGACTGTCAAGCATTGATATTACATTTCAAATATACCTAGCCATTTTTTTTTTGTGGGATTCACGTATAGAAAACATAGAACCATTATCAATTAGTCAAATAATTTAACAGGCGAGTTTTGGTACTTGCTCGGTCACAAAGACATAGCATGTTTCTTTTTTGTGTAGATCATTCTAATGTCCTGAAAATAACCGAGGGCATCAGAATCCAAAATCTGACCCCTTGCTTGGTAAAAATCCTTGAGGAATGAACATAAGCCACAAAGAAAAATGTTCCTAACGACGAGATTAATGGCTCCATGTTGCTTGTCGAGATGGTAAGCTGGAATGTCTGAATGAAACGAAAGATCAACCGTTTTACCTACCTGATTGGAGAAATAAACTACTCAGCCTATCGGCTAAGGTGGATCGCGAAGAAATCAGAGGGCCAGACCACAGATTGAGAGTTGAACATCGGATCGATCCACGAGTAGATTCGTGCTTAGAGGAGGCATGACACTGGCGACGTACATAATTTTACGTTGTTTTTCCACCTTTTCGGTAAATTTGACTATGAGATCACGTGGAAGAACGCACACTTAAAACATTAAGCAAATCTAAATCTTGGACAACCATCTGCGTTCTAGAAAAGGTCCAAGATGTTGCATTCGCAGTACGATTTTTGACTTTTTTTTTTAAATTGTTGGGATTCGGCGCACAATCAAATCGAAATAACACGTAAAGCGAAAAAGAAAAATGTAGATGCAAGATTTTATCTTAATTCATTCTTAAACTAGAGTTACGTTTAGTAGAAGATTCTACTATAATTAATATTATGCATCTCTCGTTACATCCCTAATTATAAGAGAAAAATAGTATAAATAGTAACGGTTATTCATGAGCCTAAGCCCAAACTACTAATACAAAAATATAGGCTTAAATCGTAAAAGCTCTCTATTGTCCATGAGACTCACGTGCTTTCCTATCACAAGAGAGTATAAACCACACCCCCAACAAAACTCAATAGCTATCATCAGCTCAAGCTCTGGCATGTTGATGAACAATGGTTTAATTTCTCTTTGCTAGACAGCAAACAAATTGGGGTCAATCAATGGATAACGTATGTAACCTCTACGGACCCTTGTGCACGTTAAATTCGACATACGATAAGTCCAAACACTGACAACTACCTATCCTGGGAGAAAAAAAAAAAAACTTGTTTGCAGGCTTACAACCCTTAAACCTCGGGAGTCAAATCTGTAGTTTCTCGCTTCTGCGGACACGATTGGGAACATTATACTATTGATTAAGTCTTCGCTCGCCGTATAAACGACTCCAAGCAATCGTAATCGCTCGGATATACTATCGGCCCGACGTGTGAAAAATATCATACCACCGGTCAACCCAGCGTCAATCCTGCATTAAGAGTAATCCGTTCCTCTTTTTCTTCTTTTGCAGAAAACATTAATCGTATAATCGAATATCTGCTCATTATATATCACGACTGATGGAATATCAATTGGTATGTTATCAAAATTGAAATAATCCAACTGTCCATTATTTGATTGATTGCGCATATTCTGATATCGTAACTCTGTACGTTATAAATAATGAATGGAGATGAGTTGCCGCTACAAATTAAGAAAAGAATTGTTTAATGTATTAAAAATATAGCCATAACTGTTAATAGGGAAAAGTGTAAAAAAGAAAAAAAAAGTGCTAAATAATGTCTAGAAAGACTCTCTAATTAGAAATACTCTCCAATTATATAATTATAAGAAATGGTATAATTATCATATTACTAGTAATATAACAATTATATAAAAACCACCCACCCATCGGTGGCCCAGCTGGTTTGCGCTCTAGTTCTTTCACGAGAGGTTCTGGGTTCGAACCTCGCTGGGTATCAGTGATTTAAGCGGAGGGTTGTGGCGGTGGGATGTTGCGCTAGCCCTCTCGAAGGATTAGTCGCTGGGTATCAGTGATTTAAGCGGAGGGTTGTGGCGGTGGGATGTTGCGCGCGGAGGGATATGGCGGTGGGGAGGGTTGTGGCGGTGGGATGTTGCGCTAGCCCTCCCGGAGGATTAGTAAGCGGAGGGTTGTGGCGGTGGGATGTTGCGCGCGGAGGGATATGGCGGTGGGGAGGGTTGTGGCGGTGGGATGTTGCGCTAGCCCTCCCGGAGGATTAGTCGCTGGGTATCAGTGATTTAAGCGGAGAGTTGTGGCGGTGGGATGTTGCGCTAGCCCTCCCGGAGGATTAGTCGCTGGGTATCAGTGATTTAAGCGGAGGGTTGTGGCGGTGGGATGTTGCGCTAGCCCTCTCGAAGGATTAGTCGAGATGTGTGATCTGTATGAACGTTGGTCCGGATACCTTATATATATATAAAAAAAACAATTATATAAAAACCGTTTGACTTGCTCTATGATTCAACTGCAGTCTATACGACTTCATTGTTTCAGTAAACAATACATGCGTTTGGATAAATGATATGCATTGTTATTGCAAGCATTGATTATAGTTGGTCAAATCCTCACATGACTCGTACCAAGAAAATCTTATGATAATTTTTTTTTTTGGGTCCGACGGAAAATCTTAGGTCGCTGTTAAAATGCGACCTCGATAGTGCCAGACACGGGTCAACCAAGACGGTGGTTGGACCACTTTCTGAACCAAAAATTTCAAAAAGCTAGCCACGTTAGACCCGCCTGTCCGGTTATCCTCCATTCACTGTCGGAATTTTCTCCTGAACATTTTCCATCTGAATTTCGCCTCGTACACGAGTCGTTTTCTTTTCCTTTTTTCCCTAGTCTTCCTGGAGAATTTGGCTCCCGCTTGGTGTGACATGGGCCGGTGAGTCCCGTGTTTCATTCATTGTCGTTGTCGTCGCTTTTTAAATTCAACCAGGACTTATCTAGAAAAAACAAAACAAAGTCAAGTGGGAACAACGCTGGTGTTAAAACCATGTTCATCCATTGACTGCTGTGCTCTTTATTCCTCTGCACGCAACCACGGCCGAATAATTTTTTTTTGCTGGCACAAAAAAATCGATCGGCTTTTGTTTGTCATCCACAAGTGACGGATGTGGTAAGAAAAAAATTGTCAAGGCATAGAAAGGTCGACAACTTGCCAATTTCAATGTGGAAGTTATGGTCGAGAGCCTTTACTGAGACTTGAGAAGTTGATCGGCAATTTCATTGAGAACAAGCGATTGACTAAAAAACGTAACTACTTGGTGGTTACGTCCATAGCTGCCAATTTAGGATTTTTATAACTTCTTGCATATAAATATTGATTACCCACCCATCAGTGGCCCAGCTGGTTTGCGCTTTAGTCCTTTCACGAAAGGTCCTGGATTTGAACCTTGCTGGGTGCCGGTGATTTAAGCGGAGGGTCGTGACGATGGGATGCTGCGCTAGCCCTCCCGGAGGATTAGTCAAGGTGCACGATCCGTACGGATGCTGGCCCGAACACCTTCGATATAAAAAAAAATATTAATAATAGGAGATCGTGAATAGTGTAATTTCTTATAATTGAGGATATGATTAGGAAGTTATTCGTTCATCCAAATTCAATAACCGCTCGTAACTGTCGATTAGGGGATATAAATACATAAATTGTGCTCTTTGAAGTGGCCATTTTTCTCATTTGAGAAGATGGAGGTGGGAGATTCGAATCCCCACCTTCGAGGGGGAATAGAGTGATGATGTGTGAGGCAGGAGGAGGGCTTTACAATCTACACGCGGTACATAGCACACGCAATGTGGTCTGTATAGTAAAATAGGATAAGATAGAACTAGACACAAAGAGAGAGAGAGAAGACCCTCTTAATTACATAACTAAATGTTCTTTTGTAAATTTATTCTTTTCTTTATTTTCCCGCAATTGACATTGCAGGCAACGACTGTTCCTAGCATTCATACCTTTAAATTCCATATCATTTACTATTCTATCCAAAATCAATAAAGGATTTTTTATAATTTTTGTTAATTCATATCTATTCATCCATATTCTAAAAGGTTTATTGCTATTTTGTTGATTCGAGGAGACTATGATGGCAAGATATCATAAACCAACCACAATCCGACAATGTTGCTAGCAACAACAGTCCAGTGCTACGGACTCATGGTGAGATTACTGCACATTATAAATCTTCAGACGTTGGAAGAGTAGTATAAGGAAATCGGCACGAACAAGTTGATCTTCCAAAGCATCTCTATTGAAAACGGCTAAGAGATGTAGCTCCAAATTCTAACATGGTGTTTAACATGAGAAGACTGCTCGAAGAGCGGCAAAATCAAATGGCTAATTACATTGTGAATCACATGATGGAAGTGATCGAGCCAATCGTCATTAATGTTGTGAATAACGCTTTGTCGAGACCACAATCTTCCAATCGACCAATACCATTCCAAGACAATCCATCGATAACTAAACGCGTCCCTAGATACTTTGTTTAGAATTATGTTAATAATATAGGTCAGACAGGTTCACCCACGTAGGAATAATACAAAGGCATGACTTTCGAATCAAGCAAAAATAATGGAAACAATTGTGGGTCAAAATAATCAAGTTGGTAACAATTTGGCAATTCAGCAAACTACATCGATGTCAAATGTCAGATATGTAAAACCTGAGGCCTGCGGTCGTTTAACTACCACCTCATGCAAATATTCCTGTTAGGCTCGATTTGCCGATTAATATTAACATTGGTGGGGGTAAGATGGCTAACCATACCCGCAACTGAATGCTGCAAGATTTGCTGAAGAAGTTCAAGAACAATCGGGCTAGACATGGGTGTTATGAGACTTGTCTACAGAAAACTACATCTTGAATGGGTCGATGATCAGCCTTTTTGAATGGGCTTCAAAATCTCTAACATGTAATTTTTATCGGCGAAGATGAATAATTGACTGTTGAATACATTTGGTTGACATATAGGCCGATGTGGAGAAGCATGGACAATTGAGTTTTTAAGTATTATGTTATTTCTTTTGTCTTTGCCGGAAATTGTTCTTAGTGTGCTAACTTACCAACCAATTCTGTTGATAACTGGGCGCTCTCTCTCTCTCATCCTGATAACAGGCTAGGTTGAGATGGAAAGAAAAATTCATTTTCAGTTTTATGGAACAATACCCGAGCTATTGACTACTTAATGTGTCGGTAGATCAATTTGCTGCTCTATTAAAGAAGGTTAGAAATAAATGTCCATCTTACTTCAATTTTAGAGAAAGAGTTCATGATTTTGGCTTCCGATGGAATAAAATTCAACATAAGCGATAAGTATCAAAGTATGAGCAACTACGTAAAGAAAGAGATAAATGATCACATGAAGACTTCACAAAGGACATGGCTTTAATGGACAGATACCAGTCAAATGATGAATTTGAGCAATATGAAAATATTCAAAGAATTGTGGCAAAAATGGTGCTTGACAAATTTTATCTTTATCCATCCTTAAAGCCTCCTGAAATTTAAAAGAATAACATTGGCCAAACTAAAGTCACTCAAATTTACTAGAGCAATTAATAAATCGGAAAAAATCTTCAACTTACTTTCGAAAGATGGCTAATTAAATTGATCCAAGGCCAAGTAATTCCAAGTAACGGAGATTTAATAAATAAAAATATATTGCAAATGACACCATTCATGGAGTCATAACACAATAAATTTTATTGTTTTCAGTAAAATAATTCAAAAGGCAATTCGGCAAGGAAAGATCAAGTACACCGCATGATTAATGACTCTTTCTTATTTAAATTAAAAGAATTGCATAACTTAATGAATTGTTAGATTTTTTGAAACTGGGCATAAGTTGACACAATAATGACCAACTTTTGTCATTATTGACAATTGACAGACTACTCAATGAGAGCAAAGTTCGGTAACAACAGAAGTCATCAATGAAGAAAACAAGGAGCAATGAAATAATTGACAGCACGATAGTCATCAACATGAGCCTTCATCTAGGCATGAGAAGTTGATTGACAAAGCCATTGACAAGGAGCAATGACACAAAAACATAATTTGTGGGAGATGATGCCTATAGCCATTAATTAAGGATTTTTTTTATAACATTTGGTAGATAAGTATTCCTAGAAAAATAAGAGATCGTTAATAGTATGACTTCTAATAACTGCAGATAGGATTAATAAGTTATTTGTTCATTAAAAATTTAATAATCGCTTGTAAACATCGATTGTGGCTATGTCACATTGTACTCTTTGTAAAGACCCCCGATCAATTATTATATTGGACTTAACGTTTTTCCATAAATTTAATTTTTATTTTTACTTTCTTGCAAATTACATCTTTGACAATAATTGTTTTCAGTGTTCGTACCTTTAAATTCCTTATAATTTACTTTTCTATCCAAAATCAATACAGGACTCCTTATAACCTTTATTGATTCATATATATTCTAAAAGGTTTCTAGCCGTTTGGACGAAACAGTTTTCCAACATTGCTTCATGGAATTCCTATAGATTAATCCGGGAAAGAAAGCATGCGAAGCTGATTTAAGGGTCATATGCCTATAAGATAATAACCAGCATCATGTTACATGTCTCCAAACCATTGAAACCCGAACCAAGCTTATTATGTGCCTACATTGATCATCGCAAATCCGATTCGACCCGATAAAGCAGTCGGAGACCCGTAACCAAGCGTAGTAATCAATTAGAGAAATACTTCACATTAAATATACAATAAACCACCAAAATTTGCAAACACAACCATTTGTTCAAAAGCCATGCACTATTCGCATCAATTCTTTGTTATTCCAAGAACGAATCAAACAAAATAGTTATTCTTATCTATACTATTTTTGCCACAAAAGAGAAACATGTCCACGATGTAATTACGACTTGTCCAAACCCAGTTCTTAAGAAATGGAATATTTTCTAAAATGTGGACGATCTAGATAAAGATTTAGGCCCAATATTTGACTCGCCAACCTATCGGACCACCAAAAAAAAAAAAGATCAGATCTAGGCCATAGATGTGACGTCTAGAACTTGTTCAAGAAGAAATTTTTTTTTGTAGACCCCACCCTCTCTCTCTCTCTCTCTCTCTCTCTCTCTCTCTCTCTCTCTCTCTCTCTCTCTCTCTCTCTCTCTCTCTCTCTCTCTCTCTCTCTCAGGTTCACTTCTCCACGCAAGAAAAATTTGCTCCCCCCTCTCATTATTGTCCTTTTCTTTCTTTTTGTTTGACTTTTTCTCCTCAATCTCCCTATTCACTAAGGGTGTCAATAGGCCAGGTCGGGCCGAGTCTCACATAGGTATTGACACCTGATTTTTAATCATCTTTTCTCTTTTAAAATTAATAAAAAAATCATAAAAATTCATAAAATTAAAAAATCAATTTTGGGGACCTTGGTCAAGCCTAGAGAATAAATTTTGACTAAAAAATAATTTTTCATATTTTCAGTATTTTTTTATATTTTTATTTTTGAAAATTCATAAAAAAAACAAATAAAAAAATGAGAAAATTGAAATATTAACTTTGGAAGCCTTGACCAAGCTTAGGCAACCATTTTTGAGCAAAAAATAAATTTTTTTATATTTTTTGTATTTTTTTAAATATATTTTTTAGAAATTAGGAAAATATTTAATAAATAATAGCATTTGAGGCCACCAAAATAAATAAAAATATTTAATATTTTATTTTAAATCCCTTTTCATGTTGGCCATCACAAATTTAAAAAATCCAATTCGGGGTCGTGTATTCCTTCACGAGTATAATCTCGAATCGGGTCTAAAAATTTTAATTTGAGTCAATTTATTTTCATTTTTTCACTTTTAGGAGTTGTGACATTGTTCTCTAATATTTCAAATTTTTATTTTGGCCTAATTATACCTAGAATGACTCAATTTTGTAAAAGGGCTTTAATTAAATTCTGCATTATTTTCAGCGGCAAGAAATGAGCTTAAATTTGACATGCGGTGAATTTTGACTAAGTATAAAGGAGGTGTGTCAACAATTGTGAGGATATTTGGATTTAAAAAAATATTTTTCAGGGACTAAATTGTCAATACTTAAAATTTATGGACTAGAGTGCAAATACCTAACTCTTAAAGGATTATTTGGCAAATAACAAAAAAGAAGAGTTAGTAGAGAAATTAGAATAGAGAAGGGAAGATGGAGGAGAGGAGATGGAGAAAAATGGATGGAGAAAATAAGATAAGAATAGAGAATGGAAGATGGAGATGAAGAAGAGTTAGTAGAGAAATTAGAATGGGAGATAAATATGGAGAAAGGAAGATGAAGATGAAGAAGAGTTAGTGGAGAGATTAGAATGTGAGATAGAGATGGAGAAGGGAAGATGAAAATGAAGAAGAGTCAGTGGAGAAATTTGAATGGGAAATAGAGTTAGTGGAAAAATTAAAATGGGAGATAGATGAGTGGGTTTTAAAAGGAGGAAGAAGTGAGCTTGAGAGGAGGATTTTTGGGGGGAGAAAATTTGGATGTTTGAGAGGGTTTTGGGAGATTAAAGAAAAATTAGAGAGAAAGAAAATATCAAAAAGAGAGAGAGAAAATTTTGAATATGGTGGGAGTTTAAAATTAGGAGTTATCATCACCAATTCCTTCATCGATCAACATAAATCAAGAGTTCATCTTCGTCAACGAGCAAGCAAATTCGAGCTAAGTGTTTTTATTTATTTATTTATAGTTTTAGACTCAAATTAGCACAAATTGTATACACTTTCTCCATCTCCCTTTTTCCCATATTTTATGGCAAGTAAAAAAAAAGGGACAACTCCGTATCAAAGATAAATTCCATGGAGGTGCAAAGTGAGCCCAAACAAATTCTAAGGTGCCCATCAAATTTGCAGCTGACCCGTCAATGGATTTTAGTTCAAATTGTTGAAACAATTTGTTGTATTTTATTTTAAAGAACTAAAACCTCAGAATGGAGAGGCAAAGCGCATCCACATGAGGTCGTTTATCTTCTGCAATTTAAATTCCTGCACCATCAAACCCCAAGGGGAAGAGCCAAGCCAATGCTAGGCCGCCCATTGGAGGTTTTTATTTACTGCAATTTAAATTCATGCACCATTAAACCCCAAAGGAAAGAGTCAAGCCAATGCTAGGCCGCCCATTGGAGGTTTTTACTTACTGCAATTTAAATTAATGCACCATCGAACCCCAAAGGGAAGAGCCAAGCCAATGTTAGGCCGCCCATTGGAGGTTTTTACTTACCGTTATTTAAATTTCCGCAATTCAATTCATGCACCATTAAACCCCAAAGGGGAGAGCTAAGCCAAGGCCGGGCCATCTATTGGAGGTATTTATTTATTGTCATTAGCTTCCTACCGTTTAATTTTTGAATCACCAGACCCCAAAGTGAGTAGACTGTAACATTGCACAGAAGTCGTTAACACACTCCCTTTTTCGGTTTTAAGGAATTTTTAACACTTTGAAAATAAAATAAAAAAATACCACCCATGTATCTGTTGACACCTGATTTTTAATTATTTTTTCTATTGCTAAAGTAATAAAAAATCCATAAAAATTCATAAAATTGAAAAATCAACTTTGGGGACCTTAGCCAAGCCTAGGGAACCAATTTTGACCAAAAAACGATTTTTCATATTTTCAGTATTTTTACGTATTTTTTATTTATTTATTTTCGAAAATTAATAGAAAATCCATAAAAATTCATAAAATTGAAAAATCAACTTTGGGAACCTTAGCCAAGCCTAGGGAACGAATTTTGACCAAAAAATAATTTTTCATATTATATATTTTATTTTTTTTAAAAAAAATACAAAAATATTTGAAAATTTTGGAAAAATAACATTTGAGGCCAAAAAATACACAAAGATAGTTAATATTTTTATTTTAAATCTATTTTCATATTGGCCATCGCAAATTCAGAAAAATCCAATTCGAGTCACGTGTTCCTTCACGAGTATAATCTCGAATCGGGCCTAAAAAAATTTAATTTGAGTCAACTTATTTTAACTTTCACTTTTTATGAGTTGTGACATTGTCTTCTAATATTTTAAATTTTCATCTTGGCCCAATTATACCCAGAATGACTTAATTTTGCAAAAGGGCTTTAATTAAATTATACATTATTTTCAGCGACAAGAAATGAGCTTAAATTTGACATGTGGTAAATTTTGGTGTGTCAAAAATTGTGAGGAGATTTGGACTTAAAAAAATATATTTTTTTCAGGGACTGAATTGTAAATACTTAAAATTCAAGGACTAGAGTGTAAATACCTAACTCTTGAAGGATTATTTTACAAATAATAAAAAGAAGAGTTAGTGGATAAATTAGAATAGAGAAGGGAAGATGAAGAAGAGGAGATGAAGAAGAGAAGTTGGAGAAGAATGGATGGAGAAAATAAGATAAGAATAGAGAAGGGAAGATGGAGATGAAGAAGAGTTAGTAGAGAAATTAGAATGGAAGATAAGAATAGAGAAGGGAAGATGGAGATTAAGAAGAGTTAGTGGAGAAATTAGAATGGGAGATAAATATGGAGAAGGGAAGATGAAGATGAAGAAGAGTTAGTGGAGAGATTAGAATGTGAGATAGAGATGGAGAATGGAAGATGAAAATGAAGAAGAGTTAGTGGAGAAATTAGAATGGGAGATAGAGTTAGTGGAGAAATTAGAATGGGAGATAGATGAGTAGGTTATAAAAGGAGGAAGAAGTGAGCTTGAGAGAGAAAAATTTGAAGTGTTTGGGAGAATTTTTTGAGAGAAAATTTTGGATGTTTGAGAGAGTTTTGGGAGATTGAAGAAAATTTTGAGAGAAAGAAAATACCAAAAGAGAGAGAATTTTGAAGATGATGGGAGTTTAAAGCTAGGGGTTATCATCACAAATTCCTTCATCGATCAATATAAATCAAGAGTTCATCCTCGTCAACGAGCAAACAAATTCAAGCTAAGTGTTTTTATTTATTCATTTATTTATGGTTTTACTCGCAAATTAGCACAAATTGTATACACTTTCTCCCTCTCCTTTTTCTTCCATATTTTATGTCAGGAGAAGGATATCTCTACGTCAACAGCAAAAATCTCGTCGAGATGCAAAAATCGGCCCAGACAAGCTCCTAAGCTGTCCACCGATTTCTCAACTGATCTGTGACTAAAAGTCCCTCTTAATTCAAAAGAAACTCTCTATATTGGGAACATAGAGAGCGAAAATCAATTATAAAAATCTCTCCCAAAAAAATGGGAGATAAGTACTCTTTCTACTCTTCTGGTTTTAGGTGCAGATTAGCACATATTTTATATACTAACACTTCACTCTATTTTATGTCAGGAAGCCGCAGCTCTATATCAATGGTCAATCCTATGGAAGCACAAAATCGGCTTGGAGGAGTCCTCAAGCGCGCACAAATTTCAAATTGTTGAATCAATTCGTTGTATTTCATTTTAAAAAATTCATACCCCAAAATGGAGAGGACAAAGTCCATCCGCAATTTAAATACCTGCACCATAAATCCCAAAGGGAAGAGCCAAGCCAATGCTTAGCCTCCCATTGGAGGTTTTTACTTATAGTAGTTAAATACCTGCAACTTAAATCCCAAAGGGAAGAGCCAAGCCAATGCTTAGCCTCCCATTGGAGGTTTTTACTTACAGTAGTTAAATACCTGCACCTTAAATCCCAAAGGGAAGAGCCAAGCCAATGCTTAGCCTCCCATTGGAGGTTTTTACTTATAGTAGTTAAATACCTGCAACTTAAATACCTGTACCTTAAATCCCAAAGGGAAGAGCCAAGCCAATGCTTAGCCTCCCATTGGAGGTTTTTACTTACAGTAGTTAAATACCTGCAACTTAAATACCTGTACCTTAAATCCCAAAGGGAAGAGCCAAGCCAATGCTTAGCCTCCCATTGGAGGTTTTTACTTACAGTAGTTTAAATACTTGCAACTTAAATACCTGTACCTTAAATCCCAAAGGGAAGGGCCAAGCCAATGCTAGGCCTCCCATTGGAGGTGTTTATTCACTGTCATGTACTTCCTATAATTTAATTTTTGAATCATCAGACCCAAAAGATGAGTAGGTCGTAATACTGCACAGAAGTCGTTAACACACTCCCTCTTTCGGCTTCAGGGAATCTTTAACACTTAAAAAAATATAACAAATAAAAATATATACCATCAATGCATCCTATTTAAAAAGTGAAAACACAAAAGAGAATATCCTACTAGAGCTTTAGGAATAAACCAAGCCTGAGTTGCCGGATTAGGATATCCATGAAATTAAGGTACCGAAAGGGCATTAGTTTTAATTAACTAGTGTAACCAAGTCCCCAAGCTCATAATCTCTGGTTCGCAGGAATAAATTAGTTCTCCCGCTAATTTATTTAGGTTTCTAATCAACCTACCAAGAACGATTAGTGGCGACTCCAAATTTCAAAATCATTTAAACAAAAACCAAAGTTGCGATTCGGTAGGGCTTGGGAGGGTCCGCATTAGGTTAGTCAAATCTAATTAACCTAATAATCCGTTAACCCCTTTTAAAATTTAAATTTTTTTTAGAGGGTCGCGACAGTATCCTATCTAAAAAGTGAAAATACATAAAGAGAACACCCCACTAGAGTTTTAGGAATAAACCAAGCTTGAGTTGTCAAATTAGGATATCCATGAAATTAAGATACCGAAAGGGTATTAGTTTTAATTGACTAGTATAACCAAGTCCCCGAACTCATAATCTCTGGTTCGTAGAAGTAATTTAGTCCTCCCGCTAATTTACTTAGGTATCTAATTAACCTACCAAAAATGATTAATGGCGATTTCAAATTTTAAAATCATTTGAATAAAATCAACATTGCGATTCGGTAAGACTTGGGAGAGTTCGTATTAGATTAATCCATCTAACTAACCTAATAATCCGTTAGCCTGGGAATTTTCCCACTAATCGGAAATTTTTTTGGGTCGCGACAATAGGCCCAACTCGGCCCAAAACCAAACAGTACCAAACTTGGCTCGGCCCGAGCCGACCCGATACCCGAATCATATAAGCCCAAGATATTTGGGTTGGGTCAGGTCGGCCTTCATATATATATTTTTTGTTTGTTTTTTTTAATCAAACTCCAAAAAATTTCCTCAGAAATAAAAATCAAATCTTTTGCAGTGCCATACCAGAGGAACAGATTGTTCACTAAAGGAGAAATAGAAGCTTATTGGAGGTAGAAGGAGGAGAGAGCAGAGGAAGAGCTGCGTAAAGCCCCATCAGATGGTACTCGGGTAAAAAAAACTTCACTTCATCGTTTCGATTTTCTACCGTTTTGCGTGTAGACAGGGATGTGAGAATTGTGGAACTTGTGAATTGGTCGTAAAAAAATGTTTCTTTTGTGGTTGGTTTTGTTGCGACAGGAGATGGTGTTCGAAGAGTGTGCAAGAAAGCTCGGGAGATCGAACTCTCCGTCGGTGGAGCTGGAAGTCCGAGACGACCTAGGCGAGACCCTTCAATAACAAAGGCTGGTGAGTCAAGCTGTTCATATTCTCGAACGAAGCCCGAGAATCCCTGGGAAACCAGAGGTTGCGCAGTAGTAGCCGAGAGAGATCCGAGAGTGATTGGAGGAGAGGTGGAGGAATTCAAATCTTCGTGTCACGGAGAGAGAGAGAGAGAGAGAGAGAGAGAGAGAGAGAGAGAGAGAGAGAGAGAGAGAGAGAGAGAGAGAGAGGACGTCGTCTCGGACCTGACTAATCAACTCTAAAGGCTGGGGACAAAAAATTTCAAAACAGTACGGAAAACAGTACCCGGGGGTGGTACTGTTTCAAAACAGTATCGAAAATAATGGGGGTGGGTGTGGTACTATTTCAAAACAGTACCGATTTCGGTACTGTTTTGAAATAGTACCAAGGCCCGGCCCGAAATTTTAGGGAATTTTCGGGCTAGGCCGGGTTGGGTCGGGCCGGGCCGGGCCGGCGCGGGCCTTTTTGACAGCCCTACTATTCACCCAAGCACCTTTCTTCTTATTCTTCCTTTCTTTTTCTTCTTGGGTCTCGACTGAGTCTTCGGAGCCGTTACCCTTCCCGACCGAGCCAACCTCCACCCGCCGTGTCCAACTTTGCCGCTGCTACTCCTCTATTTCGCTGTGCTCCGCCGCGAGCTCGTGGCTCCTCCACCACGACCAAGGCCCCCTCTCTCTTCCTCTTCCTTTGCAAGCTTCGTTCGTTGCACGTCGCCCTTGCTCGCACCATCCCTCCATCTCGTCTGTACCACCATTTTATCTCCTCCGTCCGAGTCGCTATCAGCTCGTCATCCCAGCAGCTCATCGTCGCCATGCCCTCCACCGTCTGACGTCATCACCATCGGCCATCATCATTGCCGTCCAGCCGTCACCGCTACAACTCCCCACCACCACCGTTTGCCGACGCTCGCTGGAAATCACCGCCACTCGTCATTGTCCGAAGATTTAGGGTTGGTTAACCCATAATCTCTGATTATGTCGTTAATTGCACTTAGTTTAGTTTAGATTAAATTAGTATTATTTCAATTAGTTAATCGCGATCAGTTTAAGTTAGTAATCTTGATTAGGTTAAATGATCGCGATTATGGTAATTAGACTAAATTGACTTGTCTATATTGTGATTGGTCTATTTAAAGAGGGGCAGTTGTTGACACCTGATTTTTAATCATTTTTTTCTATTGCTAAAGTAATAAAAATCCATAAAAATTCATAAAATTGAAAAATAAAGTTTGGGGACCTTAGCCAAGCCTAGGGAACCAATTTTGACCAAAAACGATTTTTCTTATTTTCAGTATTTTTACGTATTTTTTATTTATTTATTTTCGAAAATTAATAGAAAATCCATAAAAATTCATAAAATTGAAAAATCAACTTTGGGGACCTTAGCCAAGCCTAGGAAACCAATTTTGACCAAAAAATGATTTTTCATATTTTCAGTATTTTTACGTATTTTTTATTTTCGAAAATTCATAAATAAAAAAAATTAAGAAACTTGAGAAAATTGAAAAATCAAGTTTGGAGCCTTGGCCAAGCTTAGGCAACTATTTTCGAACGAAAAAAAATAATTTTTTGTATTTATATATATTTTATATATTTTAGAAATTATAAGAATATTTAATAAACAATAGCATTTGAGGCCACCAAAATATATAAAAATAGTCAATATTTTTATTTTAAATCCCTTTTCATGTTGGCCATCACAAATTTAAAAAAACCCAATTCGGGGTCGTGTATTCCTTCACGAGCATAATCTCGAACCGGGCCTAAAAAATTCAATTTGAGTCAATTTATATTCATTTTTTCACTTTTAGAAGTTGTGACATTGTTCTATAATATTTCAAATTTTTATATTGGCCCAATTATACCCAGAATGACTCAATTGTGCAAAAGGGCTTTAATTAAATTCTGCATTATTTTCAGTGGCAAGAAATGAGCTTAAATTTGACATGCGGTGAATGTTGACTAAGTATAGGGAAGGTATGTCAAAAATTGTAAGGAGATTTGGACTTAAAGAATTTTTTTTTTCAGGGACTAAATTGTAAATACTTAAAATTCAGGGACTAGAGTGCAAATACCTAACTCTTGAGGGATTATTTTGCAAATAACAAAAAGAAGAGTTAGTGGATAAATTAGAATAGAGAAGGAAAAATGGAGAAGAGGAGATGGAGAAGAGAAGATGGAGAAGAATGGATTGAGAAAATATGATAAGAATAGAGAAGGGAAGATGGAGATGAAGAAGTGTTAGTGGAGAAATTAGAATAGGAGATAAATATGAAGAAGAGAAGATGAAGATGAAGAAGAGTTAGTGGAGAAATTAGAATGGGAGATAGAGTTAGTAGAAAAATTAGAATGGGAGATAAATGAGTAGGTTATAAAAGGAGGAAGAAGTGAGCTTGAGAGGGAATTTTTATTTTTGGAGAGAAAATTTTGGATGTTTGAGAGGATTTTGGGAGATTGAAGAAAAATTTGAGAAGAAGAAAATACCAAAAAGAGAGAGAGAATTTTGAAGATGATAGGAGTTTAAAGTTAGGAATTATCATTACAAATTCCTTCATCGATCAACATAAATCAAGAGTTCATCCTCGTCAACGAGCAAGCAAATTCGAGCTAAGTGTTTTTATTTATTCATTTATTTGTGGTTTTAGTGGCAAATTAGCATAAATTGTATACACTTTCTCGATCTCTCTATTTTCCTCATATTTTTATGTCAGGGAAGAACAATTCCATATTAATGGCAAAGCCCACAGAGGTGCAAAATTGGCCCAGACAAGCTCTTAAGTGCCTACCAATTTCCCAGCTGATATGTGATTAAAAGTTTCTCTTAATTCAAAAGAAACTCTCTATGTTGAGAACAGAGAGAGCGAAAACCAATTCTAGAAATCCCTCCAAAAAAAATGGGAGATAAGTACTCTTTCCACTCTTCTGGTTTTAGGTGCAGATTAGCACATATTTTGTATACTGACACTTCACTCTATTTTCATGTCAGGCAGTCGCAGCCCTATATCAACGGTCAATCCTACGGAAGCACAAAATTGGCTTGAAAGAGTCCCTAAGCGAGCACAAATTTCAATTGTTGAATCAATTTATTGTAATTTATTTTTAAGAACTCAAACCCCAGAATAGAGAGGCAAAACACATCCACTGGAGGTCATTTAAATATCTGCACCATAAATCCCAAAGGGAAGAGCCAAGCCAATGCTTAGCCTCCCATTTGAGGTTTTTACTTACAGTAGTTTAAATGCCTGCACCTTAAATCCCAAGGGGAAGAGCCAAGCCAATGCTTAGCCTCCCATTGGAGGTTTTTACTTACAGTAATTTAAATACTTACAATTTAAATACATGTACCTTAAATCCCAAAGGGAAGAGCCAAGCTAATGCTTAGCCTCCCATTGGAGGTTTTACTTACAGTAGTTTAAATACCTGCAACTTAAATACTTGTACCTTAAATCCCAAAGGGAAGAGCCAAGCCAATGCTTAGCCTCCCATTAGAGGTTTTTACTTACAGTAGTTTAAATACCCGCAATTAGTTCTCCCGCTAATTTATTTAGGTTTCTAATCGACCTACCAAGAACGATTAGTGGCGACTCCAAATTTCAAAATCATTTAAACAAAAACCAAAGTTGCGATTCGATAGGGCTTGGGAGGGTCCGCGTTAGGTTAGTCAAATCTAATTAACCTAATAATCTGTTAACCCTTTAGAAATAATAAAAATATTTTTAGAGGGTCGCGACAACAGTGTGGACCAAGACAAGATAAATTGCATGTGACTGTCAGTTGGATTGCTTTTGTATTTACATGCCTGTTTAGGTTACCTGAGCAAATCAATGTCCTAGTTGGACTTAGGTGTTGACTCACAGAAATATTTATATATCACTCGTCGTTGATAAATATTTTTCAGGTCCGTAACCTTGGAGATATGCAGATGTGGGTGGCGAGGGTACCATGACCCCTCTTTTGGAGTAGATATGAAGTTAACCTTGTCCTGACCCATTGTCTTTTTGCTGGTCTTAGGAAGTCACCCCAAAGTATGGGGTTGTATAAACTGTAGTTCAGTAGGGTTAACTATTATCTACTAATGGAATGGTAATCTTTTTTTGAGCTAGCTGTCATTGTTTGATCTGGGGTCCTACTTTTCTATCCTTATTATTTTGGTGATTGTTTTGGGAGTTTCGCGTTCCGCATGCGTATAATTATAAGATAAAAATAAATGGATCGATGACGTGCCAGGGACGTCACCCTTTTATGACCCAAGGATGTCACAATAGATTGCTCTCAATAAATGAGGAAGATAAAAGTTTGTGCCTTAAACACTTGTACTTAGACCTGCCAAATGGGTGGTTGAGATGGATTTGAGTCGGATCGAAAATGGTCCGATCTACTATTGACATCTGATTTTTAATCATCTTTTCTCCTTTAAAATTACTAAAAAAATTCTTAAAAATTTATAAAATTAAAAAATCAAATTTGAAAACCTTGGCCAAGCCTAGTGAACCAATTTTGACCAAAAAGGGATCTTTCATATTTTCAATATTTTTCAGCATTTTTATTTTTGAAAATTCATAAAAAAAATCAAAAAATGAAAAAATGGAAAAAAATCAACTTTAAAAGTCTTGACCAATGTTGACATCTGATTTTTAATCACCTTTTCCTTTTAAAAATTTAGTAAAAAATCCATAAAAATTAAAAAAATCAACTTTGATGACCTTGGCCAAACCTCAGGAACCAATTTAACGAAAAAAATAAATTTTCATGTTTTTAGTATTTGTTTTTATCACTTTTATTTTTCGAAAATTCATAAAAAATCAAGAAAAAATGAGAAAATTAAAAAATCAACTTTGAAAGCCTTGGCCAAGCCTAGGCAACTATTTTTGAATGAAAAATAATTTTTCATATTTTTCATATTTTTTAATATTGTTTTTTAAAAAATACAAAAATACTTGAAAATTTTGGAAAAATAACATTTGAGGTAAAAAAAAATACACAAAAATAGTAAATATTTTTTTAAAAAATCTATTTTCATATTGGCCATCGCAAATTCATAAAAATCCAATTTGGGTCACGTGTTCCTTCACGAGCATAATCTCGAATTGAGCCTAAAAAATTTAATTTGAGTCAATTTATTTTTAATTTTCACATTTTATGAGTTGTGACATTGTCTTATAATATTTTAAATTTCCATCTTGACCCAATTTTATTCGAAATGACTCAATCTTATAAAAGGGTCTTAGTTGAATTTTGGATTTTAGCTCTTAAGTTAACAAAAAAAAATGAGATTAAACTTTTTCTAGGGGTACCCATGAGGTAAATTTCGACCAAAGCATAGGGGAGGTGTGTTGAAAATTGTGTGAAAATTTGGACTTAAAGAAATATTTCTTTAGAGAGTGAATTGCAAATATTTAAAATCTCAGGGACTAGAGTACAAATACCTGGTACTTGAGAGATTATTTCATAAATAATAAAAAGAAGAGTTGGTGAAGAGATTAGAATAAAGAAGGGAAGATGGAGAAGAGGAGATGGAGAAGGAAAGATGGAAAAGAGTGGAGAAGAGAAGATAGAGAAGAGGAGATGAAGAAAATAAGATGATAATAGAGAAGGGAAGATGAAAGGAAGAAGAGTTAATTGAAAAATTAGAATGGAAGATGGATGAATAGGCTATAAAAGGAGGAAGAAGTGAACTTGAGAGGGAGCATTTTTTGCGGGAGAGAAAATTTTGGATGTTCGAGAGGGTTTGGGAGATTGAAGAAAAATTTGAAAAAAAAATACCATAAAAAGAGAGAATTTTGAAGATGATAAAAGTTTAAAGCTAAGGAGTTATCATCACCAATTCCTTCATCGATCAACATCCATCAAGAGTTCATTCCCGTCGTTCGAGCCGCAATCTTAATCCATAAAGTGATACGTGGTCCGAATTTGGCCACCAAATTCGTCAAATCAGGTAATGATCCTAGCCATTAAAATCTTCAAGAATTTCGTTACCCAAATGGAATGAATTAAATCTCGATTATGTCATGTCGTATTCATATGTCTCCATATCCGCATGTCGCATTCATAATATAATCTTCTGCAATCTAAATTTCTGCACCTTAAACCCCAAAATGGAGAGGCAAAGCGTATCCACTGGAGGTCGTTTATTACCTGCAATTTAAATACATGCACCTTAAATCCCAAAGGAAAGAGCCAAGCCTATGCTAGGCCTCTGATTGGAGGTTTTTACTTACAGTAATTTAAATACCTGCAATTTAAATACATGCACCTTAAATCCCAAAGGGAAGATCCAAGCAAATGCTAGGCCTCCCATTGGAGGTTTTTACTTATAGTAATTTAAATACCTGCACCATAAATCCCAAAGGGAAGAGCCAAGCTAATGCTAAGCCTCCCATTGGAGGTTTTTACTTACAGTAATTTAAATACCTACAATTTAAATACCTGCACCCTAAATCCCAAAAGGAGAGCCAAGCCAATGCTAGGCCACCCATTAGAGGTTTTTACTTACCGTCATTTACTCCATGTAATTTAATTTTTGAATCACCAGACTCAAAAAATGAGTAGGTCGTAACACTGCACAGAAGTCGTTAATACACTCCCTCTTTCGGCTTCAGGGAATTTTTAACACTTAAAAAATATAATAAATAAAAAATATATACCATCCATGCATCCTATTTAAAAAGTGAAAACACAAAAGAGAATATCATACTAGACCCTTAGGAATAAACCAAGCCTAAGTTACCAAATTAGGATATCCATGAAATTAAGGTACCGAAAGGGCATTAGTTTTAATTAACTAGTGTAACCAAGTCCCCGAACTCACAATCTCTGGTTCGCAAAAATAAATTAGTTCTCCTGCTAATTTATTTAGGTTTCTAATCGACCTACCAAGAACGATTAGTGGCGACTCCAAATTTCAAAATCATTTAAATCATTTCAACAAAAACTAAAGTCGTGATTCGGTAGGGCTTGGGAGGGTTCGCGTTAGGTTAGTCGATCTAATTAACCTAATAATCCGTTAACTCTTTTAAAAAAATTTTTTAGAGGGTTGCAACAACCAAGCCTAAGGAATCATTTTTAAATAAAAAATAATTTTTCATATAGTTTTTTTCATATTTTAATATTTTTTTGAAAAACACAAAAATACTTAACAATTCATGAAAAATAACATTTAAGGCCACAAAAATACATAAAAATAGTCAATATTTTTCTTTTAAATCTCTTTTCATGTTGGCCATTGCAAATTTGAAAAATCCAATTCAGGGTCATGTATTCCTTCACGAGTATAATCTCGAATCGGGCATAAAAAATCATTTGAGTCAATTTATTTTCATTTTTTACTTTTAGGAATTGTGACATTGTTCTATAATATTTCAAATTTTCATCTTGGCCCAATTGTATCCAGAATGACTTAATTTTGCAAAAAGAATTTAATTTAATTTTGCATTATTTTCAGCGGCAAAAAATGAGCTTAAATTTGACAAGCAATTGAACTAGACATGCAGTGAATTTTGACCAAGTATAGGGGAGGTGTGTCAAAAATTGTGAGGAGATTTGAACTTAAAGAAATATTTCTCTAGCGACTAAATTGCAATTACTTAAAATCTCAAGGATTAGAGTGCAAATACTTAATATTTGAGGGATTATTTTGTAAATAATAAAAAGAAGAGTTAGTGGAGAAATTAGAATAGAGAATGAAAGATGGAGAAGGGGAGATGGAGATGAGGAGATGAAGAAAATAAGATGAGAATAGAGAATGGAAGATGAGATGAAGAAGAGTTAGTGGAAAAATTAGAATGAGAGATGGATGAGTAGGCTATAAAATGAGAAAAAAGTGAACTTGGAAGGGGAGATTTTTTTGGAGAGAAAACTTGAAATGTTTGAGAGGGTTTTGGGAGATTGAAGAAAAATTAGAGAAAAAAAAAGAGAGAATTCTTTTCCAAAAGAGAGTCTTGAAGATGGTGAGAGTTTAAATCTAGGTGTTACAATCACCAATTTCTCTACCGATCAACACAAGTCATGAGTTCATCTCCGTCGTTTGAGTCGCAATCTTGATCCATAAGATAACACAAGATCCGAATTCGGCAGTCAAATCCGTCAAATCAGGTAACGATCCTAACCATTAAAATCTTCGAGGATGTCATTACCTCAATTGATTAATTTAAATTTCGATTATGCCGTGTCATATTCATATGTCGTATTCGTATTGTAATTTTCTGCATTTTTCGATTAAAAGATCCAAATCCCAAATTGCGGCAAATTCTGCCTCATAGTTAGTGGTGTAAAGATCTCTTGTACTTTACTTTCTGTAATTTAATTTCTGTAACATCAAACTCCAGAATGGGAAGGCCGACCCACCCATTGTAGGTCTTTTATTTATCGCATTTAATTTTTACAATTTAATTTTTGTACCATCAAATCTCATAGTGGGTAGGCCGAGCCAAGGCCGAATCCCTCATTGGAGGTCCTTTTTTACTGCATTTAATTTCTATACCATCAAACCCTAGAATGGATAAGCCGAGCCAAGACCGAGTCCCTCGTTGGAGGTTCTTTATTTACCGCATTTAATTTCTGCAATTTAATTTTTATACCATAAAACCCCAGAATGGGTAAGCCGAGCCAAGGCCAAGTCCCTCGTTGGTAGTCCTTTATTTACTGCATTTAATTTCTGTATCATCAGACCCCAGAATGAGTAGGCCAAGCCACCCGATGGAGGTCGCAGTACTGCACAGAAGTCGTTAGTCAACTCTCTTTTTCAGCTTTAGGAAATTTTTAATGTTTTGAAAATACTAAAAAATGTCATTCATATGCATTCCAACTAAAAAGTGAAAATATAAAAAAGAGATTGCCTCATTAAAACCTTAGGAATAAACCAAATTGAGTTGCCAAATTAAGATATCCATGAAATTAAGGTACCGAAAGGGTATTAGTTTTAATTAACTAGTGTAACCAAGTTCCCGAACTCATAATCTCTAGTTCGTAAAAGTAATTTAGTTCTCCCGCTAATTTACTTAGGTTTCTAATTGACCTACCAAAAATAATTAATGGCGACTCCAAATTCTAAAATCATTTGAACAAAAATCAAAGTTGCGATTCGGTAAGACTTGGGAGAGTCCGTATTAGGTTAGTCAATCTAATCAACCCGATAATTCGTTAACCTGAAAGTTTTCTACCGATCAAAAATTTTTCGGGTCACGACACCTACATTGACCCATTCAACTCATTTTGATTCATTTCCAAGCAATGTAATTCAAATACAATGACATGTACCAAACCCACCTAACCAATACTCAACCCGATCCCTATTGTTAAAACATTTTTCATACCCAAATTGAGATGATAGTGCAGGCTGAACGAGCTTGAGATCAAGAGAGAGAGAGGGAAGAGAGAATCATAGAAGTGAATTGAGTTTAATATGTTATTAACCAATTTAACACCCATATTATGTTGAGTTTTACCATTCTAAACGCATTTATGATTCATTTATTGGATATAACTACCCCCATATAGTAATTGAACCCATCAAATATGGGTTAAAAAATGAATGCATTGCATTTTGACGGTTCTACTCACACCAATCTAGGGCAAAAGCCAAGGGAAAGATGCTGTTTTTTTCTTCAATCTACACAAACTAGAGGTTTGGCTAATAAGTACTCCAAGGCAACGATTTAGCCGAATAGTTTAATACATAAACCTTTTTTTTTAAATTGTTATGTGCTTTTTTTTTCCTAACCTTAAATTAGTCCCCTGTGAGAAACTATTAAATTAGCATAGTATATAAGTCCCATACGAAGATGGTGGATCTAACTCATGTGTAAGTCCTATAAGGTCTGACGGTAATATGAGACCCATATGAAGGTGGTGGATCTCGTATGATTTTTATGTAAGGTCCATCAGATAATCGAATTATATATTAATGGAACAGTTCCTCGTGACTTGTAGACACTCATTTCCGAAGCCCTTTTTGTAAAAAATTTTCTTGAAAGATTAAGGGCTTCTCACTCTTGGAGACTAGGCTTTTGTTCCACCGCAATTAATCTTTCCGTTCCCGATATGTAAAAGCAACATTTTCAAGCTCCATGCGTTTAAATTCGAAAGCAGCCGCACAATGCTTCAAAATTCTTCTATCGACGTCGAGATGCTAACTTAGTGACGAACTACGGTGAAGTTTGCGTGTGACTCAAAAGCGAAAATGCAAAAGTACAGTTCCTCGCATCGTCATATACAGACAGCCTCGCGGTTAAAATATCAAGTATCGACGCGTATTTTAGTAATTTGGACTTAACTAGTTCATTGGGTTATTAGTGTATTTAGTTAATGCAGACAAATCCAAAAACTTCGGTGAAGTAGCAAATGAGAAATCCTTTAGCTGGGTGGGAATTTCTAGAAAGATCAACGAGTTTAGTGCATGACCTTTTGTGAAGCTATAGTGCAGGCCGGCTAAACCGGGGGCGAGTTTCTTTCACGAGTCGTCGTTGTAAATCATCTTTAGTAATGACTCGCTGGTAGAGCAATCCTAGGGGCTAACTCAGCGAAAAAGATGCAGGGTGGGGAAGGGGGGACCGCAAACCAGGCGGTTCCGTCATTTCTGAGGCTTGATTTCAGTATAAGTTGCCAAAGTTCTCGGCATTTGAAAGTTCTACGGGATAAACATGGGCATGAGGAATCCTGCCTCGTTAGGAGTTTCTATCGGGGTTGGTGTAGGAACCAAATAAAAAAGGAAGGAGGAATTTTGCGGAAGCTTGGAGGATTTAATTTGGAGAGAATAACAAAAATGCAAATGAGAGAGCAATACTACAAAATACCTTTGCCAAGGTTTTACACAAATAAAATCAAGCTTTGCTCTAAGCTTGTTCTTACAAGAACTCTCTCTCTCTCTCTCTCTCTCTATTTCTTCTCCTCCTTGATATGAAACTTACAAGAAAAACCACACATATTTATAGCCAATTCTATACCTAATTTTTGTCAAACTTAAATGTCTTTATTTGACTACACTTAATTTTATCAAATTCAAGCACACCTAAGTTGTCCATTTTTGACAATCAATAGTCAAAAATTGAGGCTTAAGCACACCTAAGTTGTCCATTAATAATCAAAAATTGAGGCTTCTTCTTTTTTTGACTTTCTTCCAAAATTTATTTTAATATTTTCAATAGCCTCCCTTAAAATTGATTTTGGAAGTTCATAACGCCAAGCATCGTCTTCAATCTTTCGAACAAATCAGCCTTCAATGGTTTTGTCAGGATATCTGCAATCTGGTCTTCTGATCTGCAGAAATTAAGTTCAATTTCACCATCTTTGACTTGCTCACGAATATAGTGATACTTGATGTCGATGTGCTTGCTCCTGCCATGAAATACAGGATTCTTGGCTAATGCAATAGCCGACTTATTGTCACACATCAATTTAGTAGGACCTGCTTGTTCATGCATCAATTCACGTAGCATCCATCGAAGCCATATTGCCTGACAAGCCCCTGAAGCTAATGCCATGTATTCTGCTTCAGCTGTCGAGAGTGCAACAACCTGCTGTTTTTTCGAAGACCAAGAAATTACTCCTGATCCAAGAAAGAAAGCATACCCTGAAGTACTCTTTCGAGTCTCAGTATCACCTGCCCAATCACTATCTGTATACCCCAACAGATCAAAGTTGTCAGTATAAGAATATAAAATTCCATGATCACGAGTTCCACTGACATACCGCAAAATTCTTTTTGCCGCCTGTAAATGTGATTGGTATGGTTTCTCCATGAACCTGCTAATAATTCCCACTCCATAGGTAATATCTGGTCTTGTAGAAGCCAAATATCTTAAACTGCCAACAATGCTTTTGAAATAAGTGGGATTTACCAATTCACCGGTTCCTTCTTTCTTCAGCTCTAAACGTTCAATTACGGGAGTTCGAATTGGTTTGAGCGATTCCATTTTTAATCGCTTCAGAATATCATTAGCATATTTCTGCTGTGAAATAAATATGCCATTATCTGTCTGCTTCACTTCAAGCCCAAGAAAATAGGACATCAATCCTAAATCAGTCATCTCGAACTGGCTAGTCATAGCCTCCCTGAATTCTGAAAACATTTTTTCACAGCTGCCTGTAAATATCAAGTCATCAACATAAAGGCACACAATTATTATGTCACCGTTAGTATTTGACTTGATATACAATGTATGCTCATACGGGCACTTTTGAAAATCACGCTCTAACATGTATGTCTCGATACGCGTGTACCAAGCACGAGGTGCCTGGTGTAGCCCATACAAAGCCTTCTTCAGTTTGTAAACTTGATTTTCATGCCCTTTCTCATAACCCTGTGATTGCTCCACGTAGACTTCCTCTTCAAGAACACCATTGAGGAATGCTGATTTCACATCCATTTGATGGATCTTCCAATGATTTTGAGCTGCAAGTGCTAAGATCATCCGGATGGTATCCATCCGAGCCACTGGTGCAAATACTTCAAAATAATCAATACCTGGCTTTTGCTTGTAGCCCTTTACAACCAGTCTGGCCTTGTAACGGTCCACCTGACCATTGGGTTTGTACTTCGTCTTGTACACCCACTTGACACCAATGGGTTTCTTACCAGGTGGTAAAGAAGTTAACACCCATGTGTCATTCTTCTCAATGGAGTGAATCTCTTCATCCATTGCATGAATCCACCTTTCATCTGCAGCTGCTTCATCATAGGTTACAGGATCACATTCAGCAAATAAACAAAAGTTTACCAATGTTTCATCAGTGATTCCGTTATTATCACTGCCATCGCCTCCTGTGACCACGTAATCCCTGAATTTTGCTGGCGTCTCCCTCAGTCGTTGTGAACGACGTAGTGGTGGTTCTGAAGCTGCTGTTGGTGAAGATGTACCACTAGTTGAAGATGATGGAGGCTCTTCTATTTCTTTCTCCAATGGTTCATCTTCGATGGTGATGCTTTTCTGGTCACCCTTTTGGTTCCAGTCCCAAGCTTCATCTTCAAAAAACTGGACATCCCTGCTGATAATTACCTTTTCAGTGACTGGGTTATACAGCTTATAACCTTTAGTTGTGTCACTATAGCCAATGAAGATGCACTTCTCGCTTTTGTCATCCAACTTCTTTCTTCGTTCATCTGGTATATGGGGATATGCCATGCACCCAAATACTCGTAGAAACGAAACATCTGGCTTGTTGCCGCTCCAAGCCTCTTCTGGGGTTCTTCCAAGAACACTCCTTGTTGGACACCTGTTTAGTACAAATACAGCACAAGCAACCGCTTCTGCCCAAAGATTCTTAGGCAAATTTTTGGCTTTTAACATACTTCTTGCCATTTCAAAAATTGTCCTGTTCTTTCTTTCTGCTATACCATTTTGCTGAGGTGTATAGCTGGCAGTCAACTGACGTTTTACTCCATGAATTTTACAAAATTTGTCAAATTCATTTGAGGTAAATTCTCCTCCTCTATCCGATCTCAACGTCTTCAGATTAAAGCCACTATGTTTTTCAACATAGACTTTAAATTCTTTGAACTTGGCAAATGCTTCAGATTTTTCTCTCAAGAAATATACCCAAGTTTTTCTGGTAAAATCATCAACAAAAATCAGCATGTACCTTTTTTGTCCGACTGATTCAACCTCAATAGGGCCACATATATCTGTATGTACCAGCTCCAAAAGTTGCTTTGCTCTTCTGGCTTTCCCTACTGGAAATGATTCTCGATGTTGTTTTCCAACGAGACATCCTTCGCATGGACGATCTGAACATTCGATTAAAGGCATGCCGGTCACCATCCTTTTCTGAACCAGTAGTTTTAGTCCACGAAAATTTAGATGACCGTATCGAAGATGCCACAGCCAGTTGTTGTCTTTCATCATCGCTTGAAAACTCAAGAGATTCTTCGTCTGAAGAGTCATGGGAAACATCCGGTTTTTCGTCATTTGCACCGTTGTGATCAACTTGTTGTTGACACCTCTGATGGTGCAAATTCCATTTTCAATGTGAACTTTGTGGCCTTTTTCGGAAAGTTGCCCAACACTTAGCAAATTCCAAAAAAGTCCTGGCACAAAGTAAACATCTGCAATAGCAACATTAGTACCATCTTTTGACTTGATATTAATGTTACCTTTGCCCATCACGGGAATTTTTGATTTATTCCCGAAGTTGACTTCACCACGACTCGTCTCATCCAATTGCGAGAATAATTCCTTCCGGCCAGTCATATGATTGCTGCAACCAGTATCTAGATACCATATGTTGGTATCTATAGTGCTTGAGTCATCCTTCTTACATGCTAGCACCATGTATTCTTCAGCATTGGTGGTATGTGTGTGCTCCGCCTGCTCGTACGTCGCCTTTGCATGGCATTCGGATTTGTAATGTCCGAACTTGTTGCACTTAAAACACTTGACTTTTGATTTGTCACGTGTTTTAAATTTCCCGGTGAAATTGGAATTTCCACCTCTTCCTTGGCCTCCTCCGCGACCTCGACCTCCTTGATAGCCTCCTCGACTTGATGGAGCGATACGACTTTGCAAAGCTTGCTCTGGATATGAACTAACGGACTTCTGATTCATTCTTTGTTCATGCGAGCATAACGAACCCATCAACCGCTCCAACGTCATGGTAGATATATCCTGGCCTTCTTCAATTGCCGTAACAACGTAGTCAAATCTTTCAGACAAAGTCCTCATGATTTTTTCTACGACTCGTATATCTTGGAGTGTTTCACCATTAACCCTCAATTGGTTAACGATGTTTTGTACACGATCAAAATACAAAGAGATGGATTCAGAATCATTCATGCGTAAAGATTCAAAATCACCTCGAAGTGTTTGAAGCCGAACTCCTCGAACACGATCGTCGCCCTTGTAGGATTTTTGCAAAATATCCCATGTTGCTTTGGCGGTCTCGACATTTGATATTTTTTCAAATATCGTCTCCTCCACGGCTTGAAAGATCGCATATAATGCTTTCTGATCTTTTTTCCGGGACTCCACCAACGAATCCTTCTCCTCCTTTCTCATGGCATTGAATTCTTCGTTATTAGCTACTTCGATGTAACCATTCTCCACCAGGTTCCACAAATCTTGCGATTTGAACAAAACCTTCATCTGGACGGACCAGTTGTTGAAATTCTTTCCGTTCAACTTTGAAAGTTGAAATTGAACGAAACTTGTGGACGCCATAACTTGGCTCTGATACCAAATGTATGAACCAAATAAAAAAGGAAGGAGGAATTTTGCGGAAGCTGGAAGGATTTAATTTGGAGAGAATAACAAAAATGCAAATGAGAGAGCAATACTACAAAATACCTTTGCCAAGGTTTTACACAAAGAAAATCAAGCTTTACTCTAAGCTTGTTCTTACAAGAACTCTCTCTCTCTCTCTCTCTCTATTTCTTCTCCTCCTTGATATGAAACTTACAAGAAAAACCACACATATTTATAGCCAATTCTATACCTAATTTTTGTCAAACTTAAATGTCTTTATTTGACTACACTTAATTTTATCAAATTCAAGCACACCTAAGTTGTCCATTTTTGACAATCAATAGTCAAAAATTGAGGCTTAAGCACACCTAAGTTGTCCATTAATAGTCAAAAATTGAGGCTTCTTCTTTTTTTGACTTTCTTCCAAAATTTATTTTAATATTTTCAATAGTTGGATTAGAACTCCATAGCGACGAAAAAGCATGGAAGGTGCAAGGTGCTTATTAAGATTGAATCCTAATATGAGGAGAGGTGCGGGATGCTAATTATACTGAAATCCTTTTGATAGACATAACTTTAGTTTAAGGATAAATCGGAATAAAAATTTGTGTCTTGATTTCTTTTTCTCATTTTTACGTTTTACTTCGTTGTGATTATTTGCCGGATCCCAACAGTTGCTTTGTTTAGTCACTTTATTAGAAAGGGACGCAAAGTAGCCATCAAAGTCATCCAGACTCTTGGTAGAATTTATGCTTAAACTTCTTTTAAATGAACAGTTTTAACCTAGTTTTTTGGCGGGCAACATCTAAATGCTGCATAACAGAACAGGACTTGTCAACAAGAGCGTCAAGGAACGGCACCGGAGTTCTTCTTCAATTGCAGTAGCTGTTGAACACCAGCAATCTGTTCAGGCTGCTTCATCCTCGTGCTTTTACCATCTGACCAGGTCCTCCAAAAGCCACCCCAGACGCAGTGGTTTGGTAATTAGCATAAGAAACACGTGCAAATATAATATCTCTTTGGCTCTTTACCAATGTGTGTGTGTGTGTAATGAATTTGAAGGAGTTCAAACTATTCTTTGGGTTAGAATTGACTGCATTCAAACGCCATAAAGTTTGGGGACTAATACTTTTCTGTAACTAGAGAAATTCTTCTGGACTTCAGGGCTTTGATTACACGATATATGGTCCATCAATGTTAGCCTTATGCGTCCAAAAAAGGTAGGGTTTTAATATATCAGTCAGACGCACTACGCCAGATGAAAAACTAAGTCTGATTATACGAACTTAAACATGCATATCTAAGGATTGATATTGATTAGCAATGAGGGAAACCGGTCTCTTGTTTCTCTTATCTTAGGCAATCTATTGAATAAGCCATGCTGGATACGGCGCCCCTTGCGCAAGGCAAATGCGCAATTGAGTATCAGAATGAAGCACAATCAAGAGGCGCAAGCGTACACATGAGTCGACAGGGAAGATTGCTCTGATTACCAAACATGCACGGTATTTACACGAGATTGTCGCCCATATAGCCTAGCTAACCTTCTCATGTCTGGACTTCTAAACTAAGCAAACCATGAATATTTATTGTAACTAAGCTTTCCACGAGAGCGAAATTAAGAGGAATAGCAAATAAAATCATGCGCAGGATGTCATGTCCATTGACTTTGATGTATCTTGAGGACATTGACGATTGCAAAGAGTTTTATAAGCAATGTCCCTCGCAGAAAGAGTGGCGATGAAACTACCGTTTTATATCACAATACTTGAAGCTTTTAAGAATCGATTTCATATCTTCATCGTGAATTAGAAGTGATCTCTCTCTCTCTCTCTCTCTCTCTCTCTCTAGCAATTTGTTAGATCAATCATCAATGACAAGTGCAAATGCTAATTTGAGAGCGGGAAGTGAACGGGGATTTTCTTTTTCTTTTTTCCGCCATTTTTTTTTTGTTTTTGCTTTGCTAGCAACACTGCTAAAAGATGGGCCTGGGCTTGGTCCAACTTGAGTGATGGGCCTCCGAACAGAGTGTCGTCTTTTTAATGAAAATGAAGACAGAAATATACAACCAAATGAATTGAACCGAGGAAATTTAGGTGCAAAACCGACATTAATAGTAATTGTTGGATGGGGGATGAGAACGTCCAAAGACTTTACTTTGGTCTTCTCTGTTTTTTCGGTTTCCGTATGAATAAGTAGCGTATGTGCAAAAGGGAAATTGAAATAATTTTATTTCATATACGAGGACGTATGAATCCACAAGCCAGAATTGGAGAGAAAAGAAGGAGGTATGTATGAGTATTAAGATTTCACATAGGATGAGCGATGATCTCTGTCTTGGTTCTACATGATTTTCATTAATCATAGCTTTCCGTTTTCAATGTTTTCTAGGAATTTTCGGCTTGGTTCGACTTTGTAATTAGTTTATTATTGGCATAATCATTACTCGCCAAGGCCAAAGGAAAATTTGTTTTTTTTTTGTTCAAATAAGAATGCATCGTTTGAATCTCACATTCTAATACTGCAGAATATGATAATACTATCGAAATGGAGGAGATTACTTGATTGATGAGATGGTAATATATCAAGTAATCTGTCCTAGGGATTCTTTCCAATGGGACTATGACGAGCAGACACGAGAATTCGTTTCCTAGGAATGAAACGCTTTTAAGGTTCTACAAAAAACGCTGACACAGCATCCAAGCAAATGGGGAAAATGAATGGTTGTTCCTGACTCAATCCTAGTAAAGTGGGATACATAATTGTTTTGTTGAGTACGCTCCACCAAGTAACAGAACAAAGCCAATGTCGCCGCTTCAAGTCCTCGCTCGAACCGGTGGTGAGTGAGGGGACATTCTCTGGCGAGGAGACGTCAAGCTCTCATCACATTTCCTGGGAAAACTCAGCCTGAGATTCATGTTTCGGCAATGTTTCTTCTTGAACAATTTCTTATCATCACCATTTTCGTTGCCCTCGGACGCAAACTCTCTGATCTCTTAAGCGCCACTTCCACTGTGTGATCATCCATATCAGCAAAGCAAACCCTGAAAATCCCGGGCTCCAAGCAATGGAAAGAGGACCCAGGTGACCCATGGACCTTCACACCCTGTATAATCGCCCTCCACAGCTTCATCTCGGTGTCAAGCATCGGTTCTTTCATAAGGTGACACAAATCCATCTGCAGGAAAAGACCGGCCTTGTCTTCCAAGTCTTTCTCGAGTCCTTTGATAAAGTAACTCTGCCTCGGGGCCAATGTCCTTCTCTCTTCCGGGAAATTCTCCAGAAAGACTTCATCGGAGAGCATGGAAGTACTTAAATGCTGAGTCCGCAATGAGAACAATCCAAAACTAGACATTTCCCTCGCGCAGTTGACCACTTGATCATTGTAGGAACGGACTATGCTGACATGAAAGTCAGGAAAACCCATGTTCCTAGACAAACCGCAGATAATGTGGACAAGATCAGGATTACATTCTGTCTCTTGCATTATTTCAGATGTCACGCCCCGATCCTCGAGCACGAGTCATCCCTACCAAAACGCCTCGGGTCAGAAGAATAGCGTCCCAGGCACGCTAACGACCATACCAAAATTTCTTACGCATGCGGAAACGTTTTAAAACTCCCAGACAATTAACATATAGGGATAGAAAAGCAGGATACTTCATTAATTTAGCCAGATAGTTTTAATACAACAGCAAGCAGAGGATCGCTAACCCTACGGAGCTAAACAACAAAAATATGACACCCTTCTTCGGGGTGGCCCCTTAAGACCGGCAAAGAGATAGGTGGATCAGAAAAGGGTTAGCTAATCATTTACTCCCAAAAAGGGCCACTACTCCATCGCGCTCATCCTCACTTTGGACCTAAAAAAAAAAATGGTAACAACGAAGGAATGAGAATTTAATCTCAGTGGGTCAACGTCTAAGCCCGGATAAGAAGATCATTCGCTCAAGCATCCCAATTAATAATCTGTTAAAATAGTTCATTATTTTACGAAAATACTAGTCAATTCAAGGCTTCTCTTGAAATCCTTTTTACTGGTGGTTACAAGGTTCTTGGCACACGACTGGTGTGACATTACACTACAACTGGCAGTGTCTTCTCATAGTCCGTAAAATTCGTACGACTGGCATGACACATTTCTATCAGGAAATATAGCACACGACTGGTGTGATAGAGTACTACGATTGGCAGTGTCTTTCGGTAGTCCGTAGGATTCGTACGACTGACACGACACGGAACTACCATGATAATACCGTACGACTGGCACGGATTTTAAGACCCTTATGTGACCACCCTCTTGAATTATAAAATCAAATAATTTCCCGTTTTTCCAAATGAACACAAATAATCAATTTATTATCCGGTGGAACCCAAATCACTCTAATTATTGGGCAGTCCCATGTCAATCTCGACCTCAAGTAATCGGCCATAAAAATTTCATAACAATTTCAATTATTTAAATAGACAATCACCAAGGGCTATTGGACTACCAATCAGTCAAACAAACAATTTATCGATCACTCGACTCCAGTCCATCACTCGCTCGCGATCACAAAATCAGTCAATTAGTCAATCTAAATTTCCAACTAGCCACCGACTATTTCGGTATTCGGTCTAACTTATTTAATCGTGGCCATTTAACCTAAACCCAATCTCTAACTAATCCGGCCACGATTAGACTACGAAAATTTCTAATTAAAATAATTAATTAACTAACTAATTTAATCCCGAACGCAATAAACGCCTTAGCCAAGGATTAGAGGCCGACTCACCAACGACGACTACTCCGTGTCGCGACCCTAAAAAAATTTCCTATGGGTGGAAAAATTCCCAGGCTAACGGATTATTAGGTTAGTTAGATGGATTAACCTAATACGGACCCTCCCAAGTCCTACCGAATCGCAACGTTGATTTTATTCAAATGATTTTAAAATTTGGAGTCGCTACTAATCATTTTTGGTAGGTTGATTAGAAACCTAAGTAAATTAGCGGAAGGACTAAGTTACTTCTACGAACCAGAGATTATGAGTTCGGGGACTTAGTTACACTAGTTAATTAAAACTAATGCCCTTTTGGTACCTTAATTTCATGGATATCCTAATTTGGCAACTCATACTTGGTTTATTCCTAAGACTCTAGTGGAGTGTTCTCTCTTTGTGTTTTCACTTTTTAAATGGGATGCATGTGTGGTAATTTTTATTTATTTTCAAAGTGTTAAAAATTCCCTGTAACCGAAAGAGGGAGTATGTTAACGACTTTTGTGCAGTGTTATAGTCTACTCACTTTGGGGTCCAGTGATTCAAAAATTAAACGGCAGGAAGTCAATGACAGTAAATAAAGACCTCCAATGGATGGCCCAGCCTTGGCTTGGCTCTCCCCTTTGAGGTTTAATGGTGCAGAAATTAAATTGCGGGAATTTAAATAACGATAAGTAAAAACCTCCAATGGGCGGCCTAGCATTGGCTTGGCTCTTTCCTTTGGGGTTTGATGGTGCGGGAATTTAAATTGCAGGAAATAAACGACCGCCAGTGGATGCGCTTTGCCTCTCCATTCTGGGGTTTTAGTTCTTTAAAATAAAATACAACAAATTGTTTTAACAATTTGAACTAAAATCCGTTGAAGGGTCGGCTGCAAACTTGATGGGCAGTTTGGAATTTGTTTGGGCTCACTTTGCACCTCCATGGAATTTATCGTTGATACGGAGTTGTCCCCTTTTTTTTTTGCCTACCATAAAATATAGGAAAAGGGGAGATGGAGAAAGTGTATACAATTTGTGCTAATTTGAGACTAAAACCACAAATAAGTGAATAAATAAAAACACTTAGCTCGAATTTGTTTACTCGTTGACGAGAATGAACTCTTGATTTATGTTGATCGATGAAGGAATTGGTGATGATAACTCATAACTTTAAACTCCCACCATCTTCAAAATTTTCTCTCTCTTTTGGTATTTTATTTCTCTCAAATTTTTCTTCAATCTCTCAAAACCATCTCAAACATCCAAAATTTTCCCCCTAAAAAATCTCCTCCCAAACTCACTTGTTCCTCCTTTTATAGCATATTCATCCATCTCCCATTCTAATTTTTTCACTAACTCTATCTCCCATTCTAATTCCTCCACTAACTCTTCTTCTTCATCATCTTCCTTTATTTATCTCTGTCTCACATTTTAATTTCTCCACTAACTCTTGTTCATCTTCATCTTCCCTTCTCCATATGTATCTCCCATTCTACTGACTCTTTTTCATTTCCATCTTCCCTTCTCTATTCTCATCTTATTTTCTTTATCTTCTCTTCTCCATCTCATCTTCTCCATCTTCCCATCTTCATCTCCTATTCTCCATCTTCTCTTCTCTATCTTCCCTTCTCTATTCTAATTTCTTCACTAACTCTTCTTTTTGTTATTTACAAAAAAATCCCTCAAGTGTTAGGTATTTATACTCTAATCCATGAGATTTTAAGTATTTACAATTCAGTCCCTGGAGAAATATTTCTTTAAGTCCAAATCTCCTCAAAATTTTCGACACACCTATCACATTTCATTTCTTGCTATTGAAAATAATGCAAAATTTAATTAAAGACCTTTTTGTAAAATTGAGTCATTCTCGGTATAATTGGGCCAAGATGAAATTTTGGAATATTAAAGAACAATGTCACAACTCCTAAAAGTGAAAAATGAAAATAAATTGACTCAAATTGAATTTTTTTAGGCTCGATTCGAGATTATGCTCATGAAGGAATACACGACCCCGAATTGGATTTTTTAAATTTACGATGACCAACAAGAAAAGGGATTTAAAATAAAAATATTGACTATTTTTATATATTTTTGTGGCCTCAAATGCTATTATTTATTAAATATTTTCCTAATATATTTAAAAAAAATACAAAAAATATGAAAAATTATTTTTTGCTCAAAAATGGTTGCCTAAGCTTGGCCAAGGCTTCCAAAGTTGATTTTTCAATTTTCTCATTTTTTCTTGATTTTTTTTATGAATTTTCGAAAATAAAAATATCAAAAAATACTAAAAATATGAAAAATTATTTTTTGGTCAAAATTGGTTCTCTAGGCTTGGCCAAGGTCTCCAAAGTTGATTTTTAATTTTATTAATTTTTATGGATTTTTTTTTATTAATTTTTAAAAGAAAAGATGATTAAAAATCATGTATCAACACTCCGGTCGGCAACGGTGGTGGTTTTGGACGCGGCTGAACGGTGACGGCGTCGTTACTCTCAGCTAGAAACGAGCCGGAGATTGACACGAACGGTGGGTGAGCTGGAGGATGACGATCGAGCAGCAAGTGGATGGGATGGTGGCGTCGGGAAAACGAAAACCCAGCAGAGGGGTCTTGGCTGGTTCGTGGAGGAGGAGGAATGGCAAGATGAACAGGCAGAGGGAGATGGTGGTGCAACACAGTTCGCAGCAAACAAAGAACCAGGGGAGGAGCAGCCGTGCAGGTTCGCGAGCAGCCGAGGGGAGGAGGGGGAACAACGATGGCCGCAAGTCTCCAGCGAAGCTACAATGGCGTCGTGGAGAGCAGAAGTTCCCGCAAGCGAGCAAAAGCTCGAGCAGCTACAGGTGAAGAACTTGCCGAAGGAAAAAGACTCCCAGAAGAAGAAGAGGAAGCTGAAGATGAATGAAAAGAAGATGTGGAGGACAAGTCTTCTCGCGTCAATAGTAGAAGTGCAAAAGTTAGTGGCCGACAAAGTCAGATTTTTGCATGGGAAAATGAGGCTCGGCAAGTTTGAAAAAGAGAGAAAGAAAATGCAAAGTACACGTGGGTGATTTGGGGGAAAGTTCTTGAAGTGTCATGCTAGAAAGTGGGGTTGGTGGGGCTACTGTAGACCAAAGAAATCAAAGGAAAGTGGAGCAGATAATCATTCGGTTGGTGTTGACACCTGACTTTTAATTATCTTTTCTCTTTTAAAATTAATAAAAAATCCATAAAAATTCATAAAATCGAAAAAATTAACTTTGAGGACCTTAGCCATGCCTAGGAAACCAATTTTGACCAAAAAAATGATTTTTCATATTTTCGGTATTTTTTTAAAATATTTTTAGAAAATAGAAAAATGCTTGAAAATTAATAAAAAAATAATGGAGAGAAAAGAAAATAATAAAAAAGGGGGCTCTCATATGAAAAACAAACGTGGCCAGACCATTCAGTGGGGAGGGATCCATGTTTTATGATTTTAGGGGGCCTTTAGACATTATTTTAATCATAGTGAAAGGTGGAGGCCAATAGGATAAAAAAATAATAAAGGAAAAGAAGAGGGGAGAAAATATTCAAAAACTTCATGGTGGTTCCTGCAAAAGTTTTCCATAGATTCTATATTTTCGCGCTGGTGACATCCAAGTGTTAATGAAAATATATATAAAAAAAAAGAGATGATTAGCGACAAAGTTGAAGAGACACGAGTCACGGTTAACATTCTCCTTGATGGATTTGCTAAGCAAAGTCACTACGTCGAAGCAAGAGATGTGATCTATGAATTTGGGAAGATAGGTCTGCAGCCAATGACTTATAATATGTTGATTAATGCATATACACGTGGAGGTCAACACTTGAAGTTGCCCCAGCTGTTGAAGGAAATGACGACTTTGAAATCGAGGCCACTTTACTTGAATGGTAGCTGACAAGAATTTACGTTGGATACCAAAGAGTCGGGTCAAAAAGAAAAAAAAGGAGGAGAATGGAAGACGAGGACGCGAAAGAAAGGGGGTTGGGTCATAAAAAATTAATAAAAAGGGAGTGCAGGATAGTTGACACGGGGAACACATTCTGGGATGAAATAAAAAAAATAGAGAAGATTGGGTAAAAAAAAAAGAAGAAGACCATGACACGTGAAGTGGGAGGGGGAGAGAGGAGGCTGAGGATGAAGCTCTCAAATACGAGTTCATGGCCATCTTGATGAGGGGGACTGCTAGCTTCCTCGGCATTGACATCCCCTATTGTCCAAACTCTCGCCCCGGTCTTTGAACTCGGCCTCTCCACCACTGTCATCCCTCATCTCTTCATTTAGAGTTCTCTCGTATGACGCGACCGCGACGGGCTCCTGAGGTTCAGGACCGCTTTGGCCGCGCCTAACTCGGTTACTCTCTACGACCGAGTCGTCTCCTCCTTCGCGTCGTGGCTGCCTATTTCTCCCCGTTGTTCTTTCAGCGGGGGGCTTATACGACCGAGCCTTGAAGACGATGACCGCACTTGAAGTCTTTGACGCGTAGGACAACAATTCCACAAGGCGGTTACCATCAGATTCCTTCTTGTTCTCTCAACGTGAAAAAAGATGGCGAGCACTCATGAAACTCTATTTCCTAAAGGCCGAAGAAGTTGATCGTGGAGTATCTCTGGACCCTATGATGGAATGAAAGTCTAAATGGAGATTAATTTGGGCCGACTTCAATTCCAATGGAAGACGGGCATCCCTCGTTCTTCGACCTCAATAGCTCCGCCTCGTTCGTGTTTTCGCGCGCTGGCGCAACCCAGTCGCCGAGCTTCGACTTTGGAGTCTGGATGGCCTACCGCGACACTTCAGCAGCATCGCTGACCCAGATTTCTACTTCATCTCGAAAAGACTAGACAAATCGGAGCGTGAAGACATCGAGGCGATGAACTCGAATGCATTGAAGAACTGGGAGGAGATGGACATAGTATATATTCATAAATATCAACGTGTTTTCTTTCATGATGCCTTTTTTTTTAAAAAAAAAATTGTTCAATACACTGGTTCTTATGGAGGATAGACAATATCACGATGAGGAAATGTTTGATTTCTTTGCTCTTACAGGGAGATCGCAAGAACTTCTCGAGGAGTCTTCTTAGGACACCTGGTAGATCTCAGGTGGTGCTAAACTTCAAGTTACCTCAGTCACTTACGAAAATTTGAAATCGAAAGAGCAACCTGGACGAATCGAGCGATGGCAGCAATGCATAGCGGACGAGGAGAATGTTTTGTGGTTGATCTGCTCGAGTCAAAGTCAATCCAATTGGTTCAGGTCATCGTCCCCGTTGAATCCCGTTCACCCCCCCATTTTCTCTTGCCTTGACGACCTCAACCTTCTCTCTGCGCAGTGGCTACATATCAGGAAGTGAATCTTGGCATATGTGCGATATTTACTTTCTCTTTCTTATCCGCTATCTCCTGTGGTGATTGGGAACATGCGTATGCCTGTTACTTTTAACGTTAGCATTAGTATCTAGGAGAAAGAAGCCTTCTTACCAGGTGAATGGAGACACGTTGAAGCTACCTTATTTTCCTTAATTAACATTGGTGAGGTCAGTTCTTTAAATTTGTGATAAGGTCTTTAAAATTGATTGTTTAATAATCTGTATTTTGCTCAAAGACTGTTTGTTTGGTTAAATTATCTTACAGTGAGCACAATATGTCCTGGGAAATTAAGGTTAATGCTCACTTCAACATTAACGGTGCTGTGCATAACAATAATAATAATAATAATAATAATAATAATAATAATAATAATAATAATAATAATAATAATAATAACAACAACAACAACGTTAAAATGTTCTAGTTTCGAGAGAAGTCTTGTTATTATGGATGGCCCGACTAGTAGGATGGATTTAAAGAATTTCTTTTCGTGAAAATCTTCAGGAAGGCCGTCAGTAAACTTATCCCATTGGTACTTATCCATTTGAGATCATGTCTTTATAAAAAAAAAAAAGGGCACTATTAGCGTTGTATGTTTTGGCAACTTTTAGTTAATTGGTATCGAGAAAGTCTCGGGACGAAACCTCAAATGATAATTTTCCCGTCTTTTCTCATTTTTGCCAAATGTCCTAAAAACTTTTCTATGAAGATTCCTTGTGGAAAACTTGTCAAGGAAACGTACGAACTTATTTTTCTAGTCAAATTGTATCTTCATTAATATGACCATAAAAGACGCCATTATAATTTTGGCAAAGCAACCGAAGTGGTACTTTTTATATCCCTATACATCGAACTCACTACATTCACTCACATTGACAATAAACTGAAGGTAAGTGTCCTCTCTACCATCTCTAATTTTAGTATAAAATAGCTCAAGTTTTCTAATCATTTTCCTGTATTTTGTGTCAGGAGAAAGATATCTCTACATCAACGGTAAAAATCCCCACAGAGGTGCAAAATTGGCCCAAGCAAATTCCAAAGGGTCTACCAATTTCTCAGCTGATCTGGGATTAAAAGTCATTCTTAATTCAAAAGAGACTCTTTATGTTGAAAACAGAGAGAGCGAAAATCAATTATAGAAATCCCTCCCAAAAAAATGGGAGATAAGTACTCTTTCCACTCTTTTGGTTTTAGGTGCAGATTAGCACATATTTTGTATACTGACACTTCACTCTATTTTATGTCAGGAAGCCGCAGCTCTATATCAATAGTCAACCCTATGGAAGCACAAAATCGGCTTGGAGGAGTCCTCAAGCGCGCACAAATTTCAAATTGTTGAATCAATTCGTCGTATTTTATTTTAAAGAATTCATACCCCAGAATGGAGAGGACAAAGTCCATCCGCAATTTAAATACCTGCACCATAAATCCCAAAGGGAAGAGCCAAGCCAATGCTTAGCCTCCCATTGGAGGTTTTTACTTACAGTAGTTAAATACCTGCAACTTAAATACCTGTACCTTAAATCCCAAAGGGAAGAGCCAAGCCAATGCTTAGCCTCCCATTTGAGGTTTTTACTTACAGTAGTTAAATACCTGCAACTTAAATACTTGCACCTTAAATCCCAAAGGGAAGAGCCAAGCCAATGATTAGCCTCCCATTGGAGGTTTTTACTTACAGTAGTTAAATACCTGCAACTTAAATACATGTATCTTAAATCCCAAAGGGAAGAGCCAAGCCAATGCTTAACCTCCCATTGGAGGTTTTTACTTACAGTAGTTAAATACCTGCAACTTAAATACCTGTACCTTAAATCCCAAAGGGAAGAGCCAAGCTAATGCTTAGCCTCCCATTGGAGGTTTTTACTTACAGTAGTTTAAATACTTGCAACTTAAATACCTGTACCTTAAATCCCAAAGGGAAGAGCCAAGCCAATGCTAGGCCTCCCATTGGAGGTGTTTATTCACTGTCATGTACTTCCTATAATTTAATTTTTGAATCATCAGACCCAAAAGATGAGTAGGTCGTAATACTGCACAGAAGTCGTTAACACACTCCCTCTTTCGGCTTCAGGGAATCTTTAACACTTAAAAAATATAACAAATAAAAATATATACCATCAATGCATCCTATTTAAAAAGTGAAAACACAAAAGAGAATACTCTACTAGAGCCTTAGGAATAAACCAAGCCTGAGTTGCCGAATTAGGATATCCATGAAATTAAGGTACCGAAAGGGCATTAGTTTTAATTAACTAGTGTAACCAAGTCCCCGAGCTCATAATCTCTGGTTCGCAGGAATAAATTAGTTCTCCCGCTAATTTATTTAGGTTTCTAATCGACCTACCAAGAACGATTAGTGGCGACTCCAAATTTCAAAATAATTTAAACAAAAACCAAAGTTGCGATTCGGTAGGGCTTGGGAGGGTCCGCATTAGGTTAGTCAAATCTAATTAACCTAATAATCCGTTAACCCCTTTTGAAGTTAAAATTTTAAAGGGTCGCGACAGTTGGGGGAGGGGGTTTTGACTGAAAGTAAGAAGGGAAAAGTTGGGGGGTCCCACGTTACTTCTCATAAAAAAATATTTTGTCCCTAGTGCAAGAAATGGGGACATCACATCAGAGATGCTCGTGAAGGTGAGGAAATCGAAAAACCTGTCCTAATATATTTCGTCGTGGAGGTTCTTCTCAGAAGAGAAGCCCTGTAGGGTGGTGAGCGTTTCTCTGCTCAAAGTGATTCCCAACAGGTTTGATAGGTTCATTAAGATCACTCCATTTACGTTGATGTTGGCTTCTATGGCCCTAGTGTATGCTGATTCTATTTGTGGCAGGGTTACTTGAAAGTCGTTGGAGCCGTCCCAGTTAACCGGAATTATGCACGCGCCAGCGAGCCGTCTCATGTCCTTGTCAAATCATGATGTAATCATTACATCATCCATGACATCATCATGACGTCATGCCTGTGTCATCTATTTCGTTCTGTAGTGAGCTTTAGAAGAGAGAAACAAATCCAATCCGTTTCAACTCCTTTTGACTATCCAAATAGTCCTATCGCATTCTCACGATCCCATCTTCGTTATGGACATCGTCAAATGCCGGTTAAGGCGTCTGACATTCCTAAGTTCACCCTTAAACTGCCAATGAGATTCCTCAAGAAATTGATTGTCCCAAATCAATCCTTAAATCCCACAAACTGTGAGTGACGTCTAGCAACATATCACGGCTATCCAGTCAGAATGAAGTACGAGGACAACGTGAACCTGTTGGCCTTGGTTTGGTGTTATTTAGTCCTTCTGTCTTACCATGTCCCGATCGAACGAGGGCCATAGATATCTAAGTCAAACCCACATATTCGATCATATGCTCAAATCTATCTAACGTGCATTTGGCGAGACTCCTCTCGACTTTTGCCTTGGCCAAGAAATTTCTAATGTACCGTCACGTATAGATCGCATTGGACATCAACCTCATTTGATGAGGAGACAGATCCCAACTGTTGCCCACGCTTGTGACTTCGTATATGAAGGACTGTAACCATCATGCATAGAGGCGAATCAACGATCGGCCAATATCGTACCTGTGAACCACAGCCGTCCAATATACAAGCCAGCATCGTGGCTCAAGTCTAAGGACCATTAACACACTAAAGCTAAGAGCGATCGAGACATTGACCATGCACGAAGCCTCCATGTTAGTCAATCGCTATTTTGTCACGTTCAGTGAATTCGATCGAACTCGTTTCGATATGAACACATGTGTTCCAGTTTAGACGTCCAACGTTCGATGACTTGTGACTTATCATCCCTATTGAGCATCCAATGCTCAATAGTGAGGCTGCAAACACACTGGTCTCAGCTGGCTCGTGGACGCCCAATCCACGATCCTTCGACCATGAACCAATTTGAAGATCAGAGACCAACCGATGACCTATCACACATATTCTTGACGCCTCAAGAATGGGTATCAGTTCCAACTGATCTAATGAACTTTTATTCATCTAAAATAAAAGGGACAAGATGAATAAACGAGCGTCTTGTCATTAATTAAATATCGATAGTACAATATCTATGCCATACATGTGACCATCACATGGTTGCTTTAAGGCATACTCCTAACAAAAAGTACTTCATAGAATAATATAGAGAGCAGAAGAAAGAGATGGTAAAGGTATCCTTACACTGGGTAATATGAGGAAGGATCGAGGAAAGTGTCAACAGGAAAGCAATAAATGAGCGTCTCGCTCGTTCCGGTTGCTCACAACAACATGATTCGGGTCAAAATCCAACTTACGACATTGGACCTTCATGTGAACTTGGCGACAGCCTAAGAGAATCAGTGTAATGACCTCCAAATCAATGACAAACGCAATATCATTTTTTAGAAAAACCAAATTAGAGAGACAATGTTTTCTTTTTGGCTATCTACACTTACATGTGTGAATTCCAGGAGGCCGTGATAGTCTTGGAAATCAGCGACGTCCTTGAACTAGCCAACCCCATCTGAAGTGCAAATGGATACCGCTAGGTTGTTCTTATCCGCCATTCTATCAGATCGAACCAAAGTTGCAAACAATAATGCAAAACAAGCTGAAAAAAATGCGTATCATTCACAAAGTTAGGAAGCCATGTCTGTGGGCGTTTGCGAAATGGGCAGCGCATGCTTGTATCTGGCGACATGTCCCCATACATCATCACTAAAAGCCGATTATTAGACAAAGAGCTTTGCCACTAACAGACCTGATTCTCGGCAAGACCCATCTGGATGACTCCATCAGGATTTTGAGTTGGGTGAAAGCAGTTCCTTATCGTACGTCTTCCATCCGTCGAATGCTCACCGTGCTCATCATTCGTGGCAATCTTCGAGGTACTCGTGTTTTTTCTCACTTGTGAAATCCATTGACATATGTATGTTGAAATTGTTTTTCCTTACACAATAAGAGGTGAGCTACACTTTAGTTGGTTCTCAATCCTAGGACAATAGTGAGAGGTAACACAAAAGATTGCCCCTATTTATAAGTACCCTGGCCCTGGCCGGCATGATGTGAGTGAAAGCAGAATGAAAAGTCCACTAGTCAATTCAAAGGTGTTGTTGGAAGAAGAGTAAGCGTAATTGCTTGCATGTGTTCCACGTCCTCGGTGAGGCTAGTAGGCCCCAGGCAAGCGTAGAGAAACTTGCATGCTGAAGTATTTCCACGCAAAAGTGCTAGGGAGATCATCTGTAAATAAGGAATAAACTTTTTGGGTTTGATGGGGGGGGTGATCATCCAGGGTTCGATCCGGTCCCATCTAGGAACAGCATATTCAATAGACCAAATCTTATTAATTGCATTGAGTTCTCACTAAAATTGAAAGTCATACTAGGCATCTTAATCATCTTAGATTTATGTTTAGGATTTTTTTAAAAGTACTTTTTATGTATGACCTAGGTAATCCGATTCCCTTAGAACTGGAAACCAGACCAAACCGGCTAGTTTGGTCTGGTTTGGGTAGTTCCTGATTTAGTCGGTCCATTATGCTTAGCCCTATTCGCAAAGATCCTTCATGCCCTATATGTATTTCGCATATGTGTGGCTCACCATTCTTCAATTTCACGAGCTTTCATCATCGGTTTTAGACCATTTATACACGACTGTGTGTTGGCTTATTATTTCACGTCACTTGACTCTTCCATGTGCCTTTCTTCCACACAGTTTTAGATTTGTTGAAATGTGAGATGTTAAAAGAAAATTATACTTTATCACTTGACTATTATATTCGATCAGGCATCATAATATACATTTAATTTCCTTTAACCTAATAATTTGAGTTTTTGGATTGAACCTTTCAACAATTTCATGTACTTTTTTTTATTCAAAAAATTTCATATATTTTTCATACATAGAAATTGCATGCTAAATGAGTAGACGGGTATGATTAAGAAGAATTGAGAGGCGAGGCGGGATATATTGGGGATGATTAGCTTAATCTCAAACTTGTCTCAATTAAGGCTTAATTATTCTCCAAACCTGTCCTAGATGAGCCACTAGCATAAAGCTCCAAAGCCAAATCCACGAATCAGATGAAACCTCTTGTAATCATGGTAACAATAGTATTATTCAAATAACAAGTTATCTTGCGCAAATTATGTTATAAATCACAATCATATATCAAAATGGTTGTAGATCTTAAACATGATATTGTAAAAGTTTAACGTCAAACAATCATAAAAAATTAAGTAATTTATGCACTTGATTTGGAATCCATCATTTGTTATGCGGAATAGCGAGATCTATCACCCTCTGTATCCTGTCTTAATGAGATAGCCTCTCAACGATGTCAATCCATATTTGTTCCTTATGTGAGTTTGTTATGAGTTCATTAGGATTAGATGAGAGATTTGAACACTATTTATAGAGTTTTCGGCCAGACTATCTTACCACGAGTCGAGCTCGACTCGAACCAGATAATTCCATGCATATATTATACTAGTTAAGAATTATTATATCTTACCTTATTAAATCAATCATGTAAATAATAAATTAATCCCGTAAAACGGTAATTATAATCTTAATTAATAAAAAAACTCACATTAGGAATGGACTATGCTGACATGAAAGTTGGGAAAACTCATGTTCCTAGACAAACCGCGGATAATGTGGACAAGATTAGGATTGCATTCGGTCTCTTGCATTACTTCAGGGATGCTCGTGAAGGTGAGGAAATCGAAAACCCTAACCAAGTATATTTTATCACAGAGGTTCTTCTCAGAAGAGAAGCCCAGCAAGGTGGAGAGTGTTCCTCTGCTCATAGTGATTCCCAACAGGTTAGATGGGTTCGTTCCGATCACTCCTTTTACGTGGATGTTGGCTTCTATGGCCTTAGTGTATGCTGATTCTATCTGTGGCATGGTTACTTGAAAGTCATTGGAGCCGTCAAAGTTAATCAGAATCATCTGTACACCGGCGAGCCATCTCATGTCCCTGTCAAATCATTTGAACTAAGAAACATTAATATTCCAAATTTGGAAATGTCGTTTGTTTTTCACCTAGGAATTTCAGGTCAAAGTGATTATAGATGCTAATGACACTTAGTAGCAACTTGTGGTTGATTAAGCAGAGAATATAATCGAGATACTGCATATTTATGAGCTTATTATAGCGGCCTTAAGGGGACCCAGATCCAAAATTGTTCTCTTGTATACGTCTCTTGTTTGTTAAGCATGTTTATACACACGTGTCCTATAATTTTATTCTCATATAAGTTTTCGAATTCTTTTCTCGCAGATTTGATCGGGAAATAAGATGGCTCATCGGCGCACACATAATTTCAGTTAACTAGGACAACTCCAACAACTTTCAAGTAACCCTGCTACAAATAGAATCAGCATACACCAAGGCCATATAAGCCAACATCAACATAAAAGGAGTGATCTTAACGAACCCATCAAACCCGCCTGGAATCACTTTGAGTAGAGAAACGCTCACCACCCTGTTGGGCTTCTCTTTTGAGAAGAACCTCCACAACGAAATATACTAGGCTAGGGTTTTCGATTTCCTCATCTTCACGAGCATCTCGGAAATAATGCAAGAGATTGAATGCAATGCCGATCTCATCCGCATCATCTACAGTTTATCCAAGGACATGGTTCTGGATTATTCATTGGAGCTATATATGATTAAAAATACTTCATAGAATAATATAGAGAGCAGAAGAAAGAGATGGTAAAGGTACCCTTAAGCTGGATAATACGAGGAAGGATCAAGGAAAGCGTCAACAGGAAAGCAATAAATGAACCTCTCGCTCACCCCGGTCACTCATGACAACATGATTCGGGTCAAAAGCCAACTTAACACGTTGGACCTTCCTGTGAACTTGACGACAGCCTGAGAGAAGCAGTGTAATGACCTCCTAATCAGTAACAAGGGCAATATCATTTAAAAAAAAAACCAAATTAGAGAGACAATGTTTACTTTTTGGCTATCCACACTTACTTGTGTGAATTCCAGGAGGCCATGGTAGTCTTGGATGAATTCCAGGAGGCCGTGATAGTCTTGGAAATCGGCGACATCCTTGAACTGGCCAACCCCATCTGAAGTGCAAATGGATGCCGCCAGGTCGCTCTTTATCCGCCTTTCTATTAGATAGAACCAAAGCTACAAAAAATAACGCAAAACAAGCTGAAAAAAATGCGTATTATTCACAAAGTTAGAAAGCCAAGCCTGTGGGCGTTTGCGAAATGGGCAGCGCATGCTTGTATTGGGCGACATTGTCCCACACATCATCACTGAAAGCCGATTATTAGACAAAGAATTTTTGCCACTAACAGGCCTAATTCTCGACAAGACCCATCTGGATGACTCTATCAGGATTCTGAGTTGGGTGGAAGGTTCTTGTGGAGAATCCTCGCCTAGCCCATCATTCTGTGCAACTTTTCCAGAGCAACTCTACTTTTTTCTCTCACTCGTGAAACCCGTCGATTCGTGTATGTTAAAGTTGTGTTTTTCCTTCCAAGATAAGAGGGGAACTACACTTTTTAGTGAGTTCTCAATCCCAGGACAAAATTCAGAGACAGTCCAGGAGATTTGCCTGCTATTTATAAGGGGCGGACGATTGACACTACCAGGCCAATGCGAGTGAAAGTAGAATGACACTGACACTATTCAATTCAACGAAGTTGTTGGAAGATCAAACGTAATTGCTTGCTTGTCTTCCCCAATTCATTGAGGCTAGTAGGCCGTCCGCAAGGGAAAAGAATCTTCGCATATTTGTAATCTAGTGCCGATTAGGAAAAAACAAGAAAGAGACTGGTGATGAATACAAGCTGCTAAAAACCTTATGACGGCAATCTCATGATCAACATAGTTAGAATTTAGAAACACAATAATGGTTTAAAGTAATTTATGCACCTGATTAGGAATCCATCATTTTTTATGCGGAATAGCGAGATCTATCACCCTCTGTATCTTGGCTTAATGAGATAGCCTCTCAACGACATCAATCCATATGTGTTCCTTATATGAGTTTGTTATGAGTTCATTAGGATTAGATGAGGGATTTGAATGCAATTTATAAAGTTTTTGGCTAGACCCTCTTATCACGAGCCGAGCTCAACTCGAACTGAATAATGTCATGCTTATATTAGACTGGTTAAGAATAACTATATATTACCTTATTAAACCAATCATGTAAATAGTAAATTAATCTCGTAACACGATAATTACAATCTCAATTAATAAAAAAAACCCCACATTAGGAAAACCTTACTATGAATTTGTGTTTTAGTGTTCACACAAAAGTGTTGGGGAGATAATTTGCAAATAGATCCCAGTATATTTTTGGGTTAATCATTTTTACTTGGACTTAGAGCTAGGGTTCCGCATTGATCAATTATGCCACGTGGCTATTTCGCATATGTGTAACTCCCCATTCTTCTATTTCACAGGCCTTCTTTGGTCAGTTTCATACTTGCACGTGAGGGTGGGTTAACTTATTATCACATGAATATAAAAAAGCATATAAGACCCGTTGTCAAGTAATATGCAACAACAATTTCAACATGAGCCATTGTTGACACCTGATTTTTAATCATCTTTTCTCTTTTAAAATTTATAAAATAAAAAAAATCAACTTTTGGGACCTTGGCCAAGCCTGGGGAATCGATTTTGACCAAAAAATAATTTTTCATATTTTCAGTATTTTTTAATATTTTTATTTTCGAAAATTCATAAAAAAAAAATAATAAAAAATGAGAAAATTGCAAAATCAACTTTGGAGGTTTTGTCCAAGCTTAGGAAACAATTTTTGAACAAAAAAATAATTTTCACATTTTTTTATATATAATTTTATATATTTTTATAAATTAGGAAAATATTTAATAAATAATAGTATTTGAGGCCACAAAAATACATAAAAATAGTCAATATTCTTCTTTTAAATTTCTTTTCATGTTGGCCATCGCAAGTTTAAAAAATCCAATTCATGGTCGTGTATTTCTTCACGAGCGTAATCTCGAATCGGGCAAAGAAAAATTCAAGTTGTGTCAATTTATTTTCATTTTTCACTTTTAGGAGTTATGGCATAATTCTCTAATATTTTAAATTTTCACATTGGCCCAATTATGCCCAGAATTACTCAATTTTATAAAAGGGCTTTAATTAAATTTTGCATTATCTTCAATGGTAGGAAATGAGCTTAAATTTGACATGAGGTGAATTTCGGCTAAGCATAGGGGAGGTGCATTGAAAATTGTGAGGAGATTCGAACTTAAAGAAATATTTTTTCAGAGACTGAATTGCAAATACTTAAAATCTCAGGGACTAGAGTGCAAATACCTAACTCTTGAGGGATTATTTTGCAAATAATAAAAAGAAGAGTTAGTAGAAAAATTACAATAGAGAAGGGAAGATGGAGAAGAGGAGATGGAGAAGAGAAGATGGAGAATAATGAATATAGAAAATAAGATAAGAATAGATAATAGAAGATGGAGAAGAGGAGATGGAGAAGAGAAGATGGAGAAGAATGGATGGAGAAAAGAAGATAAAAATAGAGAAGGGAAGATAGAGGTGAAGAAGAGTTAGTGGAGAAATTAGAATGGAAGATAAATATAGAGAAGGGAAGATGAAGATGAAGAAGAGTTAGTGGAGAGATTAGAATGCGAGATAGAAATAGAGAATGGAAGATGGAAAATGAAGAAGAGTTAGTAGAGAAATTAGAATGGGAGATAGAGTTAGCGGAAAAATCAGAATGGGAGATAGATGAGTAGATTATAAAAAGAGGAAGAAATAAGCTTGGGAGGAGAATTTTTTTTGAGAGAAAATTTTGGGGATATTTGAGAAGGTTTTGGGAAATTGAAGAAAAACTGAAGAGAAAGAAAATACCAAAAAGAGAGAGAAAATTTTGAAGATGATGAGAGTTTAAAGTTATGAGTTATCATCACCAATTCCTTCATTGATCAACATAAATCAAGAGTTCATCCTCGTCAACGAGCAAGCAAATTCGAGCTAAGTGTTTTTATTTATTCATTTATTTGTGATTTTAATCGCAAATTAGCCCAAATTGTCTACAGTCCTCCCTCCATTTCTCCATATTTTTATGTCATGCAAAGGACAACTCCAAGTCAACGGTAAATCCCATTGAGTTGTAAAATTGACACTGACAAGCTCTTGAGTGCCCATTAAATTTTCAATTGATCCGTCAATGGATTTTAGCCCAAATTGTCAAATCAATTCTCTGTATTTTATTTTAAAGAATTCAAATCTCAGAATGTGAAGGGCAGAGCCCACTCATTGGAGGTCATTTAAATTCCTACAATTTAAATTCATGCACCTTAAACCCTAAAAGAGAGAGTCAAGCAAAGGCTAGGCCGTCCATTGAAAGTCTTTATTTACTGTAATTTAATTCCTACACCATTAAACCCCAAAGGGAAGAGCCAAGCCAATGCTAGGCCGCCCATTGGAGGTCTTTATTTATTGTAATTTAAATTCCTGCAATTTAATTTTCTGCACCATTAAATCCCAAAGGAAAGAGCCAAGCCAATGCTAGGCCGCCCATTGGAGGTTCTTACTTACTGTCATTTAAATTTCTGCAATTTAATTCTTGCACCATTAAACCCCAAAGGGAAGAGCCGAGCCAATACTAGGCCGCCCATTTGAGGTTTTTACTTAATGTCATTTAAATTCCTGCACCTTAAATCCCAAAAGAGAGGGCCAAGCCAAGACTGAGCTATCCATTAGTGGTCTTTATTTATTGTCATTTACTTCCTGTAATTTAATTTTTGAATCACTAGAGCCCAAAATGAGTAGGTCGTAGTACTGCACAGAAGTTGTTAACTCACTCCCTCTTTCAGCTTCAGGGAAATACTTAATATTTTGAAAATGCAAAAAAAAATGTTACTCACGTACATTCCATTTAAAAAAGTGAAAATTCAAAAAGAGAACACCCCACTGGAAGCTTAGGAGTAAATCAAACATGAATTGCCAAATTAGGATATCCATAAAATTAAGGTACCGAAAGGTCATTAGTTTTAATTAACTGATGTAATCAAGTCCCCGAACTCATAATCTCTGGTTCGTAGAAGTAATTTGGTTCTCTCGCTAATTTACTTAGATTTCTAATCAACCTGCCAAAAATGATTAGTGGCGACTCCAAATTTAAAACCGTTTGAACAAAAATCAAAGTTGCAATTCGGTAGGACTTGAGAGGGTCCTTATTAGGTTAATCCATCTAGTTAACCTAATAATCCGTTAACCCAGAAATTTTCCACCGATCGAAAAAATTTTAAGGTCGCGACAGCCACCTAATAACTTAAGTTTGAGTGAACATTTTAAAATTCTATATACTTTTCACGTATAGAAATGGCATCCTCAATGATTAGAGTGGCGTGGTTAAAGAGAATTAGGAAAATCATACAAATAGTCCTTGAATTTTGATGCAATGTGTAAGGTTATTCTTGAACTTTTAATTAGAGCAATAATGTCCATAAACTTTAGCCTAATGTGCAATATGTTTCCTAAACTTTCAATTTGCTTAATGTAGTTCTCGAATTTTTGGAACATATTCAACTTAGTCCCTCAATTATAAGAAAATGTTCAAAGTTATCCCTGAACTTAAATTAATGAAAGGACTATGTTGAATATATTTCTATAACTTAGAAACTAAGGGCCTATTTGGTAACGTTTCTATTCTAAAAAAGTGATTCTGATTAAAATTACTTTTTTTATTATGTTCTTTTAGAGAATCAGATTGTATTTGGTAACTACATAAAATTTCTGATTTTTGATCCAAAAATCATCCTGAAAAAGTGATCCTACAAAAGTGTCATGGGAAGAGGATGAGAAGTCCATAGTTGAAAAGTGATCCTAAAAAATGTCCTTTTTTTAGAAACAACTTTTTTTTTTATTTTTGGTCCAAAAGTGTTCGCGGAAGCAGAATCAGAAACAAAATTATTTGCATTACCAAACATTTTTTTGATCCTTTTTTGTTCCCGGGAACAGAAACGGAGGAGCAAAAACATTATCAAATAGGCCCTAAGTTGAATATGTTTCAAAAGTTCAAGGACCATATTGGTCCAATTAAAAGTTCATGTACTACATTGCACACTAAGTTGAAGTTTAAGGATCACATTGGTCAAATTAGAAGTTAAGGAACCATATCGCATATTGAATCAAAATTCATGGATCATTTATGTCATTATCCCAAAGAAATAAAAAAGAAAGTAGGATATATTTGGGATAATTGGCCTCATCTAAAGCCTGTCTTAGCAACTCTTTAATCATTCTCCAAACCCGTCCTATATCGGCACCAATTTGACATAAAATTCCAAGGTCAAGTTAGTAAAATAGTTAGATTTCCAAAATTCAGATGAATCTAGATAACAAGTTATGTCATAGCAAATATTAGTAAATCAACCCCCCAAAAAAAAACCATATTCAAAATTGAGGGTTGGTAAAATTTTAAATACATGATTGTCAAAGTTTTAAGATCAAACAATCATAAAGATTTAAGATCTAAAATGGGAAATTAGGCTCGAAATTATGGTTGTTGCAAAGAGAACAACAATATTACATTAGCAATTAATTTTTTCCGAAAGAGCAAAAGCAAGGGCAATTGTGTGATCATGGAATGGTGCTACTTAGCAATGTATCACAAAAGCTTCACTATGAAGAAGGTGGCTGATGTCCTTATGGGCAACAGCTCTTGGTTGTCTTTCCAAATAAGCAGTTCTCTTCGAGAAAATATTAGGCACTCACACCCACTCATCGTGTGGCACGTAGTGTATGCGATCCCACTTGTCAAAAAAGTTCTGTAGCCTCTGAAACACTCTCTCTCTCTCTCTCTCTCCTCTGAAAGTCTCTCTCATACGACTACTCTTCCTCCCTCCCAACTCCATCAAATCTGTGGCCCCCAATGGCTTCCCAATCTCTCCACCATCATTTCCACCTCTTTGCACCTTCACACCTGATAACTTAGCAACGAAAGTATCATAGAAGCTTCGCTATAAAGAAAAGGTAGTCGATGACTGACGTCCTTATGGGCGGCGACTCTTGGTTGTCTTTGCAAATAAGCAGTTCTCTTCGAGAAAATATCAGGCACCCACACATACTCATCATGTGGCACGTAGTATACGCAGCCCCACTTGTCAGAAAAGTTCTGTAGCCTCTGAAACTCTCTCTCTCTCTTGATTACTCTTCCTCCCTCCCAACTCCATCAGGTTTGTGGCCCCCAATGGCTTCCCAATCTCTCCACCATCATTATCACCTCTTTGGACCTCTACACCCGACAACTTAGCAACGAAAGTATCATAGAAGCTTCGCTATAAAGAAAAGGTAGCCGACGATTGACGTCCTTATGGGCGATGGCTCTTGGTTGTCTTTGAAAATAAGCAATTCTCTTTGAAAAAATATCAGGCACCCACACCCACTCATTGCGTGACACGTAATGTACACAACCCCACTTATCAAAAAGATTTTGTAGCCTTTCGTCTATTTTAAATTGGAAGGCCCGAATTGAATAATGTCACCCCTAACATTATGTTAGGGGATCCAAATCCGAGGGGGCATGGGGAAGGTTTCGTCGGGGTTTTGCGCGGTTGTTGGGTGTGGAGGTGCAAGGAGGTGAAAATGGTGGTGGAGAGATTAGGAAGCCATTGGTGGGGACCGCAGATCTGATGGATTTGGGAGGGAGGAAGAGTAGTCATGTGAGAGAGACTCTCAGAGGAGAGAGAGAGTGTGTGTGTTTCAGAGATTGCAATACTTTTCTGACAAGTGGGGTCACATACAGTACATGTCACACAACGAATGAGCGTGGATGCCTAATTTTTCTCAAAGAAAACTGTTTCTTTGCGAAGATAGCCAAGAGCCACCACCCATAAGGACGTCAGCCGTTGGCTACCTTTTCTTTGTAGCGAAGCTTATGTGATACTTATGTTACTAAGTTGTTGGGTGTGGAGGTGCAAGGAGGTGAAAAATGGTGGTGGAGAGATTGGGAAGCCATTGATGGGGGCCACAGATCTGATGGAGTTGGGAGGTAGGAAGAGCAGTCGTGTGAGAAAGACTTTTAGAGGAGAGAGAGAGAGTGTGTGTTTCAAAGGCGGATTTGGATCCCCTAACATAATGTTAGGGGTGACATTATTCAATCCGGGCCTTCCAATTTAAAATAGACGACCCAGATTGATCCACATCATCTTTGTAAGAGGGGGGAAAAATTTTGGCGGGAAGTTTAAAATTTTGAATTGATCAATCTTGGCCGTCTATTTTCGAATTGGACGGCCTAGATCTACTATGTCACCCCTAACATAGATCCACTATGTTAGGGGATCCGGATCCTGCCCCCTCACCATTGGTACCTCGAAGAACCCAGCCCTCCCCAACCGCAAGCTCTAAGTCGACATCATTGGCCGCAAGTATGCCATGTGCTCTGCCATATGTCAACAATGGAGGGGAAAGCGAAGCGCCGAGAATACGCGAGAATGCTCTCTAAGCTGTGACTTGTGTTGTACATAATAATTGATGGCGATTGCTGTCATGATTTCCTGTTCAAAGGATGAAAATTCTTCGTTAGGCGGACCATAAGCAAAAGACAACACAATACATACGAAAGGTGTTAAAACAAAGTGGCTGGTCGGTTTAGTGGTTACGATCCCCTTCCCTTTTCTTGTAATAACAATCTTTCGTCGTCGCCCAATACCAAATCCCATAAAATAATCGGCAAACTAAAGCCAAACAAATAAACAAATAAATAAATAAGAGGAAAAAAATGTGACAGAAATCGCAGCTGGTATTTAGAATTAGAGAATACCATAAATGACCTTGGGATTTTAGCTCGTTCATATGATACCCGAAGGATGAAATCGCCATATTCAATCGATTGATCTCTGTCGTTGTAGTTTTCGCTGGAAAAGTATTCTCTCCCTCTCTTTCTGTAGCGCTCTCGATCTGCTCCTGCCGGAGGACAAAGGAGGGTGGAATCCATCTGCAGCAACTCTTCATCTCTCTCTCTTGCTCATCTAGACAAGGTGCCCTTTCTCGTTTATCTTTCCTTTATTTCCTAATCTAATGCCGAGATCGCTCCTGGGTTTCCGTTTTCTCGTTCAATTGTGCATTTCATACCAATGCGCGGGAACGACATAGCGTTATGCATTGGTTCCAGTTTGTTAGGATCGTGCGGCTGCTGAATGTAGCGTTCTTTAATCTCGGTTCAGCTTAATCTGCTTTGTGAGATGTGGGAATTGTATGCCCTGTTGTTTCGAAGCAGCTGAGCTCAGTTTGAAACCAATGCTTCCTTCGTCGGGCTTCTCGAGCCATTAGCGGAGGAACTTGAGCTCAATTTGATTACTAGAGCTGGCAGTGGTGTTCATGATAAGAGCTTGAAATTGTGTGACTGGACTTAGAGCTAGAAAATGTGTTCATGCTGATTATTTCTTTTGGTTCGCAAATTAGATGAAGGAGAGTAGAGATGGACCCAGGAACAATAGAAGTGCGAAATCTTCATCGGTCAGTTCGCTTCCGCTAATTTTGGACATGGAAGACTTTAAGGTAAATACTGTGGAGCCGTGATTTGCTCTTGTGAATTTTGTATTCTAGGTTGATCTGAGTTTGGTAAACCGGAAATCTATGCTTGTTTCCTTGAAGGGGGATTTCTCCTTTGATGCATTATTTGGTAACTTGGTCAATGATCTCCTCCCATCGTTCCAAGAGGAGGAAACTGATTCAGCAGAAGGACATGGTAATATCATTGCAAATGATGTTTTGCCGAATGGGACTCTTAGAGCTTCAGCCGATGCTGCTAAATCAGCGCAACGGATTTCTACTCCTTTGTTTCCAGAAGTTGATGCTCTTCTGACCTTATTCAAGGATTCATGTAGGGAGTTGGTTGACCTTCGAAAACAAGTATGACTTAAGGAATATCATGTAATTTCACAGTTTGATGCAAATTATTGTATCAGGTTCACTTTTGATCTTCTCCCATCAACCTGAAAACAAGTATTGCATTCCAGGTTGATGGCCGACTCTATGATCTCAAGAAGGAAGTCTCAATTCAAGATTCCAAGCATCGAAAGACACTTGCTGAGGTTAGTAGACATAATGTCAAGTATAGCATCCTTTAATAATTTTGAAGGCCAATTTGAATCCTAAACAGCACACGATAATCTGGAGTTATGTTGCTCTCCAAATTCAGTGTACCAGGGACACAAATTTAAATATTTGGTGATTCTCGGATTTCTTGGTCTGTTGTGCGATGGCCTTGGCCCTTTTGTTGTCCAAGTGCTGGAATCAATTAACTTATGATTGATTTTCCTATCGCGTGATAGAGCTTCTGCCACGTCTATTCCATGTGGGCTTTGTGGACTTTATTATGACCATAAACCTCAGTTGCTCCTACTGTGCTTTGCTACCTGACCTATTTTTTCAGCTTGAAAAAGGTGTAGATGGCTTGTTTGATAGCTTTGCGAGATTGGATTCCCGAATTTCCAGTGTTGGGCAGACTGCTGCAAAAATTGGAGATCATCTTCAGGTGAGACTTGGATAATTATGTAGCTGTTCAAATGGTCATTGTATCTGCAGGCTGCAGCCACAGTATAAACTCATGTTCATGTTCAATTCACCCCTTGCCCGTTGAAAAGTGAAAGGGGTCTTTTTCCCCCTTATCTTAACTATCTTAGCATTATTTATTAGAGTGCAGATGCTCAACGTGAAGCTGCAAGTCAGACAATAGATCTTATAAAGGTATTTCCACATGTATTTTAATTGATCTTCCATTGCATAGAGATACCATCTGATAAAGTTTGGTAACATTAATTACTATTGCATAGTGCAGTACCTGATGGAGTTTAATAGCAGCCCAGGTGATCTAATGGAGCTTTCACCTCTTTTCTCCGATGACAGTCGCGTTGCCGAGGCCGCTTCAATTGCTCAGAAATTACGTAAGTGGAATCTCAATCGTGTAGCATTATAGTGCTTGCATCTATGCCACTTTTATTTTTGAAATGGTATTCGTGCAAAAAGCTTTCTGAGATGCCTTCTTCGTTGTTTGACCGGTGATTCCTGCTGCTAAAATCATGTGATTGCATGCCTGCGTGCCTTTGTACATATATGTATTGAAACACATGTTCATGGGTGTGCGCGAGAGCAGAGAGCAGCATGATACTTCTTCCAGAAATGGATGGCTCTACGCAACAGAAAATCTAGGGTCCGGGACTTGAATACAATAGTTTTCTAGCTAGTGCCTTTCAGCCCTGAAACTTGATTGTTTGTCAATTAAATCTCTCTTGGAGTCTTTTTACCCAATTTTGAATTCTAATGTTCTTGTTGAGAGAGAAAAAACTGAACTGAATGCTTGGTTAGGTCAATGTGAACCCCAAGCTATCTATTTATAATAAAGCCAAAAAAACCAAAAATTACAATATTACCCTTATTGCTACTATTCATAAAATAATAAAGAAAATAGACAAATATAACCCCATCGTCCAAAGACTCTCAAGACTTCCCCTCAAGTTGGAGCATAAATATCACAAATGCCTAACTTGACTAAAATAGGATGAAACGATTTATTCCCTATTCCTTTAGTGAAGACATCAGCAAATTGATCACCGGACTGAACAAAAGACATACAAATTAATCCACTCTCCAACTTCTCCTTGATGAAGTGTCTGTTAATCTCCACATGTTTTGTACGGTCATGTTGTATAGGATTGTGAGCAATACTAATGGTTGCCTTATTATCACAAAATAGCATCATAGGAAGATGAACGGATATACCAAGATCTTCAAGTAATCCTTTAAGCCATAACAACTCATAAACTCCCTGTGCCATCAGCACTAGACCAAGTAACCACATTTTGCTTTTTACTGCACCAAGTGATAACATTTCCTTCTAAGAAAGTACAATACCCAGAAATAGACTTTCGATCTGGAGATCAAGCCCAAGCAACATCTATATAAGCTTTAACCTTCAAGCCATCATGAGGAAATAAAAGAATCCTTTCCCAGGAGCAGATTTTAAATACCGAATGATCCGAAGAACATCATTCATATGAGTAGAGTATGGATCATGCATAAATTGACTCACCAGGCTCACAGTAAAAGCAATGTTAGGTCGGGTGTGTGATAAATAAATCAACTTGCCCACTAATTGTTGATAACGACCTTTGTCCACTGGATCACCATCTTTTTCTCGAAGACAAGTATTAGCCTCAATAGGTGTATCAGAGGGATGACATCCCAATAACCGAACTTCTGTCAAAAGATCAAGGACATACTTCCTTTGGGATAAAAAGATACCCTTTGAAGATCGGGCAACTTCAATCCCATGAAAGTACTGAAGCTTGTCAAGATCTTTTATCTCGAACTCTTATCCAAGAATCTTCTTCAATCAGTTGATCTCATCACGATCATTCCCTATGACAACAATGTCATCTACATAGACAACGAGAATAGTGATTTTAGTACCTGCTTTCTTCACAAACAAAGTGTGATCAGCATTGCTCTGTTTATGCCTAACATAGACCATAGCTCTTTGAAACCTACCAAACCAAGCTCGAGGTGATTGCTTTAAACCATAAAGTGCATGTTTCAACTTGCACACTTTACCTTGAGTTTTGTCATAGGAAAAACCTGGAGGAATTTCCATATACACTTTCTCTTCCAACTCTTCATGAAGAAAGACATTTTTCACATCTAATTGCTGAAGATCCCATCCCTGGTTGACAGCACATGAAAGTAGCACTCGAACAGTATTCAACTTGGCAACAGGAGCGAAAGTTTCTTGATAGTCAATCCCAAAAGTCTAAGTAAATCCCTTTGCCACTAACCGTGCTTTATATCTGTCCACCGTACCATCCATCTTTTGTTTGACTACAAACACCCACTTACATCCTATCGGTTTTTTTCCAGGAGGAAGAACAACAAGATCCCAAGTGTCATTTTTTTTTCAAAGCATACATCTCCTCCACCATTGTTGCTTTCCACTTCTCATCTGCAAAAGCTTTCCGCCAATTTTGTGGAATAGAAACAGAAGATAGAGAAGACACAAAAGTACGATAAGAGCTAGACAAAGAGTCAAATGAGATTAACTGGGATATAGAGTGTTGAGTACAAGTTCTAGTACCCTTTCGAAGTACAATAGGAAGATCAGAAGAGGAAGCCTTACCAAACGTAGTAGAATCCGGATCCGGACATGATGACTAAACAGGCAATGTATCAGTGGTTTTAACCTACTTGTTGGTAGTAGGCTCCCTACGACGATATGTCTTCAATGTCTTACTACTATTAATGGTTTGCCTAACAGACGTGGGAATAGACTCCCCCTGAAGTGGTTGCTTTGTTATCTCCTTTTGTGGTACTGTACTATTCTCTTCTTGTGTTGTATCATTCTCCTCTTGGGAAGGAGAAGAACTCTCTTCTTGGGAAGGAGGAGAAACATCAGAGACTATCGGATAAAAAGGGTAAGTAATATCCACGGGAACATCTAGAGTGGGGAAAGGGAACAACTCTACACTAGGATACTCCCCCCTAAAGAGGTGGAGCTGAATAATAGGAATTAAACTTGTAAAAAATCACATCCATAAATGTAATGGTGCGCCTAGAAAGAGGATGATAACACTTATAACCCTTTTGAGTAGTTGAATACCCAAGAAAAATGCAGCGGAGACCACGGGGTTTGAACTTACTCTTAGAGGTGGTGTTGCGGGCATAACAAACACAACAAAAAATTTTTAGGGTAAGAATTAAAGTTGATCCCTACAAAGCATCAATAGGTGTGCAAAAATCAAGAATTCTAGTAGGCATCCGATTTATTAAATAGGCAGCGATTAAGATAGCATCATTCCAATATTGAGCTGGGACACGACAAGCAAACATAAGAGACCTAGTGACCTCTTAACAAATGTCGGTTCTTTCTTTCTGCAACACCATTTTGTGCTAGGGTATCAACACAACTGGTCTGATGAATAATGCCATGATCAAAGAGATATTGTTGAAATTGGCCTTTTGTGTATTCAGTGCCATTGTCACTGCGAAGAATTTTCAAAGTGGCATTGAACTGAATCTAAACCATTTTGTGAAAATTTTGAAAACAATGAAAAACATCACTCTTATATTTCAACAAATAAACCCAAGTTGTATGAGAATGACAATCAATAAAAGTGACAAATCACCGATAACCGGAAATAGAAGTATGTCGGGAAGGACCCCACATATCAGTATGAATCACATGAAAAGGGAAACGGCTTTTATTATTTGAAGATGGATATGTTGAATAAGTTTGTTTAGCTAAAACACAGGCTTAACAAAAAAACTCATTCTTATCACAAGTCAAAACGAGACTAGGAAAAACTTTTTCTAAAGTTCCTAAAGGGGGACGACTTAATCTACAGAGCCACTGGTGGAGATCTGTCGATGCTGAATTAACTTGATAAGGCGTAAAAGACAAAGTAGAAGTAGAAACCCCACTACCCTCGAGCAGATAAAGACCGCCATCCAATCTATCATATCTAATCTCCTTCTCCATTACCAGATCCTGAAAAACACAATAAGAAGGAAATATGGTTACTTTACAGTTTAAACCTTGAGTCAAACTACTGATAGAAAGGAGATTAGTAGAGAATGATGGGATATGTAAAATAGATGGTAATGGAAGAGTGGAAGAGAATGACGATATTCGACGAAAAGTTGGAATAGCACCAGTGGCAGAGAAGATGAGAGAACATAGATTGAGATGGTTTGGACATATTCTTCGTAGACCCTTAGATGCTCCGATAAGAACAGAAGTGTGTTACCGAGAAAACGATATAAAAAAAGGACGAGGTCGGCCGAAACTTACTTGGGGGAAGGTAGTGAAACAAGATTTAATAGAATGGGAAATAGATTGGCGTATGGTCTGCCTTAGGACGGAGTGGAGGAAAGCTATCTGCATTGTAGAAAAGGGGATTTCCTATGTTCCAGAGTGCCCTGTTTAGTGCTTTCTATTTATTTATATGTTTGTTTATTTATTTATTTATTTATTTTTGGGTAGCCATATTTTTACTTTTTTATTTTTATTTTTATATTTTTATATTTTTATATTTTTATTTTAGTATATTTTAAACTTTTCTCTTTGGGTTTATCGACCGCCGACCCCAACTGGTTTAGGATAAAAGTGATGTTGATGTTGATGTTGATGTGGAAGAGTTGGAGAACAATTGATAGATCCTTTTCCAGCAATGGAAGAAAGGGTTCCATCAGCTATGCGCACTTTGTCTCTGCCGGAAATAGGACTATATTGTTAAAAGAGACTAGAAGAACCTGTCGTGATTTGTAGCCCCTGTATCAGTGATCCATGGGCTAGAAACAACAGATGTATTAAACCTCCCAAAGAAGATACCTAAAGTGGCTATGTTTGAAATAGGAGAAGACGAATTGGCAATTTTGGAGGAGGAGGCAGCAGTAGAAGCTTTCAATAGACGTCGAAATGCTTGAAGTTCTTTTTGGGATAAACCGATATTAGTAGTAAGTGTAGTAGGAACAATTTCAGTATGGTTTGCCTTGTTTTTTCCCTTTCTTTGAGCCCTTTGTGCCTCAAAATCTACAGGTTTTCCATGTAACTTCCAGCATGTAACCTTCGTGTGATACGACTTATGACAATGTTCACACTTCACAACCTCCTTAGAGGTATCAGACCGAAAGGATGAACTAGGTTTAGCAATAGTGCCAGTGCTAGTTTGTAGAACAAACTGATCAACAGTAGGGGGATGAAGCATTGCTGTCCTGCGGCTTTCTTCAAAGTGAACTAGGGCATAGGACTATTCTAGAGTAGGGAATGGAGACCGGCTAAGGACTTGAACACGTATCTGATCATATTCAATATTTAATCCTGCCAAGAAATCATAAACTCTAATCTTGTCCATATGCTTCTTGTAGGTAGCAACATCCGCATCATTGGTTGGGTGATAATCGGCATAATGATCTAGCTCTTGCCACAAACTCTGGAGCTCAGCATAATATTGAGATAGTCTTCTCCTTCTAAGTGGTGTCATGAACCCTTTTTCGAAGTTCATACACCTGTGCATCATTCCCAAGTTGACCATAAGTTTCCCTTGTAGCCGACCACATCTATGCCGCAGTATCAGGAAGCAAATATCCCTTTGCAATATGTGACTACATTAAGTTAAGCAAGAAAGATATTATCAAAGCATTGTTCGAGATCTACTTTTCCTAAGTAGTACCTGATGTAGCCGGCCTCGCAGAAGTGCCGTTGATATGTCTCATAAGCCCTCGGCTTACGATGGTCAAGAATTCCAATTGAGACATATCAAATAATTTGTGCCGTCAAAGCTTTATAGGCATCGCAGCAAAATTAATATAATCTATGTTAGAGATAAAAGAGCAAAATTGTTTTATTTCTGATATCAAAGGAAGTACTTATAGGCTTAGGGTTAAGCCTAACACAATTACATATTTGCCCCAACTTGCTAATACTAGTAATAAACTCAACATTCCCCCTCAAGTTGGAGCATACATATCAAACAGACCTAACTTATGACAAATATATGAAACTCGTCCACTTCGAAGAGGCTTTGTGAAAATATCCGCTAGTTGCTCTTCAGAACGTGTGTGCGCCAGCTGTATGTCCCCACAGTTCACCTTTTCCCGAACAAAATGACAATCCACCTCTATATGCTTCGTTCACTCATGAAACACTGGATTGCTAGCAATATAAATAGCAGACTGGTTGTCACAACAAAGAGTAGATGATCCGGTCATAGGTAATCCAATTTCAGCTAACAACATACGAATCCATTGAAGTTCACCCGCGACATTAGCCATAGCACGATACTCGGCCTCTGCACTAGATCGAGAAATAACAGTCTGTTTCTTGCTTTTCCATGACACAAGATTACCGCCAAGGAAAACACAGTATCCCGAAGTAGACCAACGATCCATAGGACAACCAGCCCAATCTACATCAGAATATCCCGTCACCTCCAATGACTCAGGGTTAGAATAACCAGTTGTACGAAGATGACCCTGATTATGGAACATAAGTCCTTGACCCGGAGCTCCCTTCAAATATCGAACAATTTGTAGAGCAGCTTGCCAATGAGTAGTACGAGGAGAGCTCATAAATTGACTTACCACGCTAACAGCAAATGAAATATCTGGACGAGTAATGGTAAGATAATTCAACTTGCCTACTAATCGGCGGTACTTTTCTGGATTATGTAGAAGTTCTCCGTTTTCATTATCAAGTCTCACTCCAGGATCCATAGGTGCTTCACCAGGCTTAGCATCATGTAAGCCAACCTCCTTAAGAATGTCAAGAGTATACTTTCGTTGGGAGAGAGCAATACAACCATTAGCATAGGCAACTTCGATACCAAGAAAATATCGAAGACGGCCTAAGTCTTTAGTGTTAAACTCTTTCTGTAGAAATTGCTTGAGTCGTTGTATACCTTCAACATCACTTCCCGTGATAATGATATCATCAACATAGACAACAAGAATAACGCACCCTTTAGAAGATGACATACTAAATACTGAGTGATCCACACTACACCGATGCATGCCAAAAGTGATAATCGCATCACTAAAGCGGCCAAACCAAGCACGTGGAGATTGTTTAAGTCCATAAAGAGCTTTTCGCAATCGACATACCTTCTCCCCCTGAGCAACAAACCCAGGTGGTTGCTACATATATACTTCCTCGTGAAGATCTCCATGAAGAAATGCATTCTTAACATCAAGCTGATGAAGAGTCCACTGAGATCGTGCAGCCAAGGAAATAATGATGCGAATGGAAGGAATTTTGGCCACTGGAGAGAAAGTCTCATCATAATCAATACCATAAGTTTGAGTATAGCCCTTTGCCACAAGACGCACTTTTAAGCGCTCAACTGAACCATCCGGATGGTGTTTAACAGTAAAGACCCAACGACAACCCACCAATTGTTTATTAATCGGCAACGAAACTAGCTCCCAAGTTTTATTTTGATGTAATGCAGTCATCTCTTCCTTCATAGCACAAGTCCAACCTGGATGAGCCAAAGCCTCCTGCACACTACTTGGCACAGACACAGATGCAAGGGATGACACAAAGACAGACATCTGAGGATTTAAGTTATGATAAGAAACAAAATGAGAAAGAGGATACCGTGACCGAGTACGATGAGCAATAGGAGAGCTAACAGGAGATGGTGGAAAAGGATCGAAAGCTTGGACCGGAGATGGTGGTGGTGGAGCGCTTGCTGGTGGAGAAGAATGGCCCCAAACAGGTCGAGGACCGCGTGTATAAACCTGAAGAGTCGGAGCTGGTGATCCTGGATCCGGTAAGGTATCATCAGAAATAGCTGGTTGTGGCTCTGACTGAAACATAGGTGCGGAGGATGGTAGAAGATCCATAGTGAATGATTCCTGAGGGCTAACATCACGAAAAAATGCTGGATGCTCAAAGAAAGTCACATCAGCAGAAATATACTCTCGACGACGAGGACTATAACAGACATACCCTTTTTGGGTACGAGAGTAACCCACGAATACACATTTTTCAGTACGAGGAGATAATTTGTCTAACCCAGGAGACAAAGAATGAACAAAACAAACACATCCAAAAATACGAGGACGAATAGACCACAAAGGACGATCGGGATGAAGAACAGTATAAGGAATAGCTCCTTTCAACACGGAGGATGGAAGGCGATTAATAAGATGACATGCTGTAAGAAGAGCATAGCTCCAGTAGGACTTAAGCATATGAGTATGAAGAAGTAGACAACGGGCAACATCCAACAAATGACGGTTCTTACGTTCAGCAACTCCATTCTGCTGCGGAGTATGAGCACAGGAACTTTGATGTAAGATACCATGAGATTCAAGAAATGGAATGAAGACAGAAGAAGAAAAATATTCACGAGCATTATCTGTACGCAAACACTTAATAGAAAAACTATACTGAGTACGAACTTCATGATAAAACTGTTGAAAAGAATGAAAGACTTCAGTACGATCTTTTATTAAATATAACCAAGTGGTTCGAGTACAATCATCAATAAAGGTGACAAAATAACGAAGACCAAAGGAAGACTCTCTACTAGGACCCCAAACATCAGAGTGAACTAACTCAAATGGTTGGGAAGCACGACTCGAAACACGAAGGGGAAAAGACACACGATGGTGTTTACCTAACTCACATGTTTCACAATGGAACTGAAGACCTGAACTAGACACAAAGGGAAAATGTCGGAGTACGTCTGCTGATGGGTGACCAAGGCGACAATGTAAGCGATAAAGATCATCCACAGATTTATTTTGGATTGTTGTGGTAGCAGCAATAATCTCAGGATCCAGGATGTACAATCCACCAGCCTCACGCCCACCACCTATTCGGCGTCCAGTCTTCCGATCCTGAAGAACACAAGAAGACGAAGAAAAGATGATATCACAGTCGAGATCACGAGTAATTGAACTGACAGACAAAAGGTTGTAAGGGAAATGAGGAATATGGTAAACAAGAGGTAAAGAGACAGAAGAGCTCAATGATACACAACCTGTACCAGTTACTTTGGACTGAGAACCATCTGCTAGGGTAACTGATGTAGAAGGAACAGACAAAGTGGATGTAAGAAGACGAGAGTCACCGGTCATATGATGAGTAGCACCTGAATCAATAATCCAAGAACGAGGAGCAGACGAACTAGACAATAGACAGGTGGGATCGTTGTTCCGTGCCAAAGTAGCAGTAGGACCAGAGATAGCATCACTCATGCTATGTCGTGCTTTAACCAACTCATCATATTCTGCACGAGTCAAGTTTATCATACCTTGTCCAGTAGAGGATCCAGATGGAGGAGTCCAAGGCTCGGTATCAACAGAAGCATGTAGACCTCGTAACTCAGGATGGAGATCATAACAATAATCAACCGTATGCCCAGACAGTTGGCAATGAGTACAAAAACGGTTCGCTCGACCACTGCCACGAGCTCCCCTAAGAGTATTATTACCACCACCACGAGTAACACCCCGGCCCTGAGGACCACGACCACGATAGGAACTGTCAGTACTCCAATGGCCTCGACCATTAATGCGACCACGAGTCCCTTGGCCTCCACGAGCTACCATAGCACTGCTTTCTGAAATTATTGAAGTTTTAGGACTGGAAGTGTAACGCGCAGCTCGAGAATACACCTCTTCAATGGATGGGAGAGTGCTCTGGGAGGTAATCTGCTGTCGAAGAGCATTGTGATCTGGACCAAGACCGCGGAGGAAGAGCACTGTTATCATGTCAGTTTCTCGTTGCTGCATCTGAGTAACCGTGGTCGCCAGTGGAAAATAAGATTTGAGGCGCTGATACAAAGACGCAAAACGAGCATAATATTCTGTCAACCCAGCATCACCAATTTTGGCTTCAAATAAAACCTCCCACATATCACAAACTCGGCTCATGTTATTTTGTCCAGAATATAGTAAGCTACACTTCGTCCATACCTGACGAGCTGTTGCACAATCCATAAAAAGGTGGCGAACAGATTCAGCCATACTTCCCCATAACAACGTACGTAAAGTAGCATCAACAAACTTCCATTCTTCTAGACTAACTAGATCTTCAGGTGGGTTTTCTTCGAGCCATCTAGATTGACGATTAGCATAAATAAAGGTTGAAAAAGCCATGGACCAAGAAGGATAATTGGTACCATCCAATTTGATCAAAGTATTATGCAAACCAGTCATACTGTGATATGGTCCAACAGATCTTGAACTCAAAGAAGCACTAGGGGGAACAGATCCCGAAACAATAGACGAAGAGCTTGCTGAATCAGTAGACATTTCTCCAAATCACTTACTATCACGAATAATTCACGTCAAAGTATCACGTCACTAATCTCTCCTGAACTCCAAATTCAGCCACACCACCAAATTCAGTCGTACTAACTCAACAACAACACCAAATTCAGCAACATTAACTCAGCAACAACACTACTATGAAACCACATTAAAATTCAGCAATCACAAAACGCATACTCAGTTCATGGAAGCAGCACGGACGAGTCTTCAACAATGGGTAGTATTTGACGTCGCCGGCTTGTAAGTCGCCGGCCCTAGGCGTCGCCGGGCTGGTCAGGGGTCGTCGGGAGTCGTCGGGGGTCGTCGGGGGCTGTTCTGGTCTGGTCGCCGGGAGGTGGCCGAGAGAAGTGGCCGAGATCACGGGCCGTGGCCGAGAGAAGTGGCCGAGTGCACGGGCCTTGGCCGAGATCACGGGCCGTGGCCGAGAAAAGTGGCCGATCGCACGGGTCGTGGCCAACGGACTTGGCCGGCGCACGGGCCGTGGCCGAGCGAGTTGGCCGACCACACGGGTCGCGGCCGGCGGCTGACGGTGGGTTGACTGAGGGTTAGGGTTTCAGGGAACCTAGCTCTGATACCATGTTAGAGATAAAAGAGCAAAATTGTTTTATTTCTGATATCAAAGGAAGTACTTATAGGCTTAGGGTTAAGCCTAACACAATTACATATTTGCCCCAACTTGCTAATACTAGTAATAAACTCAACAATTTATATGGCCATCTCCTGGAGGTCCAGAGGTCACAGTTGAATCCTCAGACGACATTGTGTCTCAAAATTCGACTCGAAGAGTGTAGAGAAATCGAACCACCAAAAGTTGCCAAAAATGGCCAAAATTTTGATGGAAGTCCTCTGGTAATAGGTTGAAGTTGTCCTCCAAAAAAAAAAAAAACCAAATCAGATCAAGAGAAGGCAAAAATCAAATTTTTCTAGGGTTTTGAAAACCTAAAAAAAAATCGATAATTCTGATTTTTTTCCAAAAGAATTTGAAAAAAATATATGGTGGTCCACGAATTACAGTACTTTGGTCTTCACACACGAGAGGATAGTCCAACAGCAAGGCACAAAACAACCTCAAATAAGAAGATCCAAAAAATAGCAGAAGAGGTTGAACCATCTATCGCACACTGCAAAGAAGCTTTAATTTATCTCATAGATGTGAGGTTTAGGGCAGACACTAGATTTAAAGAATCACCTCATTAAGTGTTGTCCTATGCTGTGAAAAAGAGCAAAGAAGAAGGTGAGAAGGAACTGTGGTGGGGTGAGAAGAGAGAGAGAGAGAGACAGAGAGAGAAGAAGAACGTAGAAGAAATTAGGGTTAGGGTTAAGATTTCAGTTCAGCTCTAACTCTGATACCATGTTGAGAGAAAAAAAATTGAACTGAATGCTTGATTAGATCAATGTGACCGCAAGCTATCTATTTATAATAAAGCCAAAAAGGCCAAGAATTACAATATTGCCCTTATTGTTACTGTTCATAAAATAATAAAGAAAATAGACAAATATACCCCATTGTCCAAAGACTCTCAACAGTTCTTGTCTGCTATGTGTCCATGAAATGTTCTTATGTTTATTAAAAATGAATTACAATACAAAATTGATATTTGTATGCCAGTGTTCTCCTTCTTTTCTAAGGCAACTCTTTCTTTTAATTAGATCCGCCATCATCCCCTTTACCCTGTGAAGTGAGTTCCGTCAGCTCTCTTCATTTTTGTTGTTCGTCTTTAAGCATGAAGCACAATCAAAATAACAACAAAATAGAAGAGTTGTGGGTGCTACTAACTTGGGTAAGTGGGTTTATAAATAGAAATGCGGTTAGGTAATGTAGAAATGATTGCCCTATCATTGTAAGGCATGAGTATCTTTGAGGCTAGCAAAAAGTCATGCGTTCGTTTCTTACCGGAAACGGAAGAGGGAGCAGAGGATTACTGTGCAATCTATGATGAGTGCTCTTGCCTGATGATGACAACGCAAACTCAAATTAAAAGGCACAAATATTCATTGAAAAATTGCCCTTGCTTTTGTACATGAAATTCATGAGTATGAAAAATTAGCAAAAGAATAGGTTTAATAAGTTGAATAAGGTAAGAGTTGGAAACCTTCAGAATAGGGATGCCCGACAAAGCTAATGATTACGTCGTCTCTCTTGTGCTTGATTGACATGCAACTATTAAATGAGTCTGGCCTTGGATGTGCGGTCATTCAGGTTGGTGCAATTACTTAAGTACATGAAGTATCCTAGTTTCTCTTGGATATGGGAAATAGATTTTTGGAGAAAGAAACACGATCTAAAATTCAATATCATGGCATGAACCTTCTGATAATTTTGATATACATCACTATCGCTTATTATGTCTTGCAAGATTTTTGTGCCAACAGCATCCCATGAAGATGAAAATCAAGCTCTATCATACATTTTGGCCATTGACTTTGCCTTGAATACCCATCCTGCATTTTTTATTTGTTACCCTCATTTTGAACAAGTAGAGTTTATGATCTTATTTCCTGGTAAAGGGTCATTTGCCGAAGAAGATATTGGAAGACAAGGAATAGCTGTGTCCTCAGAAGTGGGAAATGCTACTGCTAGCAGGGGGCTGGAAGTTGCTGTTGCTAACCTCCAAGATTACTGCAATGGTATTGTTATTTTTATAATTGCTTGATTATTTAAATTATTTCATGGCTAGAGAAATATCTTAAAGGGAAATAAATCTAATAATAACTTGCCTGTTTTCTGTTAAATCTTCAGAGTTGGAGAACAGATTGCTGGCACGATTTGATGCTGCATCACAGAGAAGAGATTTGTCAACAATGGGTGAATGTGCCAAAATTTTATCTCAGGCAAATCTCTTTCTACTATCTTCCATTGGCATTGTTCTTGAGCATCCACTCATGGGCACATTCCCGTGCTTCCATCGACTCATGCACAATTGACGTAGTACCCCTTGTGGATTTGTCAAGTCGCTACCCTTCACCTCGCCATCTCATAATCGTGGGAGATGTTTATCCTTTCGCCCTCTTTATTGCCTTTCCTGTTGATGCTATCTCTTGGGAATTGCTTGAAGCTAAACTTAACGTACCTAAATTTATTGTTCCTTAATAACGTGGTCAGTATTAAAAGATTTGATTTTTAAACAATGAACAGAACTGTCATTATATGAAAACACTACTACTTCACACAAACATCTTGCTTCATGTCCCAAAGGCCCTGGGATACAATGTGAAGATCAAGGACTTTCACATATTTGCATGTTGATAGTATTCATTCCATGACATCCTATAACGGCCATTCCAATTTTAAGATTATCTTTGGTTTTCTTGTACTGAAGGTAAGACCTTGGCAGTTGCCACCATCTGTACCATGTATCGTTTTGGACAATAACCAGAAGCACATATTTAGACGATGCTACATGCTGGATAAGATTAGTTTAGCAACAATTTCACCACTCCTTGAGAATTAAGTGAGTGGCCGTTAACAAAAGAAGAAAATCTGTTGCTCAGAGATGTTCTGAGATATATGCTACCTGCTCTTTTGAAATCTTGATTTTGTTGAACCTTGTAGATTGAAATAGTTCTTGCATTTTGTGTTCATTTTTATTCACTCCTTGTCATCTACTGCTTCTAGATTTACTCGGATGAACCTGAGAGTGTTTATTCGGAATTTCAGTCTATCAAGGTCACTTTTCTTTGAATCTTACCTAGTTGCTTCTGTGTCGCAGTTCAACAGGGGAACCAGTGCCATGCAGCATTATGTGGCAACACGACCTATGTTTATTGATGTGGAAGTCATGAATGCAGATACAAGGTTGGTTCTTGGTGAACATAATTCACAGGTTAGCCCAAGCAATGTGGCTCGTGGCCTATCATCCCTGTACAGAGAAATTACAGGTTCGAAGCATTGGCATAAATCCTACATCGAGGGTTCTGACTATAGTGCATATTGACATCATCATTCTTGTTCTTTCTTTCTTATTGTTGAGCAGATACTGTGCGTAAAGAAGCGGCCACCATAATGGCTGTGTTTCCTTCACCCAATGCTGTAATGTCGATATTGGTTCAGGTGCTGCAAAACTCTGTCTCCTTTCTAACTCCGTACTTCAGTTGTCTCTGACGTATTGCATCCTTTTTTTACATACATTCTGTTCTTGAAGTGCTAAAAAATTTCTATGTTTGTGCAGAGAGTGTTGGAGCAGCGAGTTACAGCCCTTCTAGACAAAATACTAGTGAAGCCATCTCTTGTAAATTTACCTCCATTGGAAGAAGGCGGGCTATTATTGGTGAGTGAGCACCAGGATGAACGTTATCCTTACTCCTTGTGCGATTCTAGCAGGAATTGAGTGTTGTTTCTCATCTGCTTTGAGGCTTCAGTACCTAAGAATGTTAGCAGTGGCATATGAGAAGACACAAGAACTTGCTAGAGGCTTGAGATCTGTTGGCTGCGGTGACTTGGATGTTGAGGGTAATGGTTTGATATTAGTATCTTCATTTCTCTGCTGCATTTTTAGAGCTTTCTGCCCAGAGGAAATTATGTATCACTTGGAGAAATAATATATGTAAAACTGAAAGCATGTTAGTTTTTGTTCGGACTTATTCAAGAGATGACAGCTTAGTTTCAAGATGTATTTTCCTTCTAATCCCAATCATTGTTACATATACACATATACGTTCAGTTCGTTCCAGACATATTCTAATGGCAACTCTATTGTGAATTTTTTAGGCCTCACGGAATCTCTGTTTTCTTCACACAAAGATGAGTATCCTGAACATGAGCAGGCCTCTCTTGGACAACTTTATAAAGCAAAGGTATTCATCAATTTTTTCTATTATCCTAATTCAGATTTTTTTTTTCACTAGCATATTTCATGCCTTTCGCTTCACAGATGGAGGAAGTACGTGCAGAAAGCCAGCAGCTTTCTGAGTCAACTGGAACAATTGGCCGATCAAAAGGAGCTTCAGTTGCATCTTCCCACCAGCAGATATCAGTTACTGCTGTAACAGAGTTTGTGCGTTGGAATGAAGAATCTATATCGAGATGCACCCTGTTTTCCTCTCAAGTAAAGCTTCTTCTTGCTGACATCACATGCAAAACCTGGCAGTCTCTCTTATGTTAGATCATAATTGTGGCAGTGGAATAGATTGTAGGCACCCTGGATAGTGATCTTCCAGGACCACTTTGAGAATATAACTAGTTTCTCATGGCCAAAAGATCAGAGTACCTTTATTAACTTCACCATCTCCTTTTGTGTGTGGTTTGCGCTGAAGATCTGATATGGTAAATAGTGTGGTGGTACACAAAGTAAAATTTACAGATGTGAGAGATGCATTGGGAGCAGATCTTAAGAATAACAAATGAATCAACTTGGATGAAGTGCCATGAGATAGTAAGATCAGAGTGTTTTTAGAATCTTTGACATATTTTTGTGCATTTGGGCGGTAATTCTCATCGGGAACTTCAATATGCACAGGAAGAATTGTGGGAAAAATTGGTGGAATATCTCCAACGGCAAAACAGTTTTTGTTGCTTGATTTATGTGTTGGGAAGCACGTCGCTTAGTCATAGAGGCTTAGTTATTCCTTATGCAATGATGGAATAATATAATCATGAACATTGATTTCTGATCGATTCATTTTCGTATTTATATGCAGCCTGCTACACTTGCAGGTAATGTGAAAACAGTTTTTACTTGCCTGCTAGACCAAGTAAGGTCTTTGCCCCTATCACCTTGCAAATTTTGTTTTTTTTTTTTCGCAGTACTTATATTTTCTTGCAATCCAGGTAAGTCAGTACCTAACAGAAGGGCTTGATCGGGCTAGAGATAGCCTCACTGAAGCTGCAGCTTTGAGGGAAAAGTTTGTGCTGGGCACCAACATTAGTCGAAGGGTAGCTGCTGCTGCTGCTGCTTCTGCTGTAATTATTTGATCACTGGCCTTCCATTGGAATTTGTGTCCACTCTTTATGACTATGCACTTTGCTGCATCTCCTTGTGGATTTACTACTCTAACTAAAATGATGGATCAAATCTTGTGTAGGCTGAAGCTGCTGCCGCTGCTGGTGAGAGCAGCTTCAGATCTTTCATGGTTGCAGTGCAACGCAGTGGTAGTAGTGTGGCTATAGTCCAGCAAGTATGTCCAGATGCTCTTTTCTTTTAGTTGTTAAAATCAGCTGCATGAGAAAATAGATGCCGATCGATATTTTGAATTGATTTGAATTCTTTGTCAGTACTTCTCAAATTCAATATCTCGGCTCTTACTACCAGTGGACGGTGCACATACCGCTGCTTGTGAAGAAATGGCGACTGCTATGTCTGGTGCTGAATCTGCTGCTTACAAGGGTCTTCAACTATGCATCGAGACAGTAATGGCTGAGGTGTGTGTCATTGACTGTTCTATCTGATTCATGGACTTTTCATAAAATGAAATTTTCATATCTTGTGTAACTCCTCCACTAATGAAAAAATTGTGAAGTAGGTTATCCTAGCCCTGCAGGTGGTTCTTGAAATCAGTAGGTGTTTGTTTATAAAATTTGAGGCTTATAATGGACACTTCATGTATTATTTTTCTTGCTCTCTTTTCCACATGTTCATCAAGCGTCACCCCTCCAAAAAATTCTGGGGAATTCATCACCATCATGCAGGTTGAAAGGCTGCTATCAGCTGAACAAAAGACAACAGATTATAGGTCACCAGACGATGGCATAGCTCCAGATCATCGGCCAACGAATGCCTGCACACGGTAGGTTCATTTTGATATAGGTTGGTTCAACTTGTGAGAGTCAAACTCGCGAACCTCTGAGAACATTGTTATTTGTGTGTGACACAAATCTTAGGAGCAAATAAAGCATGCTCATGTCTCATCCTTTAATTATCCAGATGACATTCTGTTTCTCCTTCAATCTACTATACTTACAGGAAGAATCTGAAATTTCTGTTTTGTGAGTTTTTTTTTTTTTTTGGGCTCATCCTAACATTTCTCTTTTGTACTGACTAGGGTTGTGGCCTATCTTTCTCGTGTGCTTGAAGCTGCATTCACCGGATTAGAAAGTCAAAACAAGCGAGCGTTTCTCACTGAACTGGTATCTTCTTTTGTTGGTTTTGAACTAAGCTAGTAGTGTGTCATTTTGTCTTTACGTACTTACCTACAAAGGACTTCGCTTTTCTTTCTGAATTTTCCTATATCGCTTAATTGATATTGCTAGATTTGCTTTCGAACAGGTTCAGAACTTTATGGCGAGCGATCCCCATAGGCTCTTCATTCTTGTACATATATGCCCATTTAGGTGTTTATACATAGATGTGGAATCACATAGCCACAAGTTTTGTGAATTGGTCACAAAATGAGCTGCTGGATCTTGCAACCTAAAGTTCCTCTTGAATTTTCGATGTGTTTGAATCTAACTATCTGATGCTATGAATTCAGGGAAATCGCTTGTACAAAGTGCTGCGTAATCACTGGCAAAAGTTCACCTTTAATCCCAGGTAAGTAGCACTCGCTTTGGATCACGTATTTTCAAATTTGAATCTTGTCCTAATTCATGCTTTGATGTTTGTCACGTGATGATAGTTGTGAATGTTATATTGTCTTATTAGTCGAATTTCTTAATTCTGTGTAGACATCTTTCTTTTTCAAAGCATAACTTTTTGTCCTGTCTTCTTTTCTACAGTGGAGGTCTGCGGCTGAAGCGTGACATAACTGAATATGGAGAATTTGTGCGTAGTTTTAATGCTCCTTCCATTGACGAAAAATTTGAAACGTTGGGCATGTGAGTCAAAGGCCGTTTATTCTCCATTGTTTGCTTTGACATCATTGTATCCTTAATAATGCTTTATTATTTTGCTTGCAGCATGGCAAACGTCTTTATTGTTGCTCCTGAGAGCCTCTCCACATTGTTTGAGGGAACTCCTAGCATCCGGAAAGATGCGCAAAGGTATATAGGAGCTACTGGCAATACCATACATATTCCCCTGCCCCAAGACAAAAATGCGGCCCAAAAAAGTAACAATTTAAGTGGATGTCATGGAATTCCTGAAAATTTCAAATTTATGCAGTCGCATTTTTTATGGATAAATCGCCATTGGGCCAGTGGTCTAGATTCTAGGATACGGTCTCATGATGAGGTCTCAAGAGTATCCATTCACTCAAAACTGCTCTGCTTACTTTGGGAACAGGATTTCTCTCTTTGAAGAAAGATCCATTTGTCCCTCTGCTGAATCATGGGAATTCCAGGGTGTGCTAAATAGTTGATAGTGTTATAATGGCATACCCTTGAATCTGTTTTCTACAGCATGGTGTGGCTGAGAAGTAGATTTAAATCAAGTAGTACATCAAGTAACTGGGGTATGAAATGGTTAAGAAAAGAACTCGGTTATGAGACCGTTTACATCTTACTTCTCTCTCTCTCTCTCTCTCTGATTTCTTGAAATGCAAATCACATCTGCATGAGTGATAACTTCAGTTTGCTTGTAAAACAGGTTTATACAGCTTAGAGAAGACTATAAGAGCGCAAAGCTAGCAGCCCGACTTAGCTCCCTATGGCCAAGCTCCAGTTGACACTTGATCCCTTGTCAATACAGCGTTTACCACCCTAATATTGTTGAGCAATTCATCTCTGGTGGTCAATCAGCCGTATCGTACTTCCTTAGCTGGACTCTTCTTGTAGCACTCATGAGGAAAATAAGTTGGGGTAAAGCTGTTGCCGGACTCTTCGGACTTATGTCAGGATTATGTCAGTTCTCCTTTTTCCTTACACTTGGTTGTAAATTTTGAGTTGTGGATACAGAGATGAATTTTGCCCCCACTTTTCCATAGCCTCTACTTAATGAATTACCAGTGCATTATTTATTTACTCTTCAGATGCCAGTCAAGGCAGGAGTCAGTCTTGTCTGTATTGCTGTTGTAAATGAAACTCTAGGATGAATGACAAGGTACTTTTGAGTAGTTCTTTCGTTTTTCTGGACGAAGAGTTATTAGACAGCCAATTCTGTCTTCAGATGAGTCGTTTTCTCCCATTTAAGTTTAATGTGCTTCAGGATCCCGGAGTTTTGGTTTAGTGTATCTGCAGTTTCTCAAACTGAAAGCGAGGAGAATCCTCCTCTACGTCCTTGTAAGGTAAAAGCTGGGGGGTGAAATCGTAATGCTCTTTTGATAAATAGAGGGATGAGGATCGCAAATCCATCAACTTGCACCGGTTACAGATTCGCAATTCACAAGTGGAGAACCATTTCCCTGGTGTCCTTGAGATGATGTGTTATCATGGTTGGCTGGCGTAGGTGGATGTTAACTATAAACTTGATTTTCTTGTTGGAACAAAATTCTTTTCGGGCGATGTGATATCGATCCAACCCCCGATCGATTGGAGACGGTGTCAAGTTCTAAATTGACCCGCTAATCTTCTTGAGAGATGCATAACGGACCCAACGAAAATAGAGACGAGAGAAAGGTACGCTGTAGGGCATGCCTGTTGCCTAATGCTTTTGAGGAAGTGAATACCCTTTTCTGGCCGGCCATTCACTGAATTTCTGTAGGTTAGGATGTAATTCAGTACTGCATGGGAGGGGACGCAGTGGACAGTGACCTTGTTTGATGTTTTCTGGTATGTGGCAAGAAGTGAGGCGACATTGCCGAACTGCACAAGTTGAGGTTGCTGCCTTCGTGGGACTCCAAGTCTCCTACGTGTACTCGCGTTGCGTTTAAACATTCATTGCCTTGAAACAGCGCAGGCCAACTTCTGAAAGGTGCTTCAACTTTTAACCTTCAAACGGACGCCTTTTGTTAGAAGAGAGCCGGAGAGCCTCACTATCCAAACCTCCATCCAAAATTTTGTCGACAAAACGTGTGTGTGTGCATTCCATTTTAGATAGACAGCGATCGATCAAAAGGAAAGTGCAATGCGAGAGTGGGTAGGTAACGGTGCAGTGGAATCGCGACCTTTCGATCCCGATCACTCCTTTTGCCAAACCCACATTCTTTCCTACTCCGTTTTGCAGTAGGATCCAACTCACCCATATCTCTCTCTCTCTCTCTCTCTCTCTCTCTCTCTCTCTCTCTCTCTCTCTCTCTCTCTCTCTCTGTGCACGCAACATTCATACTCCAACCATAGGAAAGTGCCTGCAAGAAGTTGGAGAATGGAAGACCCACCTCTGGCGACATCATCGTCCACGCTCAACCGGTCACTTTCTTGTCGTTCCTATCCATCTCTTTTACGAAAAAAGTTTCACATCACCCATCTGTTCTCGGTCTTCTCTAGTGACTAAAAGCCGCGACTCCCTTTCTTGCCCTCGTTGCCTAACAACCAGATACGCTAGTCCTTGTTACAGCGTTCGAAGTTCGGTCCGTTTCGCCGTGGACCACCGCAAGCCTAGTGCTCCTCCTCCTAACCGCATATATCCTATATCTCCCCGAGATGCTCCAGCAGAGTTGCTGATTGTGGTGCTACCTATCACTCCCCCATATATTTTTGTTTGGAAAGCCATAATGGTGCCAGAAAAAGGAAATGCAAAAGTATTTGGGTGGTCCATTTGATCAGGACGCCTCTTATCTTTACGAATCCGCGCATCATCGGAGAGGCTAATCATTCCAACCAAGACTATCGTGCTTTGCTAGGAAGAATCACGGCAACACTACCGGGACCGACCAGTTGCTCCATGGTTAGCCCACTGAAGCGGGGGTTAGGAGTGGCGGGCTCTGAGATTCGGAATAGCATTTCTCCTTACCATATGACGAAGACTATACTGTGCAATCGTCTTTCTTGCTCCGGATCCAACGGAAAAGTACCCAAAAAAAAAATCTAAACATATTGCATTCGCGTCCATTAAGTTTTAAACTTTTTTTATTAGATCAATTTGGTCCTAAACCTTTTTGCATTAGTACCAATGAGCCAGTCTAGCAAATTTTCTTTGGCAATTGCTGACGTGGATGCCTGCATCGGGGGCGACATTTTCAGTGATATTTTAATAGATTTCCTAGATGTTTTATATTATTTTTTTGTTCTTTATCTATGCTTTGCTTTCTTTCCTTTGTCGCTGCTGGCCGGCGAGGGCCGCCAGCGAACCCTCGCCAGCTCTAGGCGAGGCCGCGATGCCTAGATCGAACGCCACATGCTTGTGGCCAACGAGGGTCGGCTAACGAGCCTTGCCGGTCAACAAGAACAAAAAAAGCGAAGCACAAAAAAAGAGGAAACAACAAATATGACATATTTAAAAAAACTATTATAAAATTATTAAAAATGGTCCCCGTCAGCGCCGTCCGTGTCACGGAGGATGGCCGACGTCCACGTCAGCGGTTTCCAGCTAAAATTGTCTGGACAGACTGAATCGACGATAATGCGAAAAAGGATTCGAACCGAATCGGCAGCAATGCAATAAATTTAAGATTTTTTATTTTTTTGGCTACTTTTTCCTTCCGAGCCACCTCACCCTATCTCTACGTCGCTATGTAGCAAAGTCAACCAATGAAGGAGGGAACGTTGGAGTCAAACCGAGCGGGCCGGGCCGTCAGTCAACTCGGGCGAATTTGTATCTGGGTTGCCCATTCGCAGCCTCATTGACGACGCGCGACGCGCTTTCAAAGAACAAATGCAATTTGCTTCTCATCAAGGCGGCATCGGATTCGACATTCACACAGCCAGGCGAGGAGGGGGCGGGGGAGGACGTTCACGTTGCCATGATAATTGGAATCTCCCCCATTCGTCATATGACGTCACTATCACCAGTCGCCACGTCAACTCACGATTCAAGTGATTGAAGGCCAAGATAAGTCGAGCAAATGAAAAATCGATCTCATTTTATCACGTGTTTCGGGGGTAATCACATCACGAGGACCCTAAAACTTTCATTAATTTTTCGATCGGGCCGACGTGACGGTTTTTCCTGAGGCGCTCGGGCGCGTAACGATTGTCTAACTAACGGTGTCGGTACCTCACGGTAGGAGATATCGTTTGTGCTGAATCAAACGCGAGAAGTGGGGGTGCTTTACTAAAAAAAAATGATTTAGATAATTGATTATAAAATTGAATAAAAATTCAATTATTTCTGCAACTTTTTATTGATTCGCAACGGAAGAGCCCGGTCGCGGTGGAACTAACTTGGGGCGGCTTTTTGCTTTTTGCTTTTTGTTTTTTGTTTTTTATTTTTTTTATTTTTCCCTCTCTTTCCCTTTTCCTTTTTCGCCCGCGAAGCAAAGGCAGGGAAAAAATAAAACGAAACGAAACGAAATGAAAATGAAAAAAAAAGGAGATGTTGGTGGGGCCCAGGAGATCTACGCAGACGGCAACCTGTCGATCCATCCTCCAACCTCATCTCGTGGGAGAAGACCTTTCTTGTGCAAATTCGCACAGCCCAGCAATGCCTGACACGGCTGTAAATCAAATCGCTTGATTCCGTTCAATTATGGAACTCCAGCTCGGAGAGATGCCAGTCACGCTTCTCCGGAAAACCCAACGACGCTCACCCTATGGAGCTCCAAATCATCGCGCGTTCCAGAAAGAAAGGAGCTGGGGTGGGGAGGGGAAAAAAGAAAGGAAAAAAGAGATACTTATGTACTGTGCCCCACGTCACGATTTGTGGGGGCGGGGCGGGGCGGGGCGGAAAAGGATGGATCCAAATCCCACAACGAGCGGCTGAAAGTCGAATGGTCCAAAAAAGAAGGGAAGAAAAAAGAAAAAAAAACAGTGGCCTCCACTTCTAAAAAAAGGCCTTTTTCTGGGTCTTTGTCGGTAAATCCCAAGTGAAGTGAAGGCAAATCCATCCTTAAGCGTGTGGACTTTTTCTCCGCTTCAACAGCATCTCCCTTTTTTCTTTGAGAAACCGCCCTTTGACATTCCCCAGAAGTCAAACTCGAAACCACCTCTGGTTTCCACGTGCCCCACTAAGTAGCGCCCCAAAAAGAAAGAGCAGAGCACTAGCGATAAGGGGGCGTCGTCTTAGATGCCGTCTCTCTCTCTCTCTCTCTCCCCTTCCTTTATCTGCCCTGAGAAAGTCAGCGCCTTGTTCATTCCCTCTGGTAGTGGTCGCAGAATCCACAAAGCTTGTTGCTATGGAGGAAGACTGGGATCTACAAGCGGTCGTCAGAAGCTTCACGGCCTCCTCCTCCTCCTCGTCCTCCGCCGCCGCCGCCGCCGCCGCTACGTCGACAGATCTTGCACCCCATGTTCCCGTGCCTTGCTCCCCTTTTGGAGTGGTCAAGAAAGATGAGGGCTTCGTCTCTCCGCCGGATCCTTATGAAGCGAGGCACAGCTCGCATGCGGAGTTGCATGAACTCTACAAGCCCTTCTTCCCCAAGCGCGAGCTTCTCGTCTTTCAAAACGCTGCTGTTTCTGCTCTTCCTTCTTTCGGGGGAGTGGATGGTCAACCCGCGCTTAGAAGACAACAGCCTAATCCTGCTAATAATAATGGTTCTGCGGCTGCCTACTCTTCTGGCCCTTGCATGACAGGCTCCCAGTCTCAAGCTTCTCGCTCCAAAAGGAGGTAACTTTGAAGGAATCCCACCATTAGGGCGATAGCCTTTTTGTCACAGCTCGAATTTGCACCTTGTTGAATGGTCTCTCACACTTACTGTTTCAAACAAAAGCAGGAAGAGCCAGCTCAAGAAGGTTTGCCATGTTCCAGCAGAGAGTCTGTCTTCTGATATCTGGGCTTGGCGTAAATATGGCCAAAAACCGATTAAGGGCTCTCCATATCCAAGGTAAATTCCCTAAGTTAGATCCTTCAAATCTGCTTTTACCTTCAGAGGTTGTTCTTAATTTTTCATATGGATACTAATAAGGTGCAGTGCAGTCGCTTATATATGCTTAGTCTTGGTTTATGCTCTGTGACACAGGGGATACTACAGATGCAGTAGCTCGAAGGGGTGTTTGGCCCGGAAACAAGTGGAGAGGAACAGATCCGACCCCGGAATGTTCATAGTCACATACACGGCGGAACACAACCACCCCGCACCTACCCACCGCAACTCGCTCGCAGGTTCCACGCGTCCAAAGCCCACGCAGACCGAACCTGCCGAAGACCCCACCGCTGCTGCTGCTGCTGCTGCCGCCGCCTCGACAAAACCTCCTTGTTCCTCACCAACTACCTCCGTGGAGGACGACGTGGCAAAAACACACAGCACAAACACCGAAAGCAGAGAAGAAAAGGAGGGTAGCATGGCTGATGATGAAGAGGATGGGGAAGTTGGGCTATCTGATATGGCTCTCAGCGATGATGTCTTAGAGGGTTTGGAGGGACTGACAGGAGGTGGTGATGATGAGGATTGCTTCTTGGATCGTTTCCCCGCGAACTTTGGCCACTCCTGGACGGCCAACAATACAGCAACCGCCACCGGCGGTAGCTGACCCAACTAGTCAAGCGTATTGTTTTGCGGTCGAGTTGTAACTTTCTGGAATACCTCCTACAATTCTTCGTCTTCTCTTCATCGATGTTGTAACAATTAGCATCCCTGTGCAGCTAAGCTTTATACATGTGTTCTTCTTTTTCAACCTGTATAAAATTTTCACTAGGCAGGCAAGCTGCTCGTCTCTCTGTATTGAGAGTTCGACAATCCGGTCGCTATTTGCACTTCACTTGGCGCCCAATTAGAGACAATGGGACCTTTTGTATGAATGACCAATATGATACTTTAGCTCATCCTTTTCAGGTTCTTTTGTTTCTAATTGATTTCCACAAAACTGATTTCCGCGAATTTAGCCCCTGTTTATTTCACGTAAAAATTGGATGACTTGAAAAAACATGATCCTACAAATAATTGCTAATGTTGAGTTAAATAATTAGTCGATGAAAAATATTTTCATCATAATAACAACAATTTTGTTCCAAGGATCTTCATGGATTATAAAAAACATTTTTCGTTCATTCATTTTTATAAGCAATACAAGTATCATTTTCAAGAAAATATTTTTCAAATTATCCCTTTTTCATGAAAAAATGGAACATGTCTAACAGCCGTTAACCGTCCGTCCTATATGCTAGATAATATTTCTCCCAGCTCCCACGGGTAATCTAGACTACCGACAATACATCTCCCACGAGTAATCTACACTAACGACAATATTCAGTTTACATTGAAGTATACAACGACCAAAGTACATCGTTAACCCAGCTAAGTGTACACTAAGTCCAAACAGATCGCGTCAAGGGTTTACAAAGTAAAGAGAATTCATACTTTGACCCCAAAAGAAAGAGAGTATTCATACTAATTGAAAGCCAAGTGATATAGTAACTTAGCATCTTATGGACCATATAAGTCAGAAGAGAAGCAAAAGCTTCACACACCCACTTCATTCCACACGGTCATCAACGGAATCTCTCTCTTATTACCAATACAACTTATCATGCAAATTGTTGCACGTGACAAGCAAAATTGGACAACGCTTAGCAATAAAGATTCCAGTTCTATCACGGCGCAGGTAACTTCTCCGATTATCTCGAAATAAGGACTGTGGAATCTGATGGAAGATGAAGAAACAAGTCCAAGACTTTGAGGCATCTCCCGGGTAACCTAGCGGACACTCTTAAAAGTCCAAAAGACCGTACACTCCTTGGACTCCGAATGCGTTCATGGTTTCTGCTGGCTATGGCCTACTGATCAGGAGAAGAAAAATGCACAAGAATCCTATTCTTCCCTTGCTAAATCTGCTTTAGGCAGTGCAAGCCGAAACTTCATAGCCCTGGACAAAACTCTTAAGTTTCCCTACTTCGCCCACGGCTGAAAGCCATTCCATTAGAATCTCCATCGTTACATAATCAGGTCTACAAGCATGCTCATGCATTCTGTCCATCATTTCAAATGCTTTCTTTAAGCAATTCGTCTGACGAAGGCCTCTGAACAACGCGTTGAACGTAGTGGTTTTTGGCCTTACCCCTTTTTCCATCATATCGTCCATTAAGGAACAGGCACCTTCCACTTTGTCGTTCCTGCCGAGACATTCTATAAGAATGTTGTATATTACTGTGTTTGGTGGGATCTTTGACACAGAATTCATCTCCCTGAAAATTTTCATGGCTTCCTCAACATTGTTTTCCAGGCAGTATCCATGAATCAGTGCACCATATGATACAACAGTAGGAACTAGGCCCTGTTCAATCATCAGTCTCATCAACTTATTTGCAGTTGTAAGATTTCCAGTTTTCGCAATATAGGATAACCAACAATTATAAGTGACAACATCAGGCTTTACTCCAGAGCTCTCCATTTCTTTGACCATCTCATAAGCCTCCTCCAATTTATTTTTCCTGCAGAAACCACCAATCAGATTATTGTAGCACACGGCATCAAGTGAGAACCCAGCCGCCTTCAACTCCGTTGCAACAGAACTGGCATCATCCATTCTTCCAGCATTGCACAGTCCAGAGATCAACGTGTAGTAAACAATTGAATCTGGGGAACATCCAGATCTAGACATTTCCTGGAACAACTCCATGGCTTTCTCAAAATTGTTGGCATTGCAAAAAGTCTTGATCAGTGATGTATATGTTCTAACATTAGGGCTCAAACCTCTTACTTTCATTTCTTTAAGAAACTCAACTGCGCTATTGACTCTCCCAAACTTGCACATACCATCAACCAAGATATTAACAGTGACTACATTTGGTTGCACCCCTTCTTCACTCATCTGATCAAATAGCTGCAAAACCTTATCAATCTCACGGCATTTACAGTACCCATTGATCAAGCAGTTGTAAGTAATGACATTAGGCGTGCAGCCACCCTGCAATGTCATCTTTCTAAGTAGTTCTGCTGCTTCATCTAGCCTTCCTACTTTACAGAGTCCATCAAGAAGACAATTATAAATGGCTGTATCGGGCTCACACGAGAACCCATCATCATGCATGGCGCACATCCTCTCAAACACCTCCAATGCATCATCAACTCTGCGAGACTTACACAAACGATTAATAAGTATTCCGAAGGTCACAACATCGGGTTGAATACTAATTTCTTTCATCTTAGTCATAAGCTTCTTCATCCTATTGAACTCAAGACGCGTCCCCAACTCAACCAAAATAACATTGCAGGGAGCGGCTTCAACAGGTCCACCTGATTGAATCACTCGCGACACAAGATCACATCCTCTTCCAATCTCCCCATTCCTACAGAGCTTCTTAATTATATTCAAAAGTGTTATCGGGTCCGGAAAAACACCGCGTTCGAGAAGCTTCACGAAAAACCCATCAATCTCATCCTCATCGCCCACCCCATCTCCCTGCAGCATCCTCAACAAGGCCGAGAAAAAAATCTTACCCGGAATGTCCGAGGCAGCAAATCTCGAATGTAGCTCGAGCATTTCGTCGAGCACCTTCAACGCGCCCTCGAACCTCCCGTATCTAAACAGCATGCCGACATACAATTCATAAAGATGCCTGTCTCTCGCGTTTCTGTCAATATCATCAAACACAGAAACCGCCTCATCAACCATTCCAGCCCTCCCAAAGAAGCTAACCAGAAGGGTCAACGTATTGACGGTCAAAGGAATGTCCCTTTGTTTCGACATCTTGTAGAGCTCAAGCAGGGCCTTCTCCCAACCGGGTTCTCGGCTCGCTAGCTTGATGATGGACTGGAATGTGTGAGAGAGGAAAACCGGCGCATCTTTCTGGGGCGAATGCGTTTGAACGAAATCAAGAAACTTGAGGGCTTTACCGGAGGCACCCAAGCCGAGGGTGATCTTGGAGAAGTGCGGCGGGGTGGTTGTAGGAGAGTTGGAGAAGAGGAGGCGGTTTAGCTCGACGGGGTCCCATGAATTCTCGGGGACTTGAAGAAGGTCAAGCGCTCGGGTGACTATTGGGTCGCTGTGGGGTTGGTGCGACGGTCCTGGTTCAGGCTCTACTGCAGGTTCAGGTTCGTGATCCGTGGAGAAGAAACGAAGGAAAGGAGAGAGGTTGAGGGCCGGATTTAACCGGGGTTTAAGGGAATGGAGCAAAGGTTTCGATTGTTCTGAAGCAGATCGGAACAGGCTCATTCCGGTGCGAGAGAGAGAGAGAAGGGGGAAAAGAGAGACTGAGAAGCTGAAGGGACGAAAGGTGTATGACAAAATGCAGTCGAAGAGGTTGCTGGAGTTGACTCGTTTCGTGTCTCTGCTTAAGAAATACGGGCCTTGGCCCAATACATAATTGAACCGCAATTGGATTTCCATTCATGGGCCGAAAATTGACCTGAATAAACTCAAAAATAAGTTCTCTCCTCAACGTTTTTACCTATCAAAAAGAAGAAAAAAAAATTTGTTTATTGGTGCGCTTTTGGGGTCGGCTAAAACAAGTTTGGGGACAAAAAGTTGGTAATTTGAAGATGTACTGTTGAGAAAAGTTGATGATGTCATAAAAGTGCCAATAAGTTGTCGATAGGTTATTGAGAAATCGAGAGATCATTTTTTTTTTTTTACTAACGTTTCTTCGTACTTACCGATTTATTTATCTATGTAATAGCATGATGGCAAGTAGAATCGTGGGCGTTGGTACCTACGGTGGGCAACCAAATGAGCTAATTATCTTACACACCTAACTTAAAAATAGATGACTATATGCCAAGAGTTCATTTTATAGTTCAAACTCGGTCATTTATCATCAGTTGAAGTAGATGACTAGGGTTAAAGAGAGGATGTCCCATGAATGACATACACGTGTGCGTGTAATTGCCCTCTTCCAAAAGGAGAAAACCTAGTTGGCCTCGAGGAAGCAAAGCGGTAATTAACCGTTGCCCCTCCGTCGGTTGGTAAACAAAATGCAACGTGCTTATTTCCGAGTCTCGAAGTCGCGCGAAACACTCTCACGAAACGTCCTACGTTCACCTAAAACGACACTATGCATAGGTTCTCGTTCTCGTTCTTTTCTAACCCAAAGTCTTGGACCGACCAAGAATCTACCACTGGATATATATTCATTGAATACATCTTACCTTGACCATATCGACTCCATAAAGGGCTCTTGAGTACGTCTTTCTCCCATGCACGTAAAAGCGTCGGTTTGTTGAACAGAAGTTAGGTTGTTAGTTGGGCTCTTTCACCTCTTCTCTCAATACGCTGCGTATCGAGAGACTCTACTCTCTCTCTCTCTCTCTCTCTCTCTCTCTCTCTCTCTCTCTCTCTCTCTCTCTCTCTCTCTCTCTCTCTCTCTCTCTCTCTCTCTCTCTCAATGACTATGTGGGATCGGTCCAACCTCTTTTCACCTTCCTCTGACCTTTTCAACCTTTAAAAGTACCTCCCACCACAAGCATTCAAACCTTCCCTCTCTCTCAAACATTCTCATCCTTCAATGGAAAGCCGAGACGGCCCTCCACCACTGCCCCCCGTATTGCCGCCACCTGCTAACAGTCCCTACCTCTTCGCGTCGTCGCTGTTGCACCCCCTGATAGACACCTCAGCCTCTGGTCAAGCCTTAGCTCCAGCCTCGGCTCTTCCTTCATCTTCGTCTTCTTTGGATATTGACTGGGTCAGCCTCTTGTCCGGCCAGCTTGGTGGGCTTCCGGAGAATAAACCAATGATGATATCGATGCAGAATGCGCCGACGACCACGATGTTGCCTGAGAACAGGGGAGTAGAAGACAGGAGCGAGGGGGATGTTAAGAAGAAAGCGATGAATAGGACGAGAAGGCCGACACGGCCTAGGATTGCGTTCCAAACAAGGAGTGTGGATGATATTCTGGACGACGGGTATCGCTGGAGGAAGTATGGACAGAAAGCCGTCAAGAACAGTGTTCATCCCAGGTATATTTTTGCACGTTAAAGGTTCATATGCATGTAGTTCTCAGATGATACACCAATAAGTATACTTCTTTGGAGTTTAAGCAACATATAAGAATCCTATAATTGAACTGGATTATTTTGGTGTTTCATGCTCTTGACTAAATGAGAAGTTTTCTCTTTGATCAATTCCCTCAGTCCTCCGGTCATCGATATCTTGCACCTTGCGATAGGGCAAAATTATAACCAATGTTCAAAGAGATGTACTTAGGGATTTAGGACATTCTCAAGAATAGAAGACTCGAATTTATTCTCTCCTTATTTTCATGCAAACTGATTAATCATGGACATGCATGGCCGCAATTTTTTGGTGGTAAATACTTAAGAAGATGATATATAATATGATCAGGATTTGGTTGATGCCCAAGCTGGTAAGCATGAGCATACATGAATTGGAAGAAAAAAGAGGTCCGCGACTGCTTCAGGAAATCACCATTGGAAAATCTCACAAACGAACAAAAGGGGGATGTAGATTCTCTTCCCTTAGTGCCTCGACAAATCTTAATAGCGGATGCACGGCGAGTGCAAAGTTTCTTAATTAAGATTCTTAATAGGAATCAGTGCACGGTTCGGTAGAAGAAGGCATCAAATAGGAGTGAGTATACAATGGGATAGAGGGTCTCCATCTTTGAACGAGGAAACTTAGAAAGCAGAGTCATGAAGGTGAGAAGAAAGAGATTTGAAATGAATCTAATTCTATAGATTAAACTTTATGACAACATCGATAGCCAAAAAAAACAAAAAATTACGTTTCCAAACCCCCTAATTATTAGATTATTTCAAAAATAACGATAAGTTAACAAAGTTTTTTAAACTTAAAAATGGCAACATTAACTGGAAATTAATTGAGGATGAAGGATAATTCATGTCCGAAAAAAATTAGGGGAAAGTGTTTGAGTTACTTGAAAATTTATAGGTGTTTCTATGTGCATGTAATAGGTATTCAATATTTAGCCCTGAAAATGTCAACTGCAAATATGAAAAACCTCATGCTTGCCCTTATGAGTAACCCAAATATTTCATACACTTTGATCCTTCCATCTCTACCAATATATACTACTTTCTACCATATCTAAAACTAAACCTAGCTAGAGAAGGATTTCGGACTCAAACTTGTACCTAATGTATCCTGACAGTCCATGTCAATTGTTAAGGCAAGTTTCTATCATGCATTTTCCACATATCGAATAAACTTGCAAATTAAACATATCATGTGATTCCTCAAAATTCTCACAATGATAAATTATCCCAAATTTGGAAAAAAATCGTACTTTTTTCTTCTAAAAATAGATAAAATCGTCCAATATTATTTGTTTCTTTACTTATTTAGAACTTATTTCATTAGTTTTTATTCCACATGGAATATTACGTGCTCTTTTGCTAGTTCAGGAAAACAAAGCTCATTGTAAAATGAAGGGAAAACATTATGGGTTGGGTAGTGTCGTGGCCATGTTGATAATGTTTTTTTTTTTTTATAACCGGGGTGTCCAACCGTGCCGGCGAGGTTAGTGAGGTTAGCCATGTTGATAATGTTGTGATATCCTTCAGGAAATAAATAGAACTTTAGCGTAAATTGTATCATTTAATGGACCCAAGAGCTGTCGATTAATATATTACGACTTGCAACTTGTGCCTAGATACATTCGACAAAACCCCATCTTACTCATCTTAATTAGGTCTACAAATCGACTGAATATTGTCACAATTAATCTCGAGAAGTATTCCCGTAAGTATGGCTTATATCTAAAATGAGTACACAAGTGTCGAGCCATCGAGTCTTAATCAAACGCTTAAGCAATGCACAATGTACGTGCAGAAGCCACTATCTATGATAAGAGGAAACATACAGATCCATCCATATGCCAATCTAGCTCTTTATATCTCTGTACATAAAGGTATTGCTTGCATGCATGTATGGACATGTATATACTCCTGGCTATATGATCTTATTACTGTCCGAACTCTTACTTGTATTCTTAATACATTGGATGGGACGAGAAGGAGCTATTATCGGTGCACACATCACACATGCAACGTGAAGAAGCAGGTGCAAAGGCTAGCCAAGGACATGAGCATCGTGGTCACGACATACGAAGGCATCCATAACCATCCCTGCGAAAAGCTCATGGAAACCCTAACTCCCCTTCTCAAGCAGATGCAGTTCTTGTCCAGATTCTAGCTTAGCCATCGAACTTGAAGATCACTTGACTATGTCAAAAACTTAATCGCTTCTGTATCATCCGATAGATTATTGATCTTGGGGTCCCATAATGCAGAGAACTAATCAAATTCCTAGACACATAGCTGGAGTATACGAACGGCAGACTTCCTGTACATGGATAGCTCGTCAATAGCATCGCTATACATACTAGCTTTTCTTCTGCAAGAGATTGCAATTCGCTTTAATGGATGTGTTACGCGCGTATATTTTCTAAAGTCACATTGACTGCATTTATCGATTCATTATCACTTGAGGGGACGTCATGAATATTCTTGAAATCTATTATATATCTATCATTTCAAATAATCTTTTACCAATTGTCATATATGTAATACATAATATCATAGTTGTAGGTGCGATCCAGAGTAATTACTGAAAGTAATCTAAATTTCCATCGTCATTTTCTCGTATTTTCATAAAAATATACATGTGAGATTTAGGTCGATAATTTCCCATGGGAGGAGATCAATTCAGACTATATGGAAGCCCGCTAGCCAAATCAATCTAGTTTCGCTACCATTGATTATGAACGCTATCCTCTTATTGACTTTCGAAGGAGGAGGTAGTTGGCGGTTGGTGATAGGTACCCCTGAAGTCATTATACTGATCATGAAGAAATCCACTTGCTATATTACGTATTTATGATTTACATTATGATCTAACTTCTGAATTTATCGACCCACACACAAAATATGGAAAATTTGTTCAAAAAGTCCTAGCCAATTTAGTCCTATAAATCTTTTAAGTATGTCAATTCAATCCTAAATCATTTTACTTTTTTCCAATTGAGTCTACTCGGCTAATTGTGGCCGAAAATCTCTTAACATAGACATTGGTCATCCTATGTGGCATGGTCGGTGCTGATATGGATAATTTGTAAAAACATTTCAATATTTTGTTGAATTTTTAAATATTTTTCCTATTTTTTTTATTTTCTAGGTTTTTTTGTTCTCACCAGCCACGGGCAAGGACACTATGGTGTAGGCAAGACCATACCTGCTTGCGGTCGCGATGGACGTGATCTTCGCCCTTGGTCGGTGAGGCGTTAGGTGCTAATGGTCCCACAAAACTGCATAAGGCGTTATGTTGAATTGTTTTAGGAAATAAAATTATAGGCATGAGAGATGATTTGTAATCACGTTTGACACTACTCTTGTTCTTTTATTCATATTTTTCAAATCCACATTAAGCATGAGTTAGCTTAATATTATTATTTACTTATTACCTCACCATTTTACCTATTAAAGTACGATGATTAATGGGCCTCACATCGCGTGGACACGTGGGACTGTGACTATTTAGAGCACTAACTGAAAAGAACGATAAAGGGATCTTACCAAAAGCGATTTGTCCGACCTTTTATCACACGGTTCACACTACCCTTTTCTCGTGGCGCGAACTCTTGTTCAATATATTGGTTTAGACATGATCGTTGCGGCAAAACTTTGCTTAGGTCAATGTCCAACAAGGACCAGCCATTTGTGACAGATTAGGTGTGATCGTGATAGATTATGTCGCTAATCTCCGAAGCACTATTCTTGTTCTTGTCTGGAAATTTTCACCCCAATTGATCTTGATCTGGCCCTTTTCCAGATGGGGACACACCTTTGTGCCTCCTTTTTGGCTGGAAATAAGATGCTTACTAGGAGAAAAAGGAGTGCATTGAAAACTGCCCATTAATTAGCACGGCCGAGGGACAACTTCGATCTGCACAATCAAAGTTAAATGTTATGAGTAATCTTAGATGTAGTAACATGGGTCCGCACGATTTTATGTTCCAGATCAAGCGGCGGATCATCGATGCGCATTTAAAGAAATGGAAGATGTTCAATAATTGATCTCGATTATTAGCTTTGTAAATTAGCCTTAGTTATGGTCTTCCTTAGTTCCGTTGACCCAAACTGCGTGGACACTTGGGAGTGTGTATATTCAGACCTTCATCCCAAGACATCATTCGAAAGGCATGAGACGGAGCTATCAATGAAGCCACAATTGACCAAACTTGAACTTGTCCCACCATCTGATCATAATGGGATGCACTGTAATTGCGAAGACTAACTTATGGAGAGAATAGGCCAAAAAGTCAGGATTCAACAGCTTGAAAATCCGGGCTAAAGCAACCCAAAGACCTAAATTACAATGATACCAACAGTTTCGGGGAAATCAGTCGCAACCCACTCCTAATTCCCACTTATTATAAATATGGATAAAGAACCAACTGAAGATTCCATCACGGGTTCACCCCGCATTTCCTCTGTAACCTTTGAAGTTTGCTGAGCATCTCCTTCAAAAATTTGGAGCCATGGTCGAGAGAGATCAAGTTTGGCCGCTAGCCCCGTCGGGTAGCCTCCGGAGCGACCAGTACGAACCGTCTGTATCCGCCAAAAACGTCCGGAAGCAGAGATTCATCAAGTGCTGCGGCTGCATCACCGCCTTCGTGCTCATCCTAGCGGTCGTCATCATAATCCTGGCGTTCACGGTGTTCCGGGTCAAGGAGCCCGTGATCAAGATGAACGGAGTCACCATCACCAGGCTCGAGCTCGTCAACGGGACGGTCCCCAAGCCCGGGGTCAACATGTCGCTGATCGCAGACGTCTCCGTGAAGAACCCGAACGCGGCTTCCTTCAAGTACAGCAACACCACGACCACCCTGTACTACCACGGCGCGGTGGTGGGCGAGGCGCGGGGCCCGCCGGGCAAGTCGAGGGCCAGGAGGACGATGCGGATGAACATCTCGGTGGACATCATCACGGACACGCTCCTGTCGAACTCGAACCTGAACACGGACATAAAGCTCGGGCTGCTGCCGATGAGCAGCTACTCGCGTATCCCGGGACGGGTGAACATGCTCAACATAATGAAGAAGCACGTCGTCGTGAAGATGAACTGCACCATGACCGTGAATATCTCTAGCCGGGCGATTCAGGAGCAGAAGTGCAAAAGGCACGTCAAGCTCTAGAAGACATGAGATCAATCAGTTTCTAATCTAGTTTGCGTATGGATAGCGAATCGTACTCGGTTGTGTAGCCAGACACTTTTTACTTCTACCTAGCTAAAGGTAGACTACTATTCTTTTTTTGTCCATTTTATCTAAATTTCTATTACTGTGCTTTAACATCTTTTTTAAAAAAAATTGTGGCATACGAATTCTTTTTTTTGGGGGGGTGGATTTTTTGAGTTTCGGTAAGGTGGGCAAGTAGGTGTAATTTTTTTCTCTCTATATATATATATATATTCTTTTATATATATATAAAAGGAATGCAACCTGTAGGTACAATTACAACACGGGTCTATTTATATTCACGCGGGACCACGAATTGGTCCATTCATATGTGGGTTGACTTAAAAAGTCGATGGAAGAGATTTGAAGTTGCCAATAATATATCTGAACTGAAGCGGAAGTCAGGAAAGGCGGGCAACATGCTTCACGGGGTCCGCATTGTCAGGGAGAAAGGTGTGGAGTTTCTAGAAGAAAATTAAGTTTGTGGAGGGCTCTCTCTCTCTCTCTCTCTCTCTCTCTCTCTCTCTCTCTCTCTCTCTCTCTCTCTCTCTCTCTCTCTCTCTCTCTGATTACAAGCTAACAGGGGGGTCACTGATTACAAGCTGATAGTTAGTGCACGGTGTCAATGGGCCGGGTCTCATGTAAGCCGGACCCAGCCCAAAACCAATTAATGTCAAGCTCTGCACAGCCCAAGCCGACTTGATACCCAAATCATATATGTCAAAGATATTCGGGTCGGGTCGGGCCAAGCTGGGCCAGTTTTGGTTTTGATTTTGATTTATTATTATTATTTTTAATCAAATTTCATCCTCAAATTTCACCTATTCCTTTCTCATCCTCAAATTTCACGCCTATTCTCATCTCCTTCCTCAATGACACTCCAACCATGGATTCCCACCACCAATTCACCGAGAAATCCGAAGAGAACACCGCCCCCAAGGAGCACACCAACCAACTTGCCGTTATCCATGTCTTTGTTCGTCGCCGCCTAGCTAGCCAAGGCTTGAGTCCCCACCCAGACTTCCTCCCTTGCCCACCTCTCCCTCTTCACCTCCACCGTCTCTCCTCCCAAGATCTCCTTCAAGTCCACCATCTCTGCCAACCCCCTCCAAAAATTGTATTAAGCATATAACATTTCCTCAAAGAGGTTTAATATAAGTTAAATTTTTTTTACTCAAAGAGATAACTAATCGATATGAAATCAATTGTCTAAAAGTAACTCATACACTCTCAAAAAATAGTGACTAAACACAAGATGTCTATTTAATTTTCAACGAAAATTCACTTAAAATTTGGTTTCGTAATATTTTGATGAAATAAACAATTTTCATTATTATATATATGTAATAAACTTGCTTCTGATGTCGAGTGCAAATGATTAGTGACTTATCGACTTTTTTCTATTTTGACCTAATGGCTTCAGACATAGCTTATGGGTTGGGGCTTGGGTGAGCATGGTCTAGTTCCCTAAGGAACCAGAGATCGAACTAGTGGTCATAGTTCCAATTTCAATGACTTAGAATTGGACCAAAGGTACTTGGAACAGGGATCGGACCATTCAATCATGTTAACATTTAATTTTTGGGCCAATTTTATTTTTAAAAAATTTTAAAAAATATATATATATAATATTCAAAAAAAATTAAAAAATCAACTTTAGGGACCTTGGTCAATGCTAGGGAATCAATTTTGACCAAAAAATAAATTTTCATATTTTCAGTATTTTTCTACATTTTATTTTCAAAAATTCATAGAAAATAAAAAAATGAGAGAATTGAAAAATCAACTTTGGAAACTTTGGCCAAACCTAGACAGCCATTTTTGAACAAAAAATGATTTCTCATATTTTTTTCATTTTTTAGTATTTCCAAAAAAATATACTTAAAAATTAATTAAAAATATAGCATTTGAGACCACAAAAATACGAAAAAAAAAATAATATGCATTTTTATTTTTATTTTATCTTTTTTTGGCCAAAGAAAATTTGCAAAAACTAATCTAGAATTGGGGTTTTCTTTGTTAATCACATATTCAGATTAATTGCAAAAATTCTAGAGATTTCATTTCAGCTCTATAATTTTCCTTTTTTTGCATTTCTAGAATCGTGTCATTCCACTCTATTTGCCAAAATTATAATCCAGTCCAAAAGTTCACGAAATTGTCAAAATTCGCTACAAAGGACCAAAATGTAATTTAGATTTTTACAAATTAGTCCCTGAAAAAACTTAAAATTCAATTAAAGTTTTTTAAGGACTAAAGGAAAAATCAGGACACGCCACCTTGTAGTTTTTGACCTGCCGAATCCATTGGTGGTGTTAAGTTTTGCAAGAAAGACCATCTAAGATTTGGATTTTGCAAAATGGACCCTCGAGTCAAAATAAAGAATTGGGGTTTTTATACAAATCCTCTGAAAATTTCGAGGGGAAATTCATTTCTTAATAGAACTCTTGGTCTTGAGTTCAATTCTGACATTAATTTTGAGAAACGGTAACTAAATTATGGCTAATTTGAATTTTTTTAGCCCAATCGGGTTGACCGGGTCAGATTAATTCGACCCAGTCAACCCGTTGACCCGAGAAACCAGAACCAATTCTGGTCTCTCAGTCTCACGAGCACATAAGGAAAAAGGCTTCAGATCCATTCCCAAGAAAGAACGAGTACACATCTGAGCTCCGACGACTCAAACGGAGTTTGCCCGGTGATAACGTGCCAAATGGCACGTAGGTTCGTCGCGGGCACGTAATTAGCAAGCGATAAGGTGCCTATTCACATGCCAAAATTTCTAAGAAAAATTATGATATAAATGGGGAGAGGAGCCATTCTGTTAATGGAGGTGAGAGAGAATCTTCTTAGGGTGGCAACAGACAAAAAACGTGACGGGGAGAGGGAGAAGAGGAGATTACAGAGGGTGAGAGAGAGAGAGAGAGAGAGAGAGAGAGAGAGAGAGAGAGAGAGAGAAGTTCATTGTCTCCATTAGAGAGGAGGCCGAGAGCTTCAGAAGCCAATCCAAAACGATCCAGACTACGCTAAGCCCCGTGAATCCTCTCGAAAGTTTCATACTATCACAAAGAAGCTCTAGAGTCTCATAGTGCACGATTTCATCGTCGAACTAGGTAAGTGCCATTTTCGAATTTACCACTGTACATCCATGGCAAATCGCCTATTTGACATCTATTCTTTGAGTTTTCCTGTGTGTGTTTTCTCCTTGCATATCCCTGAACTCCATCGCATACCTTTCTATCCCTAGTTTTGCATGAATCCACTGAGCCAAACCTCTAAACTTCGCGAATATGCCGCACCTTCGTCAGAGAATATGGCAACCTAGAGCTCAATTCAAGCCCGAGGTAAGCTTGCTGAACTCTTGGTTATACTGTTTGCGACAAGAATTGAATAGTATGCTCTGGTTTAAATGATTGAACCATCATTGTTATTGCCTGTTTGAGCTTCATATCTTCTAATCTGGTTGATGATTGAGGCTGGGTTTCTAAAATGTTGTAGACGATGCAGAGACGAATCGATTGAGACTAATCTCTTCCCGTTTGGTTAAGGTTTCACCATTAGGTCATTGCTTGAGAATTGTGGTCCTCTGTCGAGCTTTGGCTAAAGGATGAAGACGATGTCCCGTCAACCGTTAACTCGATTAAAAGACGACATGGAGCCGACATGGCATAACACGTCAGATGCCACGTCGGCATGTTGACCGAGTCAAAGGCCGATGTGGACGCCTTGTCAGCCTAATCGATTATATCTATTAGAATAGCATAGTAGATCGGACGATTGGGGTAAAGCCACTTGTCCTGATCTGATTTTTTTCAAAAAAAAAAAAGAAATCAATTTTCGATTCATAATAGATTTTCTGGAATTAGGATAATAAGTTTACCGATCGAACGGTTGAGACATGGTCTCGAAGTGGATTTGGGCCGTCGATTTTGGTATTTGGAATAGACAGTCAAGATTTAATCAAGGGTAGATCCAACGGTTAGTTTTAGTTTGTTAATACGAAGGACGTGGTTTAGCCACGTGGCACTCTCTAGAGCCATAGGATTAGAACTCAAGTGGAAAATGGAAAAATAAAATAAAACCCCAAAATTACATCGTTTTTGCGTCGGGTTTAGGGTAGTGGGTCTTGAGTCAGGTCTAGGTAGTCGACCAAGTCAATCTGACACGATCCATATAACAAATAATAAATAAATAAATAATAATAAAAAACACTAAAAAAATTAGAAAATTAGAAAAATCAATAAAAAAAATCCAAAATTGCATTATTTTAGAATTGGGTCAAACCTGAGTGGGTTTGGGCTGGGTCAACCCGACCCAATCAGGGAATTAAATAAAAATAAAAAATAATAATAATAGGAAAAATAATAAATAAATATAAAAAATAATAAATAATAAAATTTCATAAAAACCATAAAAAAATTCTAGAAAAAATAAAAATTTTCAAAAAATGTAGAAAATGTCCCAAAAATAGGGAAAACTCTTAGAAAGTCTTAAAAACATCCAAAAAATTCCAAAATTTTCAAAAAACAAAATTCATAAAAATTCTCAAAAACTATGAAAATTAGGAAAAAAAATTACATTTAACTGGTTTGACCTATTTTTACATTTTTGACCTCTCAAGCCTTGAAAAATGACGATTTTTCTCTTTTAGTCAATCTGACCCAAACCATTCCAAATCACCCATGAATTTAATTGGTGTGTTTCCTAGCTTCTAGAACTCTCCTAGGCTCGTTTTGACTTGATTTGATGTGATTTCTCTATGTATGGATTCTTTAATCTGCACGCTTACTTCGTTTATTGTGATTGATGAGATAGAAAAATCCTGCCTGTATGATTCCTTCAGATCTCTTAGGACTTACCATATCCAAAAGCGCTTGCGTGAATTCCCTAAGATAGAAAATCACTCAATTAGGTATGGAAAGGGCGTCAATAGCAATATTGACGTAATTAAGTCCGTGAACCCAAAATCTCTGGTTTTCGTATAATCGAACAATCTCTTCCAATTGCTCGATAAAGTTTCTAGTCCACTTTCCAAAAATGATTGGTGGCAACTTCGATAACATGCACACTGATGCACACGTCACCGACCACATTAAGGTCGAACCCAATAAATATGTCACGATTTAGTATGGGCTTAGGAGGGCCTAAGCGAAGCCTCGATCTGAATAATGGGCCTAGCAATCCATTAGCCCTCCCCTCTCCGAGGGTTGAGTCGTGACAGATCCCCATCACGATTTGGACAATCCAATGAAATCGATCGAAGATAAAAGTAAGCGAGTTACACGTGCCATATTTATAGCAAGTCATTCTCTCTCATCGTGTCTCTTAGTCAATGTGGAACCCTAAAGAGAGAATGACTTGCTATAGAGAATGACTAGGAGGCACAATGAGAGAAATGACTTGTTATAAGTACTTGGCCCACCCATTCTTTTTGTCAAGTTGAGCCATGGTGATACTTCTTTTCATCCACATAGATGTGATGTAAGGGATGATAATCGAAGGAGGCAAAATGAAGTTTACTTTTAAATTTAAGAAATAAGAAAATAAATAAAATATATTTAGTTGGTCCGGGTGGTCCGATTCTCTCTTGGAATAAAAAACCGGACCGACGGTAATCGGTACCAATTTTATGAAAGTAGGAATCGAACCAACCCAGCCTGTTCGATTCGATTTGAGCGATTTCTGATTTGAGCGGTCCATTATGCTCGATCCTAGTTCGGGGTTCGACAGGCTTGGGTCCATGGTAGAGAGGAGGGAGCGATGGTCTGTGATGGGCCGGAGAGGCCCATATCTATCCAAAAGCCCGAATCCATATTCATATTTCACTAATCCCCCGCTGCTAAGTCACGTTGGATTCGACAAAAAAGCAAAAAAGAAATGATGTTGGATCAATTACATCGTAAGCTCATCCAACGGCTGAAATGGATCAGACGCAACCCTCTCGCTGTAAAAGCTGTACTCCTATATAAAGAGCTAAGCGTAAGCGGCGTACAAATTTCTAGGTTTTGCGCTCTTCGTCGGCGCGATTGTCTACGTTCTCTGTTGTGCTACTGCTCAACCCAGGTAGCTCGATTTTAATCTTCTTCACGTAGTCTCTGTTTCAATTTTGTGGATGCGATGAAGAGAAATCGCTGAATGGAGATGAGTGATTGAGGAAACGGTTCGCGAATCAAATCCTCGAAATGATCCTCCACTTCTGGTTCGTATTCGCTGAGCATCGTCGTCTTCTCCGATTCTCTGCACTTGGTCGTGGTTCTGCAAAATGTTTTTAGCTAATATCACCGATTTCGTCAGTCTCTGTGACCTCACCGAAGGACCTATGGAGGGAGCGATATCGCAAGACGTGCGCTCTTCTCCAAGTTTGCCTTCGAACAGCAAACGTCTGAACAACAGACGGTCGAGCTGCCAACACTTCCGTTAATGGCTGTTTCGGCTTCGTTTTTCTCGGTCTGATCTTCTTATATTTGGTCTTTCATTTGAGCGAGATTTGAGTGTATGGAAGGGCGAAGGTCCCAGCGGAGAGGCGGGAGCTCTGTGAAACGAGGCCTCTCTAACGATTGAACAAACATTTCCTTCGCAAAATTGATCGCCGAATCGTAGGATGCCTGAGACTCTCACCATTTTCGGAGCATCTTGAACCCTCGGCCACATTCATGTCTTCCCTTGAATTTGAACTGGTTCTTCTGCCTTTCCCTCCTCTAATAACTTCCCTATTCGAGAATGAAGAATGTCAGGATGCATCTGATCAGCTTCAACTCCAGTGATTTTTCATTTTGAAAGAGTAAGTTCAAATACGCAGGGGACGTTTGTGGAGGCGGGAACTCTGCGAAGCAGAGTGTCTGCATCTGATTTCTTGAAGAAAAACCAGTTCGCTTTAGATCAGAACTTGGAGTTGGAGCTGATCGGTGATCAGATGCTTCACGCTTACGCTCCGTACGTGTCGAGTTTAGTATAAGAGGGTGAGAATCACGTGTATCCTCTTCGATCTCTCGCTTGATTCATTGTGAAGAGCCCGCTCTTCCCTTTGGAACTTGATTTCTGGGGAAGAACATTCCTTAGGACTGTTGCAGTTTCAAACTTGTGAACCAAATCCATCGTGACTGCATAAGCGGGTCTGCCGGAATGCCTAAACCATGTATTTTCATTCCTCGAAGGTGAAGATGCTGGGAGATTCTGTGTTCTACCCAGAAGGGTGCATCAAGTCTGGACCATGAGTAAACATGTCAAAATGGGTCATACGGTCATTTCTTAAACCATTTGATAAGCTCAGTTGTTGTTAGTGATTTTTAGTAAACGGGTCGTAAGTCGATTTAGAACGATGTAGTCCAAAATAATAAAAGTGCTAAACGGGATCACAATTTACTCAGACTTGACTCATCTCGCTTGGCACTTTCAAGGCCAAGAGTATGTGCTGGGTCGAATTTGAATCACTGGATTTATATCGCATGAAAACTGATCAAAACTGGTTAAATTGATCAATTTATGTCAGGACCATTTTTTGCTTTGACTTATCTATTTGAGGGGTCTGTACCCGTCGCCATCATCTCTTTGGAAAGCCCACGTCAAAGAAATGCGTTTCTCTCCAAGTTTTGCTAGTTCGGAGAAATTCAAAAGATGCCGCTTATGTTTGGGGTGTTCAGCGTTGCCTTGCAAGATGGAGAAGTTTGGGGGGTTGGAATTGGCAACCTCTATATTGACGTTTCTTATTTGAGAGATCACAGATAAAACAGTAGACGGGATCAGTTAAGAGTGAATAGTTTCAGTAACACATCCTCAGGCTCCCAATACTGGACTGCAAAGAACAAACCTCAGCCCATATTGGCCGCACCATAACTCCTAAGATGAAAATTATTGCCTACCCAGCGTCCACACGGTTCAGACTTTAGCGGTTTGAACATCTAATCTACACATCACTTGAAGAAAGAATTGCGCGGGATTCTGGATGGCTGGCCTTTGATGTAAGGTATGTTAGCTACATCATCCCTCTTGCCTTAACAGGCCCATCTGCATAATTGCACCTAAGTTTGCTGTCGGCTATTTGTTGCCTTTAAATACCAAAAGCACACATTAAGTGACAAAAAAAATTTCTGGGTATAATGTCGAACGGAGAATGTCCGAAAATTCGATTCATATGACCTCAAAATTTGTTTATAGGGGCTAAGAATCCAACAGCCTCGTACTGTAGGGACCCTAATGATTGGAAAATGAACATACAGGGACCTCCATAATGCTAGTTTCTTTATTAGCTAATCTTGTCTTTCCGAATTTTCCTTTATGTGGGGTTATACATTCTTTGGCTGTACTTGTTCCTGTTGAATCCTTTGATTAGATGTGGTCTCCTTCCTTCTTTTGCAATTCCTGGCTGGTCCAAGTTTTGATTTGATCTAGGGGGAAGGTGAACGAATGAGTTATGCCACTCTCGGGACTGGCCTGATTTAGGTCTCAGCAGTATAACCGTTAGCTGGCCATCTTTCTAGGGCACCGGTGCAATATTATAGAGCTAGATTGGATAAGTATTGTCGACAATGAGTTTCTATATGAACAATTATTTTGACGAATAGGTGTGGGATTTTACAGAAGAAACCACTTGAATCTCAAGGTTATAATTGTGATATAGCTCGCGTCTTCCAAAACCAAGCCATATTCGAACCAGATTGTTCCTCGAGAGTTGATAATGACGTGAATTTTGACGTGTATTCCAATATGTTGGACTTCCTCTCTCTCGCTGCAATATTCACTGAACAGAACCATGGTTAAACCCTTTCCAAGTTTCAGACTGTGAACTGCAGATTGCCTTTTAGAGTCCTTGATTGGAGGAGACAGATTGGGTCCGGAGCCAGGTGATAAAAGCGGCAGTTAGTCCACTGCTATTTCAATTTGTCAATGTCCATACGCGTGTCCTTGCCAGCTTATTAAATTTGCCGCCCATCCAACAGCAAAGAAAAATGACAGGAAACTGTGTAATGCATTGTTAACCCGTCACTTTCTCTCATTTTGTTTCTATGTATGATGGCCTTCGGGTTCGTGGTAACTAAAGGCCTTTATACATTCATTGGCCAAATGTACTATCGGACTTGCTGAATCAGGCGATCTACAATCGGTTCACTCTAATGAATGAAGATGTTCACCGAACGTGAGGAAATCAATGCGAAAAGAGTGCCCGGAAATCTGTCTCTTTCTGGAATTGATGCTTTATGATCTCAATTAAGATGCAAAAGTTTTCTGATACTTGTCGGCATGAGGCGAGAAGAGCATGTTTGGTTATTTTGGTTTGATACATGTTGCCATGCATAGCAATGAGTAGAAAGAAGATGTTCCCAGAGACGTACGGGAGATGATCAAAAGAGTCCAAGTCCAGGCAAGAAGAGTTCCACCGAGGGAGAGCGCACTGCTTTGTCACGTGAGAACATTGGTAGGTTTTGACGAAGCCATTGCTATTCCCTCATCTTTCTGTTTCCCCGTGATTTTTTCTCCCTCTCTCTCTCTCTCTCTGCGCACATTAGTCTCGACACTGAAAAACTTCCGAGCTCTTTCATCGGCAAGCTTAATGAGATTGTCCTATTATTCGCTACACGTTCCTGCAAATTCGGGTAGAACATAACCATAGAGTTTTCTTACAAATTTTAAGAAACTTCTATAACTAAAGGTTGTACATCGAGTTCGAGGCAGGGCTTTGGCTAACCATCTATCGCAAACGCATCGACGTATGAACTTCGTAAACAAAGATAAGGATAGTCTTTTTGATTGAATAGCTCATATGGAAAAATAGGAAGACAAGCTACGTGAGATCATCACGCAAAAGAAGAAACAATACATGTAACTTTCAGCTGCCTACATTTCATTGCTAGTTCTTCACACTGTGGGAAGCTTCTCCTCCGATTAAAGAAGAATTCTCGCAAAATACCAAAGCAGGTAGAAGACACCGAGACTGGGACAAAGAGAAGCTTTCGCTGCTAGGCCTGCTTGCATTTCTGAGAAAAATTTTCTGCAAACTTTTTCCAGTTTCCATCATGTAATCCGACTTTCATTCTCTAGTCTTTACAAGCATGAAAAGCAACCGTTCGAGTGAAAAAGGAAAAGTCGATCAGAGAAAGTTTTGCTTTGTTTTTTTTTTTTTTTTGGTCGAGCGATCCAAGAAAGTCGAATTGTGACTTACCGAGCTTTTATGCAACTGTGCACCTTTTGCAGTGAAGGATTGCCTCATAAATTGAGCTCTCGGTGTCGCTCCAGTCACCTGTTTCGTAGGCTGAAGGTGAACTTTGAGGTTGAGAAGATTGCGGCAAGCAATTCCAGCTCCCAAGTTCCTGGAACCTCCTATCAACATGAGCTTCAGTGCTTTTTCTTCCGCATCCAGGCTTGAAGCATGACGGTCTAAGATAAGTGATACACCTCCGTAGAGCTTGCACTGATGATTTTCTCCATCTTGCAGGAGCAAGCCAATGAATCCGAATGGCCGGGAAAATAGTCTTTCGAGCAAATGAATAGAGTGACTGGGTAGGACAGGTTTTCAAGGAACCGGACGCCTGAAAGTTCTGATCATCCGACTTACTGGCAAAGAAAGGTTTTATGATGCCATCGGCGAAGAGCTCATCGGCATGTAGAAAAGTAGGGGGTAATTGAGAGACGGTGACATTGAAGTTGAAGTTCTGGGATTTTTCTGGATAACTTTCAGACTCGATGAAGGACGGTCGGAGGGGCTCATCGAGATCATCAAAGGAGGTCTTCACATTAGACAACCAGCTATACGAAAAGCTATCGATTGCTAGAGGTTTTGTGCTTTCCATGGAACTTAGCAGCTTGATTCCTTGCAAATCCAAATGTCAGTGAAATTGCCGGAAAGACTTCCATTTTCATCACGAAACGAGCAAATATAAATACTCGTTTCATCTGATTGATGGTACGACATCATGGATTGAGCTGACCGGCTTATCTGTGATGAGCACAATATAATCACAGTACTTTTCAATACATCAGCAACAGTTTAGCATCATCATGCAGTATTAAAAAAAAAAGCTGGATCTTACAGTTGTATTCTAGAAGTGCTATATAAATATTAGATGCAGGCTACAGATGTCCTCATAACATTCGGAAAAGACAATAAGCATGATCTGCCTATACAGGTGCAGACAACTATATTCAAGATTTTATCTTCTAACCTCATCTCAAAATGCCAAAATGAGCTAATGAGTCAGTTCACGTGAATGTGCGAAGTGACGGTAGATGTTGAAACCTAGACACTGACGTTACCAAAGGGCTTATGCAGCCCAGACTGCGCGCACCTGACAAAGAGTGCAAAAGTTTGAACAGCCGGGTAGATTTTTGACAGGGTACATCACCAAGCAAACAAGATAACCATGAGTTGCAGAGCCCGTGGAACTCTTGCAGACGGTGCATTCTACGGAGTTGGGCCGCAACCAAAATGTACCTTGGTGAACGGAGTAAGATAGAAACAATCTTTTAACAATGCAAAACTATTGCAGACGTTATCTACACTTCTGAAGGCCGGATTTGTTCTGCTCAGGCCAAAAAGTTATCCAGTTATGCAGCAATATATACCCCCAACCACACGAATCTGTAATTTCCCCTAGATTTTTGCTTCAATGATTCCACACAAGCGATCCAAACAGCTAGTTAAACTGCCCAGAGCATGGACATATGCTACATTTGCAGCTCTTTCCGCATAGTGCATTGAGCTGGGTAAGAGGGTACAGTTGGATCTGTTGAGAAGAGATCAAACACATATTGATTGAATAATGACATGTCTCGTAAACATGTTTGAAGATGCAAAACTGAACGTAGCCAGATGGCACAGATTACCGAGGACAGATACAAAGGGAAAATCCCAGGTCATCACAGGGAGTGCATTCATGTCGGGAATGGCGTTGTATCGGTTTTTATGATGATCAACAAAGCGAAAGATACTTCAAATTGGCTCCAGAAGGTCAAGTTTCTTCGGTTCCAGTAACCGAGGTGTAAAGATGAGAGGCAACTTATCCATCAGCAGTGGAAAAGAGAGACCATTATGACAAATTCGTCCATCATTGAAAGAGCTTTAGCAGGCTATTAATTATTTACGGTTGATTTTCAATTTCAACTGAAGATCGAAACCGATGAAGCAAAACCAAGTTAGTATGTGTTTGGCCACACTGCAGGGGGTCAAAACCCCCCCCCCCCCATCTAATTCATATTTCGAAGCGCTGGCAATCTGAATTCTGACCAAATTTATCCTTATATCCCTCCGCGTCAACCCCTTAAAATGATCGTTCTTATCTAGCGGTCGCTGCTGCTTGCTCGCAATTGCGAATTCAGATCGACCATCAAGCTCCAGCCTGAGAAATCAGATGTTCACACGGTTACAACTTACCATCTTTCAATGTGTCAAGACTCAGAGAAAGCTCAGAGTTTTGGAGAGGGGCTTTCACTTAAACTTCAACCAAGTAAAACTACAGGAAGATTAACACTCGTACCTACAAAATTAAGCTGCCGCTAACACTTTCACTATACATGCACATGTATGACAGGAATATGTATTCATCCCGTTCCAAGTCTTCACTGTAAGTCCATGCTCTTGTCATATTCGATGCAAACTTCAATCACTGCAGCCACAAGAGACGAAGAACCAAGTCTGAAGATGGAAAATGCTCGCAATTTCTTATGCAGAGCTTGCAAACCTTCACTGTAAGTTTCAAAATTCTATACACCTCAAATTTTCTATACAACCAATGAGAACCTTATGATGAGCAAGCTCATGGGGACCATGACAGAACTCGCGATGATTTAACGGTACGACGACTGAAGCAAGAATGAAACAAGTCAAAAGGAATGAGCAAATTGAAAAAATTCTCCACCCATTTCATGGCGTCTCTCATTTTCGAACGGGAACGAGCTCGCATTAGCTTGCAGGTAGGATTCATGTTATTGACCTCAAAATTTCTAGACAGTTTCCGGCATGACTTAGACACACTATGGCTAACTTAGAAATACATTCAACATCGAAATAGCATTCCTACTACAGACAGGGACAGCTGCTTATGCAGGAAGTAGAACAGCAACAATACCATAAACCGGCAAGCCAACCTACATACGACAGTGCAAGCTTAACATCATCTCGTGCAGACCTTATCCTTAAGAGCTTGGAGTACGTACCCGGCGTTTACACATTAGCAGTCACAAATTCGCACGGGATGAACTTTTTATGCAGCCTACAATTTGTTTCACAGATTTATGATAAAAAGTTTGTGCTTTTTTTTTTTTTTTTTTATCAAGCTAGAGGAGACAATGACAATCAAAAGAGAAGGGTAAAGAATCACGAGAGACAAAAGTTAGCTGCCAAAAGCCGCGCACATTCTCAACAAAATTGTGACTGCTCGATAATCATCATTCCTTTTGGCTTGGCTATAAGTCAAAATATGAAAAACAAGTATGAATTGATAACCATGGAGGATGGGTTTTGTTCTGATCTTAACTTTTTAACAGGCCATCTACGTCAATCCACCGCCACTGGCTGTTGAAATGTTTATCAGACCGCCCAGTTGCCAAGTCACGCACTCTCCCAAAAGACATAAACATGGACATCATAGGGGGGCTCGATTTTTCTCCTATAAATGCACCTCATACCCAACCTTGTCAAGCACCAAGGTGAGAATAACCAGTAATCGAGTATTACCAAGTGAGTTGAGAGAAACACAAAGATGGCTTCCAAATCTTCGACCTCGCCGGCATTTCTCTTTTCAATCATTTTGGCTCTTGTGGTCGGCATCAACGGCGGTGGAATTTCTGTCTACTGGGGTCAGAATGGCAACGAAGGCACTTTAGCCGACACTTGTGCCTCCGGAAACTACGAGTTTGTGAATCTAGCTTTCCTATGTGTCTTCGGCAATGGCCAGGCTCCTGTGATCAACCTCGCCGGCCACTGCGATCCTTCCAGCGGAGGTTGCACTGGCCTGAGCTCCGAGATCAAGTCTTGCCAATCCAGGGGAGTTAAGGTGATCCTCTCGATAGGAGGAGGCGCCGGGAGTTACTATCTCACTTCCGCCGAGGATGCTAGGCAGGTCGCGACTTATCTGTGGAACAACTTCCTAGGAGGCCACTCCTCATCTAGGCCGCTCGGGGATGCGGTGCTCGACGGCATCGATTTCGACATCGAAGGAGGCACAAGTCAACATTGGGATGATCTGGCTAGGTACTTGTCTGCGTACAGCAGCAGTGGGAAGAAGGTGTACCTGACCGCAGCCCCTCAGTGTCCTTATCCGGACGCCTGGGTTGGAGGTGCCCTTCAAACAGGCCTATTCGACTACGTCTGGGTCCAATTCTACAACAATCCTCCCTGCGAATACAGCTCCGGGAGCATGGGTAGTTTCGAAGATGCGTGGAAGCAGTGGACTTCGATCCGGGCCGGCAAGATCTTCCTGGGATTGCCCGCCGCTCCGGACGCAGCCAACAACGGCTTCATTCCCGCGTCGGATCTTACTTCCAAAGTACTGCCCGCCATCAAAGGATCTGCCAAGTATGGAGGCGTGATGCTGTGGTCCAAATACTATGATGATCAGACAGGATACAGCTCTTCCATCAAGCACTCTGTCTGAAAGTGGACGTTACCCCGTGCAATACTCTGTAATACGCTACCTTTCATGCTTGTGGCCATGTCTTGTATGTAACTACTCGCGCGGAAATCTCCTCGTGAGATCCCAGATATTCATCCCAGTGCATATGTCTACCGATTAATGTCAAATATATTGGTCAAATCCATCGCGAAATGTTGAGATTTACTATTTATCTTACAATTCGCACGTAAAATAAGCAGTACCCGAACTAAAAAAAAAAAAAAAAATTCTAACATCGATTTGTGACCTACCCGCGTCGTCGCAACGACTATCAAGGTCGAGTTTCAATCTCTCGTGTTACAAATAAAAGATGCAAAAAAAAGTTGAAATTTGGAATGTGGTTTATCATATTGCTTTGCCTTCAGGGAAAAACGACCTGATTGGTCGACCCAAAAAAATAATAATAAATTCCAACGACCAATCACATAATTTCTTCAGTTTAATTACTGATAATCTAATTATCCACAAGGAAACTCTTTTATATCCGAAACGGATGTCTCTCAATCCCTATTTTCCTCCTCCTGTCTGCCCAAGAAAAGATCTCACCTCCAGTCGCAATTTTCTCGGGAAAATGTCGGTTCGTCGTTTTACCAGCTCTTGATCCTTAGCGCCTTTTGATCGCACCACCAAGTAAAACTCGCCATGGCCGTTCAAATCCTCTCGCCGGAAGTCCCCACGCTCCGCGCCATTAGGCCCGTGGAATTTGCCGCGAACGAACTGTGTCCCCGGAGCCCTAATCCGAGAAATCTCAAAGTTGTTGTCCCGCTGCGTCGGAGGAACGAGGATTTGGGGTCTAGGATGAGAACCCGGGCACGGACTAAGGACGCCGAGTTGGGAATTTCTTCGGATTGCGATCAGAATATGAGGCTCTACGGACACTTCTCTGCTCCGGTGAAGAAGAGCAAGGAGGAGGAAGAGCAGCAGGATTATTACTTGAATATGGGCTATGCGATTCGCACTTTGCGCGAGGATTTTCCGGAGCTTTTTTACAGGGAGCTCAATTTCGATATCTACAGGTTTGAAGAAGTTGATCGCTAAGGGTGTTTAGATGCTGTTTGGTTGCCTAGCTTCTGGAGAAATGAATTACGTGATTGTATCAATGCATAGTCGAAAATTTTTGGTTTTTCGAAATGTTTAGCTCATCTTAATTAGTTTCAGTTGATGATGGCATCGTTACTAAGGCAAATTAAGCATTTGGATGGCTTGGGTAAAACTGATGGATTTTAATCAAAATGCTTATGTCACTAGTGATAATTTTTGGCGCAAAGAAAAATGCCCAACTTTTTTTTTATGGTAGACGGAGATGCAATTGGTGCAAGTACAAGAGCTTGATCAATCATGTTAGTTCAGGTTCCATTGTTCAGTAAGCGAACAGTTGGTTTCTTGTTGGTTTACCGATGCATTTCTGGGCAATCGTGGTGTAGTAAAAGGAGATGTGTTTACTTGAAATTTGTAGGCATGCTAGTTACTTGGTAGTTTCATTAGAAACTGATGCGACAATTCATTTGTTACTGGGTTTAAGGTTACAGACTTAGAAAAACCATCAGATGGTTTCTTGAGGACTTCATTCGATATATAAGTGCCTGAGTAGTATAGCTAGAGCACGTTTGTGATTTTTACTAGCAGCATAAGTTTCAATGTACAAATACACTCGGAGTCATCAATAGGGAAAAGGGAACGAGATGAACATGCATGAATACCCAAGCTCTTGACATGGAACCAACTGGGAAGTCAAAGTCAATAGATATGTGATCACTTTGAGCTAATTTACCTTGCTCATTGCTTTTGTATGCTGAGCTTGGGTCGTCGCTAGTTCCCATAGCCAGGATGGGTGCAGGTATAATCTGGCATCTCTTAATACATGGCACTCACATTAGGTGTTTTCTTAAGGTTGCAAGAATTCGAAATTTCTCTGCTCTCATATACACAAATACTAGATTGGGAGGGAGCTTCTTATATGTGCATATGCTCTCTTGATGTTTATGAGGAACTATTACACAGCTGTGGTGTTTTATTTATGTGCCTTTTGCTTGTGTATGCCATCTGACTACTGGGTGAACTCTGGATGCTTATCTGTCCTGCTAATTATTTTCTGTATGGAGACCTATGCTTATTCATATCTAGTCTGTACCACTTTGAGATAAAACTGTGCTTTTAATTTTTCTGGTTTCTATGCACTCAATTTGGTGTTATATCTTGCTACTGACCACCTTATGAATGACTGTTCTCGATGATGATGCACATTTTGGAAGTGCCCAGAGCTTATGGTTTTCCCTTTAGGAAAATATTAATACCCATTCTAAAAGTGGTGTCTTGGAAATCAATGTAAGTTGCTCTTCTTTTCTTTCTTCAGGGATGACATAGTCTTCAAAGATCCGCTCAATAATTTCGTGGGAATTGAGAACTACAAATCTATCTTCTGGGGATTACGATTCCAGGGAAAAATATTTTTCAGGGCTTTGTGGGTTGACGTTGTTAGCGTGTGGCAGCCAGTTGAGACCGTCTTGATGATTCGGTGGACTGTTCATGGAATTCCTCGAGTCCCGTGGGAAAGTCGTGGTCGGTTTGACGGCACTTCTCAATACAAATTTGATAAGAAGGGGAAGATTTTTGAGCATCGTGTCAATAACATTGCTCCCAATACGCCTTATAAGTTCCAAGTGCTAACTGTGGGTGACCTGATCCAGTCTCTGGCCTGCCCCTCGACACCAAAGCCGACATATTTTGAGAGTTCATCCTCTTCATCTTCGAGAAGGAACTAGCGTGGAGAAGTTGCCTTTCAATTTTGCTATACAGTACGTCCTTAAGTTAATCCCTGTAACGGCAGGGATTTAATCATCCTGGAAGACACTTGTACTTTAACTGTATAGATGTATAGTATTGAACCAGTATAAGCTGCCGTTCTTCCCTAGATGGTGTGTCCTGTATGACATTTTGCGACAGTGAGCCTGAATTTATAATGTGTCATATTGTATATGTTCACTATTTTTTGGCGCCAGAGGTTGAACTCTGCAATGAGTTTGGAATGCTTCTCGAAAGGAGGTTGAGCTATAAAGACGAAGATAAATTCGGCACCATTTGTTTTCTCCTTTTTTGGACCAAACAACATCTAGATCACTTTCACTGCTGAAACAAGAGTTTACAACACCGAAAGCTCTTCGTTATAGAGGAACCTTTTCAGGTTCTCCACCAACAGGTTACGAGGAGGAGGAGGAGGAGGATTGTTATGTTAACCCAATCTAAAGAAAATGCTCTTTTCCTAGAAAGAGTAGCTTCCCAATTGGCCACTGGACTTTCCATATCTCTGCTGAACATCTTCATATCTTGGATGACAGGTGCAATCTTCCATGGCACTCCAGCTTGCTCTTTCACAAGTGCATCAGGATGACTGGAGCCCTCTTGGAATCAATTTCGTGCTCACAATTCTGACAACTCCTCGTTTCTAGCTAATTGTAACCCTTCCTTTGCAGCTAGGGACTCTGCCAAAATGGCACATTCAGCTTTAACAATCTTTGACACTCCATCAATCTTATCCCTCACAACCTGCACCACGCCAAGGCCAGCTTCCTATCGTGAGGCATGGTGAATGAAAAATTGAAGTAAACTTAGTTAATTAATTTGTGATTCACACCTTTATTTATTTATTTATTTTTTGGGGAGGGGGGACAGATTCACAGGTTGATCGTGCCGACGCCGACCGTAAAAAGAAGCAGGTATCCGGGTCGCAGTCGCAGTCGCACGTGCCGACCGTAAAAAGAAAATAAAAAAGGAAAAGAGAAGAGGCCATCCATCAAACTTCAGATCCGACTGTTTTTGCCCATTGAAGCTGCGTCTAAGCGCGTTGTCGCGCCACTTATCCTCGAAAGATCGATTCACCTCTCAATCTCAATCGCCATTCTCATCGATCCTCGACCCAATTCGAAGCTTTCGCGATCCATCGGAGAGTCTCTGATGTTCCGTCGCTCCGAAAGTCCGCCGCAACTTGCGAGGTTCGAGGTCAGTTTTGCCTCATCTCCTTCGTACCGTCAACAGTGGTGGTGAGTCACGTCGGCTCTCTCCTTCAGCTCTCCTCCAATTCGCTCCGCAAGCGCAACAAAATGTCGTCGTTTCTGCACCAAAGACCTCTCCAATCCACGCTCTCCTACTTCCGCGACCCGTCGTCTGCTCCCTCTTCGACGCTCGCTCAGAAGCATTCTTCGATCTTCAACCGTGCTGGCCTCTTGGTCCTCCTGTTGGTTCTCGTGATTCTCGGCGTCTTCATGCCGTGGTCGGAAATGCACGAGGGCGTTTTCTGGAGCACGCGGCCTGCGCTTACCAAATGGCGGGACTACACTTTGGCTCAGGCGGCGTCGGTCGTGGCCAAGAACGGGACGGTGATCGTGTGCGCCGTGAGCCAGCCTTACTTGCCCTTCCTTAATAACTGGCTGATTAGCATTGCCAGGCACAAGCACCACGAGAAGGTCCTCGTGATCGCCGAGGACTATGCCACGCTTTATAAGGTCAATGAGAGGTGGCCTGGGCACGCGGTTCTGATCCCTCCGGCTCCTGATACGCAGACGGCACATAAGTTTGGGTCTCAGGTATACTAGGGCTTCTCTGGGGATTGAGTAAAGTCAATGCTCATGTGGTTTTAACAGGGAGACCGATGATGCCTTTGTTGGTTGACTTCACACAAGGAATATGTAGTTTATTTGTCGTCAGCGATGAGCAAGTACGAAATGCTAGGTGCTGCGATTGTCATCAGAAACCCATGCTGCTTTGCTAATTAATCGAGTTGCAGTTGACATTTGTCTGCTGAGGTGCCTGATATAATATTTAGCCATAAGGAGTCCTAGTCGAGGTGTAATAATGCAAAATCTGAGCATTTCTCTCCCTGGGGGAGTATCATTGTGTTCTGATGTGCTTGTTTGTAGCTGTCAATTGGTCAGTCCATGTGTATTGTTCTTTGAACGGCCTTCTTCCTTCCATTTTATACTATTCACTAGTACTGATCATTGATACTGGAAAATTTCTTTCCCTTTTTTTCTACCAATGGTGATCTGAACGAGTCGCACATACACCCTAGTACATGTTCCTCGACGCTGAGGACATCACCCAAGTTGTTTTTGTCTTGGTTGTTTATTTTCTGAGTTCAATGGACAGCCTTGCTAAGCTTGCTTCCCTTTTATTTCTTTTCTCACAAGGGGTTCTTCAATTTTACATCACGAAGGCCTCGCCATCTTCTGGACATTTTGGAGCTTGGGTACAATGTTATGTACAATGATGTTGATATGGTTTGGTTGGCTGATCCATTTCCTTATTTGGAAGGGAAACATGATGTGTACTTCACCGATGACATGGCTGCTGTAAGTACTCCAATCCTTGGAACTAGTGTTTCTCTCATACATAGTATACTTAGTGGAGTAAAGTTTTGCGTGCTGGCTGTATTTCACTCTATCTACCATGAAAGGGGAAAAGAATATGAAGTGAAAGAACAATCTCTTGTAGTTACAATTTGAATATGCTATATTTTCTCTTTTATCACATTTAGTGAGACACTATTCAGTGATTTGGAATGGTGCTTGTTCATCTGGAATATTGCTTTGATCTTCCTTGCTATTGTCAGTAATATTTCTGTTCTCGTTCTGAAAGTTGATGCAATTTGTGTGGTTAGTAACTTGATTGTTGGCATTTATGAGAATCATGCCGTCAAATAGTGGAACATCCAAATTATGTTTTAAGCCTGACATCCTCTTAAGAGCTACAGACAAGGCAAACCTTCAATAGTCCACCCAGTTAATGAAAGCAGCAATAGAGAGAGACAAAAACAGAGAGCACAACAAACACGCAGTGATGTTTTAAGACCAATTCCAGTTTCGAGCAGTTATGGAGTCAAAGTCCTGTTGCAATGGATTTCTATGGTCTTGGTCCATCCACACCCAAAAGTAAGATGTGTCCCCATACTTACGAGTCTGGATAGCATCCAACAGTGCTTTTTCCAGCAACACCAGGCAGGGATACCTGTTCAAAACCCATTTTTGTGCTTAAAAAAAGACCCATTTTTAAATATACCAAGAAACTGCTTTATCTTAAGTCACACCCTTTTCCCAACATAGTTGACTAAACAAAAAACATTCTGAAACGTGGAAGTACAAACGCATCTGGAGTTTAATATGTTACACCTATTTCTGCCTTATTCAGACAGCTGGAATGAGGTCTCTTCAACCAATGGGCATGGAAATCATGTTTTACAGTCTGCCATCTTATCCATCGTATGCCCTGTGTACCTGGTGTTTACAGTCTGAAAGTCTGAATGAAGTCCATTGTTCTCATTATTAATATTCGTTACTCTTTCTTCTTTGAACAGCCGAAACCCCTGAACCATTCTCATGATTTACCGCCTCCCGGAAAAAAGGGTCGGACTTACATATGTAGCTGTATGATCTTCCTGCGCTCCACTTTTGGTGCAAAACTTGTGATGAAGAAGTGGATCGAGGAACTTGAAGCTCAACCATGGACAAGATCAAAAAAAGCCAATGATCAGCCTGCTTTTAATTGGGCACTGATGAAAACCTCTGGACAGGTTTGTTGAGTCTAATTTGGACAGCACATGTCAATTGTTCTGATGCCAACCAATTGGTTGGCTTTTGAAGAATGCATCACTGTTCCACCATAAATCAGTGCCTTGAATGAGTGGATTATAGAGCAAAATCACCACAAACACTGACATCTACTTGTGTTTGTCATCATTTATGCTCATCTTGTTAAAAATATCTGTTTTATTCATGGTGTAGGGATAATTTCTTAACTCAGACGGCGACCTTTCATGAAGCTGAGAAACTCCCTAATGCGCTTTCAATAATTCTTGGTCATCTGGTCAAACTGGTTTTAGTAGAGAACTTGGTCCTGCATTTCCTGCACCTAGTCCTATCAATCGATTATGATTCAGAGTGATTTGACGATGGATTTGTTGCATAGAGATCCAGTGAAGTAAATAGATGCTGCACTGACACAATTTGCATAATGCTTCTGTCATTCTTATGACCGGTTATATTCCTTCCATCTGCAGGTTGATCTCTACCTGCTGCCCCAGAAAGCCTTCCCCACGGGAGGCCTTTATTTCAAGAACCAGACATGGGTACAGGAAACCAAGGGAATGCATGTTATAATCCATAACAACTATATTACAGGTTTCGAGAAAAAGATAAAGCGCTTCCAGGATTTTGGTCTCTGGTTGGTGGACAATCACGCCAACGAGTCCCCCCTCGGCAGGTTGTGAGAAATTCATCACCACCCTTTTCTTCTAGTGAGGCTCTGCCACGATTTAACCCCTGCTATTGCTGACTCCTGGGGCTGTACTGTTTGTTGCTGCTGCCACAACGTCGCGAGGCAGATGAAGTCGGAGGACGAGTGCTGCAAATTCTGCAGCTCAGACACTCCGTGTGTTTCGGTTTTGCTGTTGCTGCTTGCTCTTGTTAGAGCGAAGAGCCTCTGTTTCATTTAGTTACATTTTCACGTAGATTATGATCTTGCCCATCTGACTGCAAAGTTTTTATTGATTCTTTGTATCAACAATCATACAAAAATGGAAAAATCAGAGGCAGATCAATTCGCAAGTTTTTTTTTTTCCGGCGTTGATTCTGCAACAAGCGAAGACTTTCTCTTTTTTCCCGTTAGAAAATCAGATGTTCCTAACTAATTAATTGACAAACACCCCATCCCTAATATAAGTCGAGTGAAAATCCAATATTGCCCCCATCAAGTGTCGGTCAACAGTGACAGGCAATACTAAATAGGCCTAGGAATCCAAAAAAAAAAATCGGGAAATTGAAATTGTTGCTGAGAATTTCGAAACGAAAAGGGGACCAAGAGACCCCTTCTGGATAATGAAAAAGAAACAAAGAAGAAGCCCTCTGTGTACAAATCCAGTTGTTCGTCTCGTGAGATATTAAACCAGATCAATAGGCTTACATAAGTAGTTGTCTCTCCAATTCCATTTATTAATTTTTTTGGAAAGAAAAAAAAAATGTGAGTGACGTAATGGACTTCTAATTATTAATACTCCCTAGCTAGAAAACACTTCTAATTATAAAAAGGTTAATTATGCTTATTTTTTTCTTTACTTTATCTCTTTATAAAGCGCTCTTGCACCTATAATATTAGCGTTCTCACCCCTCAATTTCTTTGACAACGGGATTCATAGTTAATTGTGCTTGAAGAAGGGCATCACTTAAATCGGCCTGTTAAGTCACAACATGAAGAAACTTTTATTTTATATTTTGAACACCATGAAAAATATTCTAAAAATAATTTCTTTAAAAGTGCAATTCAATTAAATGGTCATTAATCCACGTGTTCTAATTGAAAAATGAAAGGGATTCATATATTTATTTATAATATCTAACACCTATCCATTTTTTTATATAAAAAAGGTATCCGAAAAGGCTATAAGAATTAATTAGGACGAATAATATGTAGCCGGTTAAATAGGTGACTTAAATTAGTGCAGCCTCCCTATAAACAAGGGATACGAATTTCACGGGTAAAAAGCATCATCAACTCTAAGTCGTTTCGTTTCTTTACCTCCTCTCGACGTTTCGCCCAACTATAAAACCCCGCGTCAACTGCGTTCTAACAAAATCTCAATCCCTCTCTCTCTCTCTCTCTCTCTCTCTCTCTCTCCATCCATTACTGAGCTCACAAGCTTCTTCACTGAGTCGCTCTCACCAGCTAGCTCCGCTTGACGATATCCACTCGTGCAAGTCGCCATTGCTGCTGCTGTGCTTGCTTCTTTTCGCTGCTTCTCCTTTCGTGCTTCGAATCGATTCCAAGGAGCTACGCTGATGATTTGATTCGACTCCGGATGGGTTCGCTAGAGGACTGCCTCCCGGTGAAGAGGGAGCCTCTCCTCCGCACGCAATCTTCGACCAGAGCGCGAGCTAGATCGAGGTTCTCACGGTTCCTGCTCCTCACGAAGCTAGATTTCCGGAAATGGATGTGCGCGGTGGCCGCCTTCCTCTGCATCGTGGTCATGTTCCAGATGTTCCTACCGTTGGATAAATCGCTGGCTCCTTCCAAATGGAAGGAGATACATTATGGCGATTTGGCACACTTGGAGGAGACAGGTAGTCTGGATTTTGGGAAGGACATTAGATTCGGGACTCCAAAGGTTTTTGAGAGATTTCGCAAGGAAGCTAATGTGTTGAACCAGTCATACCATCATAATTTGACTCTACGTCGTTTTGGACACCTTAAACCCCAGCTTGCACTGGTCAGTATAACTATGCACTTTAGTTTTGAAGTTTAGCTTCTACATGGCACCTTTTTTCGGTTATCTATGTCTAAATCTGACGTGCTGGAAATTGCAATATTGCCTGCCGTTCAGTCATGGTTGAGTATCCTGGAAATTGTTATACTGCCAAGTTGTGATTTCTTTTCTGCCCTGCCATGTTGTGATTTGTTGTTTTCATTCTGTGCGAAGGTTTTTGGTGATCTTGTGGCTGATCCGGAGAAGTTACTAATGGTGACTGTTGCAGCTGCCCTCCAAGAGATTGGTTATGAGCTTCAGGTTCTCACGACTGATATGCATATGCCATCATCTTATTGATGCATAATGAGTAACTAGATAGAGAAGAACTTGATTGCCATAATTTTTCCTTATACTCGTATGGTCTCTGTGAAGAATGCAGTTAATTCTTGGTGTTTCTACTGTTGAGTTCTGTACTTCTCCCAATCCCAGGATGTCGAAATTTGTTAAGGCATGGTGTGGGATATTAAATATTACTGAACAGATGAAATTTATTTGGCTCGCGGATTGAAGGGTCTACGCTTGATCAGTTTTCATGCTGCCGAACAACTTGCTGCCAAAGAAGATGCATAAACTAGTATCTTTTTTATTCCGAATCTTGCTCCTGCTGAATAAGAGGTGGTTGTAGGGACTAGGGGTTTTTGTAACAGTCTTCAGGATTACACTTAGCAACCAAGTTATTTCCTGTAATTGTGTTTGTTGAACCATGAATGATCAATAAGTCAAACTTATACAGGTATTTTCGCTTGAAGATGGTCCAGTCCGTGATGTCTGGAAAAGCTTAGGAGCTTCCCCTACAATCATTCAGAACTGTGACGAGGCAGACTTCTTTGTTGATTGGTTAAAGTATGACTTTTCACGCCATTATTTTTTGTCCTTTTCATTATCTTGCTTTTCGGGTCATTCTTTCCTATTCGTCTTCCTTACTGGTCTATATATTTAAGAAGGACTCCTGCTTTCTGCACATGCAGCTGATATGGGCCTTTGATTCTGTCCGTTAATGCACATGTTGGTAGTTGATATAGTTATCAGTATATTTCTTCACAGTGGGTTCTTTTTGTTCTTTTTCTTTTTTGGGATGGGGAAGGGAGCGGGAGATTTGAGTCCCTTTATCTAATTTGGGGCGGTGAAGAAATTAGGTCAGCAGATGAAGGTTTGAGGGTGGTTTCTGAATTTTTTTGCTCAAAGGTTGGAGCAATCTCTCTATCTTGTATCAAAGGACTATGCTTTGCACCGTAACTTTACTCGAATGCACTCAGGGTTCTCTTGAGCCACAGGGAGGGTGGAGCTGGATTGGGGTCCATGCCCTACTTCATTATCTTCCAAATTGCAGTCTCAAGGCTTTTGAATACTTTTTATGTTATTAACTCTGACATGTCTACATGTGTGCTTACAAGATAACATTAGTTGCTCCTTAGAAGAAGAATGTAGAAACATAACTTTGTTGGGAAGGTTATTTATATTACAAAAGGAAAAGCAGGATTGCCTCTCAACTCATCCTCACTGTTTCTAACTTTGCTTACCGTGGTTTGGAAGTTGATATACTCTTTCTTTTGACAATTGGATGTGAATTTATGCTGTAAACTCTACAGTGCCTGTGGCTGTGATTTCATCCTTTTGTCTCCATCCTTCCTGACTTATATGTACTTCTCTGCAGCTTCAATGGCATAATCATTAATTCTCTCGAAGCTACAGATGTATTTACCTGGTAAGCTTTTCCTATTTTTGTATGCTACTTCTCAGTCGGCAAATAAATGAGGAGCAACCATCTTTCTTTAGTTTTTTTTTTTTTTAAATATTTAGCTGTAAAAGGAATGCAATCGTGCATTTCAACAATGGCTGACAATCAGATGAGATGCTAGACATTTTCACCTCATTGAAGCAGTCAGTTTTGCTATTATATTGACTCCTAAGTCATTTATGTAGGCCTAGTTACATCAGGAACTTTGTTGTTTCCACGCTTGCTTCTTTTTTTGGCTCCTATGCTTCTATGTTGTAACTCTTAAAAATGAAAGTGCTTGTCCTATATTGTGTCGGTCATAGTCATGAATTTGGCAAGCGAAGAGGAGTTATGGTTCATAGGCTGAGGACCGAGAATAGTTACATTTGGCTGTCATTTTCTGCCAACTATTTATTTAATTTCCTGAAGTATTCTGTCAATTTTCTTCACAGTCGATTATGCCTCTTGGTGAGGCTCAATTTGAGGCTAGAGATGCTCTGTTTGATGTTTTTGGCTGATCTGAAGAAAGCTGTGGATTGCAAGGACTTTAGATCTGGGATTTGGCAATTATGGTTCCTTTTAGCTATTTACGCAGATTGCCCTGTTAGCTTCATGAGGAGTTGACTTAGGGTTCATTGACTTAAGCGTGGCTTGTGATATTCATTGATGCCTTGGATTGCCCTTGCATTAGGCTCGTCCTTACTCAATGAAGATGAATGATTTCACTTTTTGCAGTTTTCTGCAGGAGCCTTTCAAGTCTTTGCCTCTCATATGGACGATCCATGACGCAGCACTTGCTATTCGCTTAAAACAGTACAATTCACATGGGCAGATAGAGCTTGCAAATCATTGGAAAAAGTCACTCAATCGTGCCACTGCTGTTGTCTTCTCAAATTATGTGCAGCCAGTAAGTACAGATATGAAATACGCCTTTTGATTTAGTAATAGTTACTGAATCTCAACCCATAATGTAAGGAGCATCTGAAAATGAAAGGGCACCAATCAATAACTGCTTTCTGGTAATAAACTAATATGACAGGACTCAGCTCAAGTTTCTTCATCAAATAGATTTTTCTCTTTTCCTTTCCTTTTGTCTGTTTGTTTACCTCCTTTTTGAACTGGATAGTAAGATTAAGGTTCTAGCGAAGAATGTAAGCAGATGAAGCTTACAAATTCTTGGAGACCGCAAGTGAAATGACAAAAAAATTCATATTTTCTGCTTTGGTTGTTGTCTCCCAAGTACTGATGCCCTTTATCTGAAGTTGTTTTAATTTTCGTCTGTTCTTCAATGGACAGATGATCTTCTCTGCATTTGACAGTGGAAACTTTGTAGTTATTCCTGGTTCTCCAGCTGAAGCATGGGAAACAAACCCTATGATGGCATCATACAAGGACAACATGCAAGACAATTTGGATCTTGGACCTAAAGATATTGTAATTGCAATTGTTGGAAGTCAATTTTTGTACAAGGGTTTGTGGCTGGAGCATGCACTAATTTTAGAGTCTATGGTTCCACTTTTAGCTGATTTCCCAATAGATAAGGATTCTACTTGCCATCTCAAAATCATTATTCTAAGTGGTTCACTTGGCAATTACAGCGTGGCTGTGGAGGTATGATATTACATCTCTTGTAGTTACAGAGGTTTTTAGCTTATATTGTGTGAACTGATTATATCGTTTTAATTCTTTAGGCCATTGCGCATAATCTGAGATATCCTGGTGGAATTGTGGAGCACAAGGCGGTTGACCAGGATGCTGATGCTGTCTTGAGCATAGCTGATTTTGTGATATATGGTTCTTTTCTTGAGGAAGAATCTTTTCCAGAAATTCTGGTGAAAGCAATGTGCTATGGGAAGCCAATCATAGCTCCTGAGCTTGCTGTCATTAAAAAATATGTACGCTTCTAACTGTTGGTTTCCCATAATGCAAGCCAACCATCAAAAGTATCCTGTGTGCATGTAATTTGTGGATGATACACTGACAGTCTACCACTAAGGAAGTACATGCATCATATTTAACTCAATTGAGTGGCTCACCTAATTCTTTACACGGCATGCCCTCATACAGTCGAGGACGCATTGACCTAGCCAAACTGCACCCTCTTCTCGTGGTCGTAGTTCTTTATTCATGTTGTTTGACCTCATTGTCTTGGGAGAAAACTAGCTTCTTACTTCCATATTGCTATTTTCTCAATCGCTCACTCTTTCTTAACTAAGTAGTGGGCAAAGTTGTAATTTACTGCTATGGTTCCTAATTAATGATTCTAAAATGGACCCATCTAAGGAACGATGTTAGTCCATTTTAAGTTGTAGTAATTTCTCTCGAATGATGGAATATGGGTCAGCATTGTCATGTGGTGCTTATTTGTGGATTGGGACTATCAATTTACAAATGGAGTATTTGGGACAACATTGTCATGTGGTCCTCATGTGGATGGGGACTATCACATCCATCATGGTGCATTTTGTGCAATAACCTTCTTATCATTCTATGAAGATCCAACATTTCTACTACTATCCTCTATCTTGAGAGCATTTTCATTGAGCTATTTACTGATATGTTGTTGATGATGGTTAGGTTGATGATGGGGTCAATGGCTATCTTTTTCCAAAGGACAATGTCAAGATGTTGTCAAAAATTATAAGGCATGTTGTCATGAAAGGAAAAGTGTCTCCTCTGGTTCATAATATTGCTGCAAGAGGAAAGATTACTGGTAGGGACCTCATGATATCAGAAACTGTTGAAGGGTATGCAACATTACTTCAAGTAGTTCTGAAGCTGCCATCTGAAGTTGCCCCTCCAAGGGATGTTTCTGAATTATCTCCTAAAAAAGAGTGGCGCTGGGATTTATTCGAAACCATCCCCAGACCGACATATCAGAAGAGAATTTGGCGGAGTGACCTTTTTCTAGACAAGATTGAGGAGCGATGGAACCATACTCAAAAGGAGAGCTCCAGCTCAATTAATGCTGTTGATGATACATTTTCATATAGCATATGGGAGGAAGAAAAGTATATAGAGGTGGCTGCTACTAGAAAGAGAAGGGAGGAGCAGGAGGTAATAATAATCAAACAGTTAGATGTATTTAATTTTCACTTTCTTGTGAAAGTTCATTTGTTGCTTATAATTTGATGCAGCTAAAAGATAGAAGTGTTCAACCTCATGGAACATGGGAGGAAGTATATAAGAGTGCCAAAAAGGCTGATAGGTTAAAAAATGATCTGCATGAAAGGGATGAACGGGAGCTTGAAAGAACTGGTCAGCCCCTTGGTATCTATGAACCTTACTTGGGAAGAGGAGTCTGGCCCTTTCTGCATGTTTCTTCAATCTATCGTGGGATTGGACTGGTGAGATGCCTTACACATGTTAAAGTTCTCTTATATCAAGGTTTTAGCTTAAAAATTAATCAGTTTCTTCTAATGTTCATGGACTAAAGCTTCATCTCGTTCCTGGAAATTCTTGAAAATTTCTGTTTAATTTCCATATGAGAATGAAAACATTCTAAACAATGCACTTCTGAACACTTTAAACATGGTTTTTGCAAAACTGAAGATATGAACTGAAAACAGCTTTTTGATGTTTTCGGGTTGGCACATCTCTGAAAATGATTGCTAGTCCTTTCGTCTTGTGTTTTTGAACTACTGTGGTTCACTGAGATTATTGGCGAAGATATTAGTTTATATGTGTATGGTTCTATTATCTTTTGATCTCTTTGCTGAGGAAGAACTTTAGCTGTAAAAAGTAAATGGTATTAGGTTTCTAAAAATTGCAAAGCATATGAACCATATGGTAGAGAACATTATTTCCTATTACCTAGAGCTCAGAATTTTCAGAACACCAGAAAACCCTGATCGAGGTGTTGTTGATGTATGCCTATAGTGTTTTGATTTGGGGCATATGTGTGAAGTACTGAATTCCTTGAACTTGATGCTTTACCTGGTGATTGCAGTCAACCAAAGGGCGAAGACCTGGAGCTGATGATATTGATGCGCCTTCTCGGCTTCCACTTCTGAATAATCCATATTATAGAGATGCTTTGGGTGACTTTGGGGCCTATTTCGCAATTGCAAACAGAATTGATCGCATACACAAGAATGCTTGGATAGGCTTCCAATGTTGGAGGGCAACAGCAAGGAAGGTAGATATTGGAGATCCATTCTACACCTGAAAACTTGAATACAATTTTTGGGAAGTGGTTATCTGTAGCTCTGTCTGTGAAAATAGCCAGTTACGCTCCTGGCATCCTTCACAAATCTCTGACCGTATTGTATCATTGTGGTGTGGCAATGCCTGGAACTTCAAGAGATTGGTAATTGTCAATAGTTGTCCACCATCAGTCTGTCAAGACATACAGTGGACAAAGTTATAGCTAACTTAGTAATGCCGATTGAGTGAAATGGTGTGTCTATGCTTGAATATGATGACTAAAGGTCGGTGAAGAGGAGTTTTATTAGCTTTTAGACAAGGTCAAGCAGGTCTGACCTATGTCTCCTACGTCTGGAAATTCAAGTGTGAAAGTAGGAAAATAGGGTGTAATAACATAATAATATGTCGAGTGATATTTGGCGGGTTTAAAGAGTCCAAATTTAATTGGACAAAGTTGTCTATGCTTGAATATGATGACTAAAATTCAGTAAAGAGGAGTTTTATTAGCTTTTAGACAAGGTCAAGCAGGTCTGGCCTGTTTCTCCTACATCTGGAAATTCAAGTGTCAAAGTAAGAAAATAGGGTGTAATAACATAATAATATATCTTGAGTGATATTCGCCGGAAGGAGCCTAAATTTAATTTCCATGCCCATTGGTTGAAGAGACCTCATTCCAGATGCATTTTTACTTCCATGTTTCATTTTGATTTTGTTGAATTTATGTTGGGGAAAGGGTGGGCCTTAAGATGATGCAATTTCTTGTTCAGACTCATTTTAACATGGGGTTTAAACAGGCATCCTTATCTGGTGTTGCTGAAAGAGCATTACTGGGTGCTATCCAGACCCGTAAGAATGGGGACACATTTTACTTTTGGGTGCGGATGGACCAGGACCCAAGAAATCCATTGCAGCAGGACTTTTGGTCCTTCTGTGACTCCATTAATGCTGGAAACTGCAAGTTAGTCTTAAAACATCACTTGGTGTTTGTTGTGATCTCTGTTTTTGTCTCTCTCTCTCTTTCTCTGCTGCTGATTTTCTTAACTGGGTGGACTATTGAAGGTATGCCTTCTCTGTGGCTCTTAAGAGGATGTACGGCTTAAAACATGATTTGGATGCTTTACCGCCTATGCCTGTAGATGGTGACACGTGGTCCGTCATGAAGAGCTGGGCATTGCCAACTAGGTCGTTCCTGGAATTTGTGATGTTCTCAAGGTATGGTCATAGGCTAATATATCAAGACCCAGTCGTTGGTGTTGTTTTCAGTAAGCATGTGCTGAACTATAGGAGTGAATCATTCCTTGTGCAGGATGTTTGCTGACGCATTGGATGCACAGATGTATGATGAGCATCATCAGACAGGAAACTGCTATCTGAGTTTGTCCAAAGTAAATTGCTTTTCTTGGAATTTGCCGTTGAATCTTCAAATAGGGCTTTCATTGAGTAAACTCTAAGACCATGCTTATAGCTTATAATACTGCATGCTGGAGCCTATGATTGGTCTTGTCAAGCCGGCCTCCATTTTAAAGCACATCTTCCAAAAACCGCATTTCAATAGCAGGGTCCTATTATTGCATCATTGGGCTGCCACAAACTTTTGAAAATGGAGTCCTTCCAATGATTTACATATAAACTTAATGACTTTGAGATGGATAAATCACTGGGAATATAGAAAACCTGTAGTTTGTGTAAGTTTGGGAAAATTAGAACACGGTGTATGTTCTAAAGCTCTCTCTAGTTTCACTTTGATGGAATAGTAAGAGGAACCATGTCATGGATGCATCTCTTGCAGGACAAGCATTGCTATTCAAGAGTTCTGGAGCTACTTGTGAACGTTTGGGCATACCACAGTGCCAGGAGAATGGTATACATGAATCCAGAGACCGGTTTCATGCAGGAACAGCACAGGTTGCAGGACCGAAGAGGGCAGATGTGGGTAAAATGGTTCTCATATGACACGCTGAAGAGTATGGACGAGGACTACGCAGAAGAATACGACTCTGATAAACCCACGAGGTGGTTGTGGCCTTCAACGGGGGAAGTCTTGTGGCAGGGTGTATATGAAAGGGAGAGGAACCAAAGACATCGGCAGAAAGAAAAGAGGAAGCAACTGAGCAAGGAAAAGCTCGGCAGGATGAAAAAGCGGCAGCGTCAAAAAGTGATAGGGAAGTATGTGAAGCCTCCGCCTGAGGAAACAGAAACTTCAAACTCGACAATGGTTGTCGAGAAGTCTCTATGATCAAGTCGATCGACCAGGTTTATAGTGAAAATTCTTTTGTTAGGTACATGCCCTTGATTTTTGATTTTTTTTTTTTCAACCCAGAAGGATGCATCCATCTGATATTTTGCGTGCGAGGTTCTTTTTCTTCTTTTCTGTTTTTTGGTTCTTTTTTGGCTGTAAATCCCGCGTCCTTCTGGTAGCTGATGTGCCTAATTGGGTAGATGTGCTCATAGCCATTCTTTTCTCGTCATAGTGGCGTCATAGTGAATTTCGATGTACAAACAAGCAAAAAATTGTAAGACCCCCTCGAGAGATCTGATCTGTTGCTCCGTGAATGAAGAATCTGCAGCTGTACTATGACATTTCATTTCATCCATGAGAAATAGGAAAAGTATCTTCCCGTTGGTCTCGCCAGCTTAATTCCATTAGGCGAAAGCCTTCTCTCTTCTTGATAAAGTCCTTTGGTCATCTTGGAGCTCTCTTTCACTTCGTACTCTGTTAGGTTCATGCGATGCCTGTTACGATAACGCTTATTTGGGTTAAACATAGCCCAACGTTGAGTTGATGACAAACGTTAAAAAGTAAAATTGACCTCGACCCACGGTTTCTTCTAGCTCTTAAAAAGCGAGTGAGCACTTTTGAGTAGCTGCTCCTCCGGTCCAAATGAGGCCATGCCGCGTCTCGCTCTTCAAGGGATGGGAGGCGTTAACAATGAACTAGTTCTATGGCCCGCCCTTTGCGCAAATGTATATTCATAGATATATCTTTCTTGACATGTGTTTGTATGCAAATACAATTTTAGGAAATTTTTAAATAAGAATATAAAGTGTTATCATTTTTTCAAATAAGAGCACGAAGTGGATCTTATTAAAATTAAAGATTTAAAGTAGTCAAATCGTCTAAAATCAAGACATGAAGTGGATTTTATTTAAATAAGTGCCCAAAGTGATTATATTTATCTCAGAGAAGGATTGACATCACGGCCGAAGAGCATTTTCGTCATTTATGTTTTTGAATTTTTCTTTTCTTTTTCCCTCTTTTGTTCTCTAGCCATCATCGATCCTCGTCGGTGTCAAATTGGACTGGGATATGTGCCAATTCAATTTAGGTAATCGACTAATTTGCTTACTATTTATCTAGTTTTAGTTTTTGCATCTAATAATTGATTGAATTTCGTGGATGACTAGAGTAGATAATATAAAAAGTATTGCTGTTGACCAAACAAAGGTATAAAATGATTTTTTTTAAAAACGAAACTTGGAAGTCTCAGTTGGGCCAAAAAGGCATTGGGCTTTGATCTTTGAGTTCTGCTTGTACGTAAAGCCCTCTGCTTTGAGCTCAACTCTGGCCCACCCCGCGACTGACTGAGGTGGTGAAGCCGTTCTAGTTTGGTTTCCTCCGCCGCCTTGATTTGCACCGCCACTCTCTCTCTCTCTCTCTCTCTCTCTCTCTCTCTCTGACGCAAACGCACGCCAAGAGACCGAGCGAACGTAGATATAGAAGCGCATAATCGTCCTCTCCGGAAGCAGGAGGAGCAATTCCGCGGAATCTGTGTCAGCGTCGTCGTCGACTCATAAGGCACAGGCCACGAGAAGGGTTTGAGGTGAAAAGGAGATGGGGAAAGCCAAGAAAGGCCCTAAATTCGCAGCCATGAAGAAAATCATCACCTCCAAAGCCATCAAAAAGTAAATTTTGTTCAGCTCTCTGTTTCTGTTTTGCTTTCCCCTTCGCTGTGTGTGATTGTCGGGGTTAACACGATTGGTTGCTGTGGGTGGTTTAGTTACAAGCAAGAGGTTCTAAACCCTAACAAGAAGGACCTTTCCAAGGAGAAGCTCCCCAGAAACGTGTAAGCTGATTCCTTTTGCGATTCATCGTTTCGTATGTCTTTGTTCTGTAATTGATTGATGGAACATGAACCCCTTTTGATTGATATTATCTTCAGGCCAAATGTTTCGTCTGCACTCTTCTTCAAGCACAACGCCGCCTTGGGACCGCCTTACCGGGTTTTGGTGGATACCAATTTCATTAATTTCTCCATTCAGAATAAAGTGAGACTTCGTGTCTGCTTCTTTTTGACATTGATGTAGCAGTCGCATGGTTCTCTCTCTTTGGATTATTGTTCTTTGAAAGGGAGGAGATTCCTAGGTGATTTACGAATTAGGCCTCACCACTTGCTATTTGTGCTAGTGCTGTTCCATTGATTGGATACAATTCGATTAATCAAACCTTGTGATGAAAAGCCGTACGGTTTAAGTTGAATTTCATGTGCATTGCCTTTTTCCTGCCTTCTTCTTTTGGGATTCTTACGAGATAAATTAAACTGTTTTCCTGCTCTCTTTATTCATTTTGAATGGTGACCAACATAAGTTCTTTATTTTCTGTCAGCTGGATTTGGAGAAGGGAATGATGGACTGCTTATATGCGAAATGTGAGTCCTATCGGTCTTCTACTCATATTTTGATTTCAGTGCCAATAGTTATTTTCACTCATCTTTTGACTAGATTCTGTGTTCCTGTGCCCCATTCTATTCTATGGTCTTATGTTGATTTTTCCTGTCATTCAACTTCAAAGGTACTCCTTGCATAACGGATTGCGTGATGGCAGAGCTCGAGAAGCTGGGCCAGAAATACCGCGTTGCTTTGAGGTTTGTTGTGGTTTTCTCTTTTTGTTATTGCTGAGTTGTTTTCTCGATTTGCTTTCGTAATCTTTACCTCAATTTGTTCACCTTTACTATGCTGATCTGAGGTTTTGTTGCATGTCCTTTTTTTGCAGGATAGCAAAAGATCCCCGATTTGAAAGACTGCCTTGTACTCACAAAGGGACCTATGCTGATGATTGTCTTGTTGAGAGAGTTACTCAGGTGTGTTTGCATCCAGATTTTTTGCATAAGTTGGAATTCTCTCTTTCTTGTCCCTGAAATCGGCAGCCCTGTTTGAAATCTTATTTAGAATGAGAACTTGTGATATTCAGATTGCATTAGATCAAAGTAGTAGCTGTGATGGATAACCTTCAAGACCCCAATTCTGATAATTATGTTTACTTCGAACATAATAGCATATTGTCTTCCAATTGGTGGTCTTTGCAGAAATCGATGCTAAAGTGATGGAATGAGATTGAACGTTGGAACTTGTGGAATAAAAAGCATAGCCCTTAGCTTAGCTTCGCCAGTGTTGAACTATGATGCTGTACATATGAAATTTAGTTTGTAGGCCCTCTCAAGCTTCTCGACATCGTTGGAATATATTCTCTTCTACACTATTTATTTGGTGCCGGCTTGTGAATAGCTTATTGATTTGTTAAATTGATTGTGATGTGCTAGTCTTTCTGTTTTTGCATTGTGATAGAATGTAGAACTCTGTTCTATGGTGGACCACCATAATTTTATGCCATCGAATGATCCTGGTTTTAGCTTTAGCTCATTGGCTTAAGAATTGACTTGTTAGGGGTTTGGAGATGGATATTGTTGTATAAGTACCCTTTGTTCCAACAGATTCTTGGGTTTTCTTTCTTCATTCTGTCAGACTCACTTAAATTTATGAATTGAACAGCACAAATGCTACATAGTCGCCACATGTGATCGAGATCTAAAGCGAAGGATCCGTAAGGTATAATAACTTGAAAATTGTTTGATTGTCCATCATAAGAAATATAAAGCTGTGGAAATAGTTTCTGATACCATCTTGTACCGGCAGATCCCTGGTGTACCAATCATGTTCATTACACAGCACAAGTATTCAATTGAGAGAATGCCTGAAGCAACAATTGGTGGAGGTAGGTTCAGCATTTCAATCCAAGCTTAAACGGCATCTTTCATCGTCCCTGGTTCTGTTCCTTTGTATGTTTGTTTAATAGTTCGGCACCTGAGTGATGTTACCATCTGTGTTGCAGCTCCAAGATTTTGAGGATGGCATCATGGCGTTGTGGAGAAGACTTTGGTTCCACCAAAAACTTAACTTCACTGGAAATGCAGTGCCAGATATTGTTCCTCCTCAATGTGAGACTTCGGTGCCAGTGTGACAGGGTCATCTCAAGGAACTTGTCAGTACTGATCTCAAGACCCTGTGATGTAGGATTAGTATCTGATTTTCGCCTGTCAAGTTCTCTCAAATTTTGTAGCTTCCTCATCATGAGCCTCCTGATCGATTGGTAAATTGATCCGCTTTTGGTTTAAGCCATTTTTTTTCCCTAAAATGGTTGGCCAATAGCCGTTACATTAAACGAATTAACGTTTGCACAATGTAATTCAATCAATTCGAATGCGTTCACGATTCGTAGTGTTCAGTTCGAGTGCGTTCGCGTCTTCTTCAGATTCCGTGCAAAACCTCCTGAATTTTGTTGGAAAGAAAAAGGAGGAGGGCTTGGATTCTTTTCCAAAGTACGAAAACCTTCGAACAAGGAAGCATTCAAGTTACATGAATTTGGTCGGAGGATTTGACTGCTTGGTGTGTCATCTTGGTGCTCGGTCTCGTCAACTTGGTTCTTATATGCTATATGGCGATCCTGTTAACTTCTCCAACTGGGAAAAGGTCCAGGTCAAAGGTTGAGCAAACTGCATGTGTATATGCTGGCTGACCTCATCAACACTTCCAAAATATTTTTGAAAAGATTACCAGAAGGGAGTCCTACGTTGCCTGGGAGAAACCAACCTATTCTATACATAACTTTCGGGGCTGCCTTTGCTAGATGAGAGGTTTTTTGGGATGAGAATCGGTATCAAAGTGATAAAAAAAAAAAAAACATACTCTGCTGCCCTCACCTCACACAAGAGCTCTCTTTTGGCCAATTTTAATAATATTGTTGTCTTTTTATTTTTTTTATTTTTAATTTTCTCTGATTTTCTGTTTGGTGGTGGTTCATGATGACGCATTGCTCGGAGGAAAGGAAAAAAATATCAAAAAATTAAAATATCAAAAAATATATCTTATTTGTGCAAATTCAGTATTTCAAAATTATTTTGACTAGAAATCGCTGATGTGTTTAATTTTTAATAATATTTTTTTGTATTTTTTTCTCTAGTTTTCTATTTGGGAGAAGCCTCGCCTAGAGAAAAGGAAAAAAAAGGAAAAAGATTAATAAATTAAATTATTATTAGAAATTGATCGCGTCAATGCCAGTTGTGTCCCATCAGTGCTGATTGCATCATGTTAGTAATTTTTAGCCAAAATTGACGTGAAGAATCGAATCGACAAAAGCACAAAAAATTAAGATTTTTTGGATAAATTTTTTCGTGTGCCAAATGATTGATTCTTACGGTGAAACTTGAACCTTTTTTATTCATCAAATCGATGTCCAACGATGATGGAACACCAAAAAACTTGGTGGAACCAAATCAGCGATCCAGTGTCCGCAAGTGGTGCGAATTTCAGCAAGGGATGGTGATTCTCGAATAATGCATTCGGCATTGTCGAGTGTTCTTCTAAAATTGAGTTGAGATGTTTAATTTATAAAAAAAAAAAAAGCGTGAAAATGGCTTTTTTGTTCGATTGTCTTATCACTTAAGCCCAATTCGTGGCAGTTTCTGCCATTCTTGGTACTCTCTCTCTCTCTCTCTCTCTCTCTCTCTCTCTCTCTCTCTCTCTGTGTGTGCCAGTATGGAATGGACAACCGCCTGACCCTGAACCGCGAAAGAAACCGTTAAAGATTATTGCACCCATAAGCTCAACCGTCGCTTCCTTCACTTCTGCTTCTCTCGATCTCTCTCCACTCGCCGGCGGTTCTCGCCGCCATCTTCTTGGCGGACTCTCTCTCTCTCTCTCTCTCTCTCTCTCCACAGCCGCACTTAACCATAAAAAGATCAATGAAGAAGCTCCTGAAGACAGAGGGAGAGATGGAAAGGCCCGAAAGGGATCAAATCAGCGAAAGTGCGGTTCTTGAACTCCACCTGATCTCGGCCCAGAGCCTGAAGCCGCCTCCGGCCAACATGCGCCGCACCGAGACCTACTCCCTCGTCTGGGTCGACCCCACCACCAAGCTCCGTACCCGCCTCGACCGGGTCGGCTCCGACAACCCCACCTGGAATGACAAGTTCTTCTTCCGCGTCGGCCCGGGCTTCCTCTCCAGCGACACCTCCGGCGTCACCGTCGAGATCTATGCCGTCGGATACATCCGCGACTACCTGGTCGGCTCCGTACGGCTGCTCCTGAGCACCGTCCTCTCTTGGCCCGATTTCGTGGGCAATAGTAAGCTCCCCTATTTCACGGCCGTCGGCATTCGCCGCCCTTCCGGCAAGTGAGTGCTGTCGAATTCCTTCTCTTCTTTAGCGAATTTTTCGGCGAAATCGATCCAACGTCTTTAGTTGCGTAGGATACACGGAGTTCTCAATATCGGGATAATGCTGACCAACGGCTCCGACTTCACGGCCCTGAAAGGAGCGTCCGCGATCGGCTACCGCGATCTGATGGGGCAGTCGACCGGACCGCAGAGAGAATGCGATCGCCGAAGGGAGAAGAAAAAGAAGAAGAGATTGAGTGCGGTGGGGGAACATGGGGAGGTTTCAGGCGGCGAGTCTTGCGAGTACTGGTGGCACGACTCGGCGGGGGATGTCTCGGACGGGGGCGATTCGACGACCTCGTCCTCGTCGACGGCGTCGACGGTACTCAAGGAGTGGAACGGGATGAGGGAACTGGCGGGGAAGAGCCTGAGGCGGTCGTCCTGCGTTGGGGGGTTCTTGTGCGGGCTTCCGCTCCAGAGATAGTCGACGACGCCGATGCCGTCGATTCTGTTGACGGGATTGGTCAAAGTGAGGACCAGGTGGGGGCCGTCCGTTGACTCTCTCGTCAAACGGGTGTTTTTTTGTTTTTTTTAAAACTGTAGACGCTGGGTAAGAGCCCTTTGCATTGGAGAAGCAGTGCAAGAAGTTTTTACTTTTTGATCCTGCGGATGACTTCTTGTAAGGAGCAAGAGCTGGAGCAGGAGCAGGAGCACCTTTTCCATATTATTGTAACTATTAGAAATTTTTACCCAATACATCGGTCAGAACTTCTTAATAGCTTCTTAATAGCTTGGTCATGGATCAGAGGTTAATTAGATCTGACAATCCATCAGCGATATCATAATTGTAATGGGTTTTCGATTAGGTTGCTCTTTTTCTTCGACGTGCGATTTTCTTTAATCCCCTTATCTGGAGCAAGAGAAATCCTGTCAAATGTAATATACGCGTAAGTTGGTAATTCTTCTTTCTTTCTTTCTTTCTCTCTTTTGCCACACTACGTGTGAATTAAGCAAGCAATAACAACAAAGATATGTAGTTACAGAACTAATGTAGGACCCCCCAGGCGTTTCTCTGAGTTTTCAGCCAAACAATAAGTAGTAGTTAGTCACGTGTTTGCATTATTTGTATCTGTTAATTTACCAATCTTACTCCAGTTTTGTTTTGTGGCTCTTCGACCCGCGTTAATGCTCCTCGTGTTTCCTTCTCCTGGCTCCTCAAAGGCTTGAATTCGTGGCTTAGTGAAGCCTGCTGATATTCTGCCGAACTAGGCTGAGGGCCCGGCAAGCTTTGTCCAGATCTGAAAAAGGGTCATGTCGTGACCCTCTCCCATCTCTATAGTAAGGGCCTACTAGCGCGTAGGCGAGGCGACGTCACCCAGTCGGCGGCCAGTGCCAGCTCCCCCACCGCACCGGCCATGGATGGGAGGGTGGCCACAAACAACAGGTAATTTTTCTTATTTTACTTTTTACTTTTTTTAAAAATTTTAATTCAAATTAACTAAAATTTAGGTTAAGATTATCTTTTTGATAAAAATACCCTTGATTGGTCGGTCTGTGAGGTGCGGCTCTTATTTGAAACTCGCATGCTATTTAAGATCATTATTTGAAATAAAATTCAATTTAGACTTTTATTTGAGAAAATAAGAACACTTCGTATTTTTATTTAAAATTTTTCTTATTTTTGTGAGTGATGGAAGTATTTTCAGTTAATATATTTTTATAAGAAATAGGAGCAATTATCTTATCTTATTATATTTTCGCAAAAAAAAAAATAGAAGAAGAAGAAGAAGAAGACACCATGTACGGCTATCTATAGGGTAGGGTTTGCTTATTCTCGCTTAAGGTTTTGAGAAACTCGAGCTTTCGATCCCTTCCTTTCCTCTTCTCGTCTCCCTGCGCACTCCGATCTCAGGTTCTCCCGCTTCTTTTCTCGATCCCATGTTCTGTTTAATTCATGAGTTTTATACGCACTGCGTCGTTCCTTTGCGTTATGTTATAGTCGAAGCTTCGTCGATGCTCTTTCAATGGTTTTTCTCGGCGGCTTTTGCCTGAATTAACTTGTCGCTGTTTTGATTTCGAGCTCTATTAGTGCCGCAGCTAGTCTCTTCTGATTGCTTTGCCCACTTTGGAATATGATGCGCAATGTTGTTCCCCTAGATGTATTTGTGGTTTGGTTTTCAATGGGATTCTGATTTGACTCTGTATTAAGTGTGGGGAATCACTTCATCGCCTGTTTCTTCTGGGTAAAATGAGAGGATGACGGGATGAATATGGTGTTATCTCTTTGAGGAGGAACAAGAGGACGTTTCGCACTATGTTGAATCACCATTCCTGTTGTGAATTGAAGTGATTAAATCGTTCATATTCGTGAAGTTTTGCTGTTTCATTTACTTAATACGGGTAGTATTCAGTAGACCTCCTGGAGTGTGTGGGTTTTGTGTACTCGAGGTTGGATCAGTCAATCTTTGGTTCTTTTTTCCTTTGCTGGATCAGTCAAGCTTCCTTTGAGTTAATTTTTGCCATTAAATTCTTGATCTTTGCTGCTTCTTATGGATGCGAGCAAGAGCATTCATATACACGAGCTAATGAATTGCTAATTTATGAGGACATTTTGCCGCTAGCTGAAGTATCAAATTGCTTTTAAAGACCGGATTGTGAGAATTGGGGAGCTAAAACTGGGTTTATTGAATTGGAATCGAATGTGGATTTTTCCAATGATGTGCATGTTTCGCTGTAGACCTTCTTAGTATCCATGTGTGACTGGCAATTGATTTGACCATTTTGGGTGTCCTTTATATGCTTGGTTTGTATGCTTTGTGCAGAATGGATTCTCAGATTAAGCATGCTGTTGTTGTCAAAGTCATGGGTCGAACTGGGTCGAGAGGGCAGGTGACTCAGGTGAGAGTCAAGTTCTTGGATGACATGAACCGGTTCATCATGAGGAATGTGAAGGGACCGGTGAGGGAAGGAGATGTCCTCACCCTTCTGGAGTCCGAGAGAGAAGCACGGAGGCTTCGTTGAGCTATTGCTTTCACGTGTTCCTTGAATTTTGGTACGACTATACCGGGGTTTTCTGCTACCGGTTGATCGAATGTGAGAGTGTCAAATATTACTTTCAGTTCACATTTGAGGATAGCAACTTTTGTCTCTTGAAGTAAGAAGACTTTTGACTCATTTCTCCCACTGAAAGAAGTAGACGCTCGGCAAAACCTTATTCAAGGTAGTTCCCGAGTCCAGGAGGCATCGCTTCTGGTGTCAAGAACAATTTCGCTTTTTGAGAAGTTGGCTCTTGACGTTCAAGCGGCCGTCTCTGTCTCCAGTAGATTTCACACTTCGTGAGAATCATCAGGCACTTATTTCATAGCTTTGAAAACCATCTTCTCCAGCATCAGTGCATCCTTAGCAGAAGCTTTACCATCATGTAGAGATGATCATAGTCCATGCTCATGCTCAATTTCAAGCAGCCTCAGGAAGTCCCCTCCGTGAAGATTTGTTCCTAATATGAGATGATTGCATCGTGCCACCCACAGAGCTGATCCCATCCTTTCAGCTTCTGCTAAAAATCTACACGTAACCAGCACACAATCCGTCAAAAAGCTCTCAAGTGGAAACCGTGCGGTCATAGTTTTAACGATCCCATGTGAAACATTAATTTGGACCTAAGCAGGTCCTCAATAGGCTCAAGAAGAGATTGGGGAAGGAACTCCTGGGGAGTTTAGAGTCATAGAGGACGGAGCTCCTCCTCGTAAGTTCTCTTCATAATCCGCCTCTAGCTGGGGAAGGTAGATCCTAGGTCAACTTAGGTTGGCGACTGCTGGGTAAGCAAGTATAATTACCTCTCACGTCTAGAGTCATAGAGGGGAAGCTGAAGCTTCGGCTTCCTATTAGGTCGACCCGTGCTTCACACAATATCTGTTGTTCGCTTAAAGTGGTACAATTCACGGATTGAATGATGGGCAAGTCTGCAAAATGACAACGCTCTGTGTACATTAGAACATTCGGGGGGGACTTCCAAAGACATTGCATTGAAAAATTGGCCCATTCTTCTAAGAGTAAGATGACGAACGATTCAATATATTTGCATCAAATCCCTTTTCTCTGTAACTTCTTTTTTAGCAGAAACAGGCTGTGTTCGGGTACACATTGAACAACGAAAACCTTACCGGACCAACAGGTGAAAATTATTGAGAATCAAAAACAAGAAGGGCGAGAATGATTTAAATGATTGCAGCACGCAACTGAAAATTTAGCATCACTCTTTAGCATCTGCAACAAATTATAAAACATGTCTCGATTGGGCGGTGTTTGGAGCGCCGGCCGCTGGCGACGATGCAGTTACCATGCTTGTCAGCTCTCACCGTTGCTGCCCATGGATGGAGATGAGATTACGTTATCATCTAACTTACTCTCCCCTCCGAACATTTTTGGTGGGCTTTTATAACTGTTTTGCGCTCGTCACATGGGCCACTCGCCCCCAACCCATGTCCTAATTTTTTAATTTTTTTTTTATTTTTTGGTCGGATCCCATGTCCTAATTGACACGTGACAAAATATGATATGTCAAATCAACACTAATTCTCCGACCCAAGGGAAAAAAAACAAAAAACAAAAAAACAAAATTCAACGCTCATGCATCGCCATTCGACAATATCTCATTCCGTAGCAGCCTTTTACCGATAAATCCCCCCCCCCCCAAAAAAGCTTTCACGTTGAGAACATTTGGTAATGAAAAATTCACAGCGCACCCGGCAATTAAATCCCCTAGAATTTGCCCAATCCGACTCTCGACTCAAGTGCTCTTTATTCACTTTGTGTTGCTGGTGCGCATCACTTGCCCTCTCTCTCGCCGAAAGAATCGCGTGCGAAACCCGGGACAAGGTCCTCAACCCATGTTCAGTGCCCCTAGAAAAGAAATGATCGATGTATAAATTTTCAGACAATTGTCCATCGATGGTAGTATGGTGCAAAGATCAATCTACGGAATGAATCTCGCGTTTGCCAGGAAAGGACAGCCATCATCGTTTTCTCGTTATGCCTTAAAACATTCCCAACAGACCTTCGAAAGCTCTGCTATTCACGGCATTGCTCAGAATGATGCATGCCCGTGCATTTAACGAAACGATGTGCTCTTGATGATGCGTCCTTCGTTTTTTGAATTCCACGGAGCGATGTCATTATTGTTCTTTGGCCTACTTAGATAGTAGCATAATTTCGTCAACAAAATTCAATTAACCAATTCTAACGTTTTCTATTCATTAAGTAGTGTGGATAGATCTGTCGGGAACAATCGTTTGGCAAAAGCTCGGGAAAATTGTGAAAAAAGAAAAAAAAAAGTCTTAAACCTATTACCCTCGTGTCAATTTAGTCATAAATATTCTCGTATTTTGCCAATTGAACCCATTCACGCAGACGTTGTTGGAGTGTGATTCGTATCCTTCAACGATAAGGAAGCATGTGGGTTTAGGGGAGCCGTCGCCACAGGAGTTTCAAAGAAGCAGTGCCGCTTGATCACCAAAGGGATTTTATAATTTAAGCCTATATTATGCCACGTAGGACGATCAGTATCCATGTCAACAATTTACGTTCAAAATTGGCCGAATTGACTCAATTAGTAAAATTTGCAAAGGTTTAGAACTCAATTGATACGATTGAAAATTTGAACATTGAATGCACAAGTGCAATAGCTCCGAACCGTTTATTATGCTAAAAATTGTCGCGTAAACATTTGATGGGATCTACTCCAACGATGTATTGTGAACTTTGTCCACAAAACCTGCGTGGGGAGGAGAAAATATTGATGGGACAAATATATCGCGTGGTGGTGATAATACAATGTACTCAATCAACTATTATTATAATGCCGCATTGAGAGAAGAAGAGAGAACCTCCTCACTCGAATATTCCTCATAAAATCCGTAGTCCCATTGACTTACCCTTCTCAATAAACAATTAAAGTCGATGCAAATACTCGCGTTCAAGAAACAGAAGGATACGAATGCTTTACTAATCGGTGTCCGCACATTTAATTTAGCTCATTGTTACGTCTCTAATCGGCAGTTCTGTCGGGCCATGGTTGGGCTCAACAGCCCCCCAATGCTGTCCAGTCTTTGAATTTTTCCGCGTAGCATTTGGGGATGGAACCGCACAAGACTCTCGCCGCCGGTGTGAACGAGCTGGGACAGAGTCCAGAGCGCAGGATTTCAAAGAAAGCGACCGAACGGGGACATTTCCGTAAATAAGACTCAAATCGGTGGGCCTTTTGACGACCCACGAAAACCCAAAAAAGGATGAACTTGAAAATCACGGACCAGCGGATCGGATCCGACATCCCGTTCCCCCCGAAACGCTTTCGCTTCGAGTCCACGTCAACACCGGGCCCCACCTCCCCATCGCGTTAATTTGGGATTAGAGAAACCCAAGCGTCTGCAGGACACGTCACCCTTGTCGGACGCCCAGGACCGCCCACGCCTCGTCGCCTCGATCAACGCTGGGCTGGCATTAAAAATACTCCTTTCTCCCCTTTTTCTTTGTCAAAAAGTGGAAAACGAAAATGAAAACGGTGCCGACACGTCAGCTTCCCTCCATCCCAATCCCCCGTGTCCCTTTCTCATTTCTTCGCACCGGGAAGCGCGCATCGCCGTTCATCTACCCATCCACTTAACGGTCCATCTCGGCTCTGACGTGGATCGTCTGACACTGGCGTCACGCTCCACTAAGCCTACCTGTCCCACGCGGGCTCGCGGAGCAAATTATGGGTCGTTCGCCGGACCACGGTCGACGTGCTCTGCGGGTCAATCGAAAATTCAGGACTTACTTTTTGGGTCAATTAGAGATGTAACCACACTTCTTTTATCAAAAAAAAGAAAAACTTGATGTTTCGCAGGACTGCAATTTTTTTCGCTCGAGCGAGCTGACGTCATAATGGAAGAGAAAGGAGGGTGGAGGATGGAGCCATGCAAAAGGAAAGGACGGTGGAGATCCGTTTTCTCCACGACGCCCACTAGCGAAACGGCACGTGGGCTCGAACCACGTGGAGCCTTGCGTGGGTTGATTCGCGGGGCCGTCTTTAGAGATCTCCAGAAAGGGACGTGAAGGGGTTGAGCTGGCTCGGCAACATCTGTTTTCCGCCCCGTGGGCCCCCCGCGCACTCGTTCGGTCCACCTGGTTGCGACACGTCAGTGCACGGACCACCTACACCGACACAGGGCAAGGGCTCGTGGGGACCACTTTCCCCACGTGGGCCCAGATATGTGCCTCTCACCGGTAAGCTATTTTATTGTTACGTGACGATTACCGTCACCCACAATTTTTTTAAACAAAATTCGGTCTCAATTTTAAAATTACATTATTATTAAAATAATCACATATATCGATTAACTTAAAAAATGATTTTTTTATAAATGATACAAATAGCCGTATTTTTTAAAAAAAAATTCAGCCTACTCATTTTCCGTGACACAAATGAAGCTTTATTGTTCAGATAATTTTCCTCTAAATTCTCACCTTTGCTTGGAAAAGCTCCTAAGATTTTGCAAAATTGATTAGGATAAAAATTCACAAGAACGCTAATGATTTAATTAAGGGTGTGGCTAGGCTCAAGACGATCCGTCCGATTGAAACATCCGCCGTACGTGAGATGGTGGGACCCGCGATCACCAAAATATCAGGCGTCGCGGTGCCTTTTCTTTTTCATTTTCCTTTTTAGGCCGCGCAAGACCGCGACACGTGTCACCTTGGTGAGATGAGGTGGAAAAGGGAAAGCAGAGGGGGCGATGGGATTCCGCATCAAGCATTGGACGGCCGAGATGAGCGATTCCTCTAGATATTCTAGATCGTGGCGTCGATGGGACTAGGCTTTTGTCCGATGATGGAGGGCTCTCCGCGTAAGGATATGCGGCGGACACAGCGGCACCGTCCGTCCCGCCTGAATTTTTCCGTCCGTGGCTTTATCATTCATAGCTACGGAGATGGACAACGTCCGATTTTGTGCGACTGTAATTGAGTTGTGATGCAGGCCCCGTTAGATTGGCAGGTCGGGTTAGATTGAAAAGATCCGTTTCAAATTTTCTTATTTAATCCGATTTGATTTATTTTATACACAATGCAGATTTAACGATCCATACATGACTCGATCCGAAATCCTTATTTAATAATTTCTCGATATATTATTGTATTTAAAGAATTGGTAGCTTTTTTACCGGAAAATAAAAAAAGAACAGGTGGCTCGACGGACCAGCACCCGTATTTACTTTAGATGGGCTACTAATAACACCCATTAATTTTTTTTGGGTCACAACAGATTTTGACTTTAAACTAAACCATATACGACCCGCTTATATAGATGTGGATTAACATTTTGGTTTGCGATCTATTTCGACAGATTTACTTGAGATTTTCGATATGTTCCGAATATCGTAACTTTATTTTGTCGGCACTCTAAGGTATTTTCAGATCACGGCAGCTAACAATTCGAGGAGATAGGATTTTTTTCAAGGCCGTAACGACCATTTTTTAATTTTCAAGTAATTGCGAAAAAAGACGAACGTACCGAACAGTTTCGTATCCGTCGGTTTGCGGATGGAAAATGATAAAATTATTGAGCTCTGATCGAGAGGTGATCACGCTTTGAATTGTGATGCAGAGAGACGCTGGAGGAGAGGATGCTGGCGAATTCATTAGTATTCCCACGTTTGACTTCGTGTCATAAACAGGCCAAACATGGCAAAAGATGAAATATGGAGATCTTCATCGAAACTGAGCATGGACGATGTAGCGTGCAATCACGTCAAGCAATAGTGTTTTGCTTAAAAGTCGCACGATTCGTGCAGGAAAAGCAAATTGATTGCGGAAGCAGCAAAGCCACAAAATTGGTAGGGCAGAGGGGAAAAGGCTCACTTTCTCTTGCGTGCTTGGAACAATCTTATCTCTTCAAATTCTTTCCAGAGTCAAAGCGCGAGGATGCCTCTGTTCGGACATTTCTGGAGGCACGCCAGACCCGGTCGCCGCAAGACGACTGAGAATTTGGAACGTAAAAGTTACTCGTGATAATTATAATAACAAAAGCCCTTAAATTTATTGCGCGACATCGATCTAATCTTAAGCCTTTCAATTTGACTCATTTAGTATCGAACCTTTTGACAATCTGCCCATGTGATTATCCATGCCGGTTTTAATGAGAATCTCCGGCGTGGACGCCAGACATCCTACATAGGACGAATGACGTTAACATAGATAATTTTTGCAATTTGGCCAAAGCCTAGACTGCTAGCTAGCGGTGGGAAAATAAGTAAAAAAGAAAAAGAAAAAAATCCAGAAAAATTACAAAACTATCCACGTCGGCATATGTAGCTATCCATGTAGGACGAACGACATCCATATCGGTAATTTTAGGTCAAAATTGATCGGAATGACTTTGTTAACAATTTTCACTATCATTTTATGCTTGATTATGACAAAATCGTCTCAACGTTACAGGTAGCTTTTGTGACCTCTCTGTGCTTGATTCCAACATGACGGCATAATAATACCATACGGTACATACGAAGAAGACAACTTATCGATGGTTGAGGTAGCAAAATATGATGCTTGTGCGTGTTTGCCCTAACTAGAACCATCTTCTTTTCAGGAAAAGTGCAAAAAAACAAAGTCATGAACTTATTAGATTGACTTAATAAAAAAAAACTATTATATCGATACCAATTCCGTCTTGAACATTTCAATTGAACCAATTTATCATAAACCTTTTTATATTTGTACCAATTCAGTCTGCTCGATCAATTTAGACTAGAAATTACTGACTTATATGCCCATCATGCCAAATAGGATAGTCAACTCAGACGTAGATATTTTTAAATAATATTTTTTTATTATTTATTCATTTTTTAATTATTTTTCGCTTTCTCTCTCTTCCATGGCCTCTGTCTATCAGAACTAGCCTGTGTCGACCCATGCTCGAGGAGGGTGAGCCCGCCCCTTGCCCAATGTAGCCTTGGCGGGGGTTTGCCTCACCAGGAGTCCCTCAAGCTTGACAAGGGGAACCCTCGCCTAGGTGACACCAACCCTCACTTATGGTGGTAAGGGTGACTTTTGCCTAGGTGAGTCCAACCCTTGCTAGCCATGGATCGGCATAGGCTATAGAAGAGAGAGAAAGGGGAAAAAAAAAAGAAAAAAGTAAAAAATATTAGAAAAATTATTCGCGTCAGCATCGATCTTGCTATGTAGGACGGCAGACATTCAAGTCAATAACTTTCTATCTAAATTAGCTGGATTGGCTGAATTAGTATCAACATACGATTAAAATGGTTATGACTAAATTGATATTAAAGCAATACATTTAAGATTTTTTTTTTGGGGTAATTTCCCCCCATTTTCCATGGCAAGAAACCTTCTCATCTCAACGTTCACCAACATCCAATTGGGCGCGCGCTCCTTCGAAGTGGCAATGAATCCTATTAGGTCAACCCATCTTTAAATGGAGTAATCAGCTCAAAGATAAACGCCAAAATTCCAAGCGCAAGACCAGGAATCAAAAATCATCGACTGCCTCGCATCGCATTTGGTAACAGGGGCAACAGGAAAGATGACTTTGAACGAGCTGGCTCTTTGATCAGCCAGCCAGACGAGCACCATTCCGTGCTGAAAGTGAGTAACTCTTTCGATGGAGGATGTGCTGCTACTAAATTGTTCTGTTCTCATGGCGAGGACATTCAGCTAATATACTTACGTATTTTGGTTAACAATGTTTAATTTGCATTTTGGGAATTTTTAATGCTTCTCGTTCGGAGACAAATTTATTAAGAGTAGAATGCTCGAGCAAAATTCGAAGAATTCAAAAGGGTGTGTTTATTTGACCGGAATTTTTTTTTACATCAATTAATTTTTTTCTGGAAATTCATGCGTTTGGTTTGTTGGGAATGGTTAGCTTACGAAAAATGAATTTCCCGATCTGAAAAATTGGTAAATATTTTCCCCAAAAAATAAAAACACGCCGAGATATTTACACCCGACCGCGAGGAGACAACTACAAGTAAAGCTCATCCCATCTTTCGTTCATCTTCGTTTCACGACCCGTCACTGGGGAATATGTGCGCTGGCAAAAGTAATCCAAATGGCGCGTACACGTTGCGGGCCGATCCCCCCGATCAATGCAATAAATATCGAGGTTTATTTAATTAATCAAATAAAAGAAATATTTTCCTTTTTCAATTTTTAATGAAGGACCAGAACATCGTACTCCTCTTGGATTTTTTATTAAGAGGTTTTATTTAAGAACATCGGGGACGTCAGAATTATGTGGCGAAGCAGGGGAGGGTCGTCGTGGACTGGACGCCAAAGCGGCTATTCATTACCGTTAATTTTAGAACTTTCGGGCCCTTCTCTTTTTCACCCCCGTCCAATTAATTAATTAATTAATTAATTGATTGATTGATTAAATTTTAATTAAATTAATCAAATTATCTTGTGTACAGTACGGGCACAGCGTGGACCACGTAAGCCACATGACGGGGGTGGTATGGGGTGGAAGCTCTCGAGGCGAGATGGATCCACAGGCGACCACGTGTACGGCCAGCGGTGACGCTGGAGTAAAATTCCGCAAATTCAAGAATTGACCAGCACGATTGTCCAATTGGCCAGCTCAACCACCACCCTCCCCCTCCTAGCTCTCGTATATACGCCCGCCGTATGCGTACGCTCTCGTACCGATACGACACGTGTGTGGTGACGTGGATGTTGTCTTCTCTCTCTCTCTCTCTCTCCGTGTGCCTGCCCCTTCCTGCTCCGTCTCCCTCCTCCATCCTCTCCCTCTCTCTCCTCTTCTTCGCTCCGAGAGCTCGAATCGTTCGTTGCGTCTCAGAGAGATAAAATGCAGTTTCGAGAATTGAGCTTTCTTTGACTGCTGAGCGTCGAGCTTTTACGTCTTCTGCTGAGCTCCTTTTTTGCCCTTCTCTCTCTCCGTCGAGATAATTTGAGCTTCGAGTCTCTGTAAATCCAGGCGTTCAAATTCTCTCGTCGTTTCGTTTTCCCCAAAGTTCTTCTTTCTGGGTTTCGCGACGAAAGGAAGCAGGACTCCCAGCTGGGCAGTAGAAGGTGCGTTGAGCTGCTGTTTGATTTGTGTGAGTTGAATATTCTCGCCCCTCTTCGTTCCGTACTTGGAAAAATGCTTCTGGCGGCTCAAAAGCGAGGATGACCGACGAATGCGTGCTGAATCGAGTCAGAAGTGCATGTGGAGAATATAATCGTGATGTGTTTCGTCAGGGACGTTGATTGCAACGAACATCATCGAGTGTTTCAGCATGTAGTGCCGATATAATGAACTTTTTTTTTTTAAGACGAATTGTGTGCAAATTTTTCTGTCGAATACATATTTCATGCTCTGTTTGAAGGGAATAACAACCGGAGAGGAGAGCAACCTCTAGAATTCCGATTTTGTTTTTATTTTCCCGTGCTTCCTAGAATTTGTGTTGCATGGAGGTAATGTTGTTGAGTTCTTACAATCCAGCAAAGAACTTTCTTGCATGGGATATAATTTGCATAAATTGCCGATTTTAGTGTGATAGTAGGTGACTGTGTACTTGTAATTTTAGATCTGGGAATTGTTGGCATGAATTAGGAGTCAGGACCATGATTTTGGAATATGTAAAGAGAACAGGATCTTGAAAGTTCTTCTTGCTTGCTTGTTTGTTTGTTGCCTTTTCCCTCTTTTTGGAATTTTGCTTTCTCAGCAATCAGTATAACTCTAGCCGAACGAGCGATTTTGACTTATTCGGTAATTCCATGTCGGTTTCTCTTTAAAAATCTGAAAGGGTGGTAACTTATCTCCACTGGCTAGTCTTTTATTTTCTTGTAAAGGTTTCATTGTATCTTCACCTTACAACTCCCTTTTGATGAACCATCTGAGAAGTTGAGGTTTTTAAGATCTCAAAAGTGACCTTCTCTGTGTGAATCATGGGCCCTTAAAGTTGCTTCTTCCTTTATATTCTCTTTCTTGGAGTAAAATAGGTAGTGGGTAACTATGATTTTTCTCTTCACGCTGTGGGTGAAAGCTGCCTCCCTTGGCGGATTTGCCTTTTCTTTGCTGGTACTTATTAGTTGCCAAATAAATAGTTTGATTCGGCATCAAACGAATTCTTACATGAGATTTTGTAATTACGAATTAGGAGTATTCAGGGTTCTGATGAAGTGCCACAGGTTTATCATAGTGTACCGCCAAATTTTGTTTTTAAATACTATTGGCGTTGTCATTCATAGATGGATGTCAGATGTTTAGGAAGACATATCTGAGGAAGACCATTCTGCAACGAGTGTCATTCTGGGCATGCCATCGTTTCACGCGATTATAATGAACTTCTTATCTGCAGTTGGAAGGTTCTGTGAATCTCATAAATGATCCGACTTCTGCCTTTTAACGTTTGTTAGTTTCTTGGTGATTTATAGAGAAAAAATAGTTGACTTTCGCCTACCATGCTTGAGCTTGAGTGACTTGGTTGCAATTGGAAGCTATTAGTTATATTCCCAGTAGGCTCTATGAATTTTCATCGGCCATAGAAACTTCACATCACCTTTCCTGGTGCAGCTGATTACATACTATCATTGCCAAGAGAGGAATCATCTGTATTATTTGCTTGCTCCATAATGGGGAATAATGAAGAGTCAAAGCCATCCAAATCTGAGAAATCGTCTTCACCAGTAACTCCGGTGAGATGAGGAACTACATTCATTTGTGCTTATTAATTCTGATAGCATCTTTTCTATTCCTACTCACCAAACTATATCATGATATATACCATGGGGAATTCTAGAGTAGGATCTCCTTCCTGATACTAAAGTTAAAAATTTGTTGAGGTCCTGTTTTCAATTAAATGTTTGTTCCTTGCGCAACAGGATCAGACCGGTATTCATGTGTATCCTGATTGGGCAGCTATGCACGTAAGTTTATTGCTTTGGCTGAATACTTTGGAGCAGAATTGTTGCTCAATAAAAATGTTGACATGATCCAGTGCCCCTTTATCTTTTCAGGCATACTATGGTCCAAGAGTTGCTGTTCCACCTTATTATAATTCTGCTGTATCATCTGGTCATGGTCCTCATCCCTACATGTGGGGGCCACCACAGGTAGTGTTGAAAATATCGAATTAACCATAAATACAAATATTTTATATAGTTTCGGCTTGCAACTTACTGTCATGTTGATCTCCAGCCTATGATGCCACCATATGGTCCACCTTATGCTGCAATATACTCACATGGAGGTGTTTATGGACATCCTGCAATTCCCATTGTAAGTATATTACTTTTACCTTTCTTTACCCGATAATTGGATTAATATATAGTAGGAGAGTGGCCAAAACTCGTGCACACTGGGAGACGTGCTGTGTTGTGCGTTTTCTTTCTGTCTTAGAGTGCTTTGCTCTTGATGAAGCAAGCTCTGTGCTTAAGTTGCTGCAAGTTAAGACTGCTTCTGATGGTTAGAGTGTCCTAATTCCCTGTCATCATCGTCTGCATCTAGTGCCTTTTATGAAAACGCTAAAAGTACGTGAGAAAAGGTTTCACCCACTGCTTTTGTAGATATCCTGGTAATAGGTGAATGTTCTTGGTTCCCATTTTATCTCTCTTTTTAAGCCATAATTTGTTACTATGCTGAGCTGCTACTTCAATTCCTCCTGAACTATAAAATTCCCTGCATGTTTTCTGGGCATATCCTTGAATGATGGTTCTGATGGTCTTGCAACTATTCAGACACCGACTCCCTTGGCTGCGGAAACTCCTAAAAAATCATCAGCTAATTCTGATAATGGACTGGTGAAGAAGTTGAAAAGTTTTGAAGGGCTTGCAATGTCGATAGGCAGTGCGGATGCAGACAGTGCTGACGATGGGTCTGATAAGAGGTCATCACAGAGGTTTGTCATACAAAAAACTTTTTGTAGCTCCAAATTGAAACCAGTGTGCTTACACTTGTGATTCTGGAAGATTTCTTTATCTTATTCATCCCATTGCTATTATTTCCCTAGCTGCTACCTTGCTAATTCTTCAATGTTGGGATTTGTAAGCAGTGCGGACACAGCAGTCTCCAGTGATGGGGATCAATCAGGGGTGAGAACTAAAACTCTGTTGCTCCTTTATTGCCTCATCTTTACTGTTTCTGGGAATATTGTGGTCATAACAGTAAGCAGTACTAAATTGTGCACTTAATGTGTCGTCAGGCAGATAAAGTTGGGAGGAAAAGAAGCCGTGAAGGAATTTCATCCATTGGTATAACATCATCCTTCATCAACTAAATTATCTTGATTGTGAGATAATTCTATTTGATCTCACCATTCACCCTAACACATTTTTCTTTTGGGGCCGCTGGTGGGGCTCGGGGGGTGTTTCTAGAGTCCCTACCTTACTACCTCAAAGACTGTCCATTTCTTGGAATTGCCTTCTGATATAGAACCTGTAGACTCCCCCAGTTATGATGATGAACTTCTATGAGATATGCTATGAACTTGCTGAGAAAGTTCTCTCTCTACCCTTGTGAAGCTATTCTGTACTGTTGCTTCCATGGGCGTGTGTAACAAAGTTAGTAGTCATATACTGTTGCTTGCGTGAGAAACTCCATGGAGGTGAAAACAGATGGGCTTAGTTTATGTAGGTGGCAGCAAATAAATCTGTTGGTGGTTGATACCTACGTCAGGAGAAATCATTCATACGATCCTGGAGTTGAATTTCTCATTGCTTTCTGGGATACAACAATGCAATTAGGTCTGTGAGTTTGGAGCCTCATATCTGCAGGCAATGGAAATTCTGAAGTTCAAGCCAAGGGTGCTGGGGAGGTGGATGCTGCTTCTGAGAATGTGTCAGGTGGAGCCATTGATCATCCCAGTGCCACAGGAAAATTGGTTGCACCTGCAAACCCGCCCAGCATGCCTGCATCATTAGAGCTAAAAAATTATCACATGGATGCAGATGCCAACCCTGTCAGCATATTGCAACCTGGTGCAGTAGTGCCATCTGAATCCTGGTTACCGGTAATGTCACTGTGTGGTATTTTACGTAAAATGTTTTCCCTGCAAGTCCAGTACTTTTGTTCTTTCAGCTGTTTCTTCAAGTTGCTAGCTATAATATCATAGACTTCCCTTTTTCAAAATTTTCTTCATGCAGAATGAAAGAGAACTGAAAAGGGAGAAGAGGAAACAGTCGAATCGTGAATCTGCTAGAAGATCAAGACTGAGGAAGCAGGTATAGGTGATATGTGATAGAAAGTGTTATCGTGCTGTTTTCAGTCTTTCTGTTTTTCATTTTCACCAACCTGTATGTCATTTAAAGGTAATGGCTTTTCCTCTTAATGTTCAGGCTGAGGCTGAAGAACTTGCCAAAAAAGTGAATTCTCTGACTGCGGAGAATATGGCTCTTAAATCTGAAATTAGTCGACTGACCGAGAACTCGGATAAATTGAGGCTAGAAAATACCACATTGATGGTGCCTCTTGCATCCTTAGCTTCAGCATTCGTTCTGAGTCATACGTATAATCTGCTATTTTAGTTTTAATGAATAGAAGCTGTTTCTACTTACAGGGAAGACTTGGAAATGCACAGGGAGGGGAAAAGGAGGTTGAATCACTCGGTAATAAATTCAACGATGACGGGCTTCTCTCGGACAAAACGGAGAACTTACTTTCAAGGGTAAACAACTCCAGTGCCATTGATCGAAGAAGTGAGGATGAGGGAGAAATTTATGAAAGGAAGTCGAATTCCAGTGCCAAGCTTCACCAGCTCTTGGATTCAAAACCCAGAACCGATGCGGTGGCTGCTGGCTAACGGCTCTTTTCTAATTTCTGTTAGATAGTTTGCCTTACTTATTGAGCTTCAGAAAATTTCGAAATCAATGTCACAGCTAACAGGAGAAGTATGGGATAGTAGCTGGGATAGGGCTCTCATCCTAGAATATGAGGACTCTTTTTAACTTTTATTATAGTATAGATTTCTCATGGCAGAACTGATGGCTTTTTTTTTATCATGTTCGGAATGCCGTGATGGTCCCAGAGGCTATGTACATTTGAAACAGGATTTGGCTCGTAAGTGGGTGTTTGTACGGTTATTACAGTGAAGTGAAGCACTGTCTTGTAATTAAGTTCGCACGACTTGAGTAAAAAGCTTGTTCTCTACTTGATTTTAAAGCCAGCTCGATAATTTTCACTTTGACTCTCTTGCCATTTCTACATCGAACTTTTGACTTGCGGGTGCACAATGACTCGTTTTTACAGTGGCTTATGTCGATGCAGGATTCTTGATGGCAGGCAACTTCCTTTGTCTGCTTGGGTCAAAGCACTGCTCAAAAATCTTTTCTTTACTTTCAATTCAAAAGCAAAAGGAAAATATACGGAGTTGTGCCCACATGTCGCTACCTGGCCTCAAAATGCATTTTGCTCTTCCCAAGGTTTATTTCGCATCCCGGGAGAGAGCCCGAAAAAAAGGTTTATTTCGCATGAAAGACTACATATTTTTTTGTGCTCATCCATCAATCTTAGACCTTCGAAGGCCGAAATCTATTCAGATATCAGGGCTTACAGCCGCAGTGATTCATGCGACTAACGAAAAATGTTTATGGCGCATGAAAAACTATACTTAACTATGGCTGATAAGATAGCTAGCACTGCTTCCTCTAATGTTCTCCTGAGATCGTCACTGTTTGGAGCATTTTTGCTTCTTTGTTTGATTGACAGGCAACCTGGCAGTTGCAATTCTGAATTTGACTGGGTCAAGACCAGGAGCTGATTTTGTTACTTTTCTGTTTGACTTGTCTCGGGATGGCTTCTTTCATCAAAGCATGTAGGGATTGCATTCACAGTTAGTACCACCCCTAATTGTCGGAACAGAATATTTTTCTTTCCGTTTGAGTGGAAATATCCGAAGCCTTACGTCTCACTATTCACGTGAAATAGTTTAACGACTTACTTAGATTCTATTCGTACCAGGCTTCCTTTATCATGCATGGAGAGCGAAAAAATTAGCTTTTACATTCACAGTTTGTGTATCACCTGGGGATCAGGTTCTCCATAATGTGAGATTGGCTATTAAAACAAAATTGTTACTGCTTCTCTGTCCCAGATTTGCTTGAATCGGATTATGTACTTGAGTGGTTTCTAGCCTAATGTAGTTCAAGTCGTGCCGTCCTTGTTTACCTGGGCTGGAAATATTTCGAGATGTTGGCTAGCATTCTTCAATTGCCACGGTAGTCAATTGTCCCGGGGATGTGAATTATGCTGTTTACAGTTTGTTCCCATAGAGTTGTGGAAGAAGATTTGCTGGGCTTGCAGCGGGATTTGCCCCCATGTTCTTGAGCAGTAATAAGAAGGGCTTATCAATGACAAAAAGACTCTGCAACTATGAAGATCCGTCTCAGCCACATGATGCAGATTTTCGCTCATGATCCACTTTGATAGATCCCGAGTTTCCCTCGTCTTTCCTCTGAATTTCTCTCCATTATTCCATTAATTTAATCACCATTGCACGTGATCTTCCTAACACTCCCACCTCCCTAGTAAAAGCTAAGTCAATCTTTGACTCTCCCACTTTCCTTTCATGATGAATTCAACCAAATTCCAGATGGAGAAACCAACCTCACCTCACGTGCGTGCACCATAGGGGTGTGGGTTCCACTTTCTCCTCCTCCAACTTGGGTTTTCCCTAGGTTTCTTTGTTCGTGCTTCGCTAGAGTGTCCCACCTTTGTCCCCTCCACTTGCTCTGCCTTTTTCTTTTTTTTTTGGTCGAACACTTGCTCTGCTTCACGTGTCAGTTTCTCCCACACAAATTAGGATGCTCTTATTGGATGAAAGCCATTGATGTTTCCAGGACATGGCGGTCTTCAGCTCGGATGCAGCCAAAATATTAGCCCGGAAATCGTGGAATTAGGATCAAGCTCACACTAGTCCCCATTCTTGCGACTCTTGATTCGCGCTTTAGAAGGAAATTTGTGCTCAATTCTGAATTTAAGCAGTCTTAACAGGGGTTATCGGAGAGTAAAACCAGGTTCGAGAAGCTGTCTTAGCTAGCCGAAACTCATTGCTTTCCTAAGTGTTAGGCAAGATTTTTTGGTTAGCTAGACGTTATGCCTAGCGATAGGTTCTTGTTCAACAACTTTGAATGCTCAAATGAGCAATGAGTGACAGTAAGCTTAATACTGTGCCCACTTCAGTTTCCTGGGTAAATCCAGCTCCATTTTCTATGTGGTCAAGTAGAGTCTCTTTCATGGCCCACTTCAACCTAACCATCGTCCATTTGAACAATTTTCTTCTTTTTTTTCTTCTTCCTTGTGGTGATCCATGCATGTAAGCGACGATGGGGGGCAGTCCCACGTCGAATTAAGGATTTTTCTTCTTCATATTTATCTGAGCTATCATGGGGGGTAGATGAAAAATATCCACTGTTCACAAGACAATATAAAAAAGGTCCATTTGTCTCCGTCTCAGAAAATCCCTTCGAAATTCAAAAACTTTGGCTGCTTGTACAACGTACCACGTACCTCGTATCTTCTCGTTCCTTCTCTTGCTTCCACAAACGTGCCCAGGTCCTTCCCTCTCAACCATCCCCTTCTTCTTCGGCCCTTTCCTTTTTCCTTTCCTCCTTCTCTCGCTGCCTCAGATTGCAGTTTCGGTATTTGGTAGGAGTTCATTGAACATATTTATTTCTTTGGCCAGAAAGCCACTTCATTCGGTGCATGTGTTCTTTGGCGTTTCATTTCAGTTCTGAATGGGCATTGCTTTTGCATTAAATTTTGGAATTTTTATATTCATCTCTACGTATCCACAGAAGGGCTTTCTCTGATGAATTTCTTGTATTCAACCCTGGTCCTCTCTCTCTCTGATTTGTTATTCTCTTGGCCTGTTCGGAGGAATTATAGATCCATGCTCCTGAACCGAGTGCTTCAACTCTTTTTGCATTAAAAGTCTCTCCTTGATCTGCTTTTGGGCCGTGGATTTGCTGCTTGTGTTTTGTCAAGTTTCAATCTTGTCATAGAGTTTGAAGCTTGAAGGAACTAAAGTTCCACCGATGCTAACAGCTCATCTGATGGCGCTCTCTCCTTTCGGTGTCAGCAATTAATCGTGTGTTGACATATGTAGGCACTTGCTCAAGATTCCTGGGATAGGTAGGGGTTTGGGTCTACAGGGCTTTGCCAAATGTTCTCATCCTACCGGAGTTTCTCTATGTTTTATGTTTAAGCAATTGAGGGCTCTGGGGATATCGGGCTTTTTTTAAATTGGATCTGGGGCCAAAATGCTGAGGAAGCAAATGGTTGTTGGAAATTAGCTTTTAGTTCACGTGTTCACAGGTTTCTTGCATAGAGAAGCCTCTGGTGTAACTCTAATGTCTCTGTGATACGGTGAATTCTGTGATTCTTCACTGTCCATACGTGCCAGTTTTCTCTCAATTTCCTAGAACTCTAGCAACACAAGTTTATCTTCCAATCGAAATGGGACATTCTGCTGCTGTGTGGGATTACAAAGCTGCGGTTGAAATGACAAAGGACTGGAATGGGATTGACCATGTCGTGCTTCGGAGTCCACTAGGGGCTTCATTGCGGGTAGGGATTGTGCATTTCACTATAGAATGACTGTGCTGGGATATTGGATTTTTTGCACTTGAGTATGCATTTTGAATGCATGGTCGTGCTTGACTCTTTTTTTAAATCCTGTGGGTGCTCTCATTTTTGTCCGTATAGGTTAGTATGCATGGAGGGCAGGTCACATCATGGAGGAATGAGCAAGGCGAAGAGCTCCTATTCACTAGTAGTAAGGTGCAGCTTACTCGTCGTATTTGTTGGAATCTTTGAGCTTGATGCTAATTCCATTCTTTTTATAAGTTGCAGAAATTAAAGCGTGTTATTTTTTGTTCATTATGTGCCTGTAAAACACTCTCCTAGTACAGTGGGCGTAGCAATGTGAGCTTAGAACGTCAAGATAACGGTTGTGCTTTTAGTTGAATTTAGTGCTCATCAGCATTTAATGTGTTAGGTTGTTGTAGATCAATGCCTTGCATTCTTCAACTCATGACATTTGAGGAAATTTGAGAATGACCGGATTCGACCGAGTTCAATATGAATTTACCATTGGTGTAATTTTATATGTATATGTTGCTTTTTCTTTGTTTTCTGGGCAAGAATCCCTGCTAAGAGGCAGAGATGTCAATATCTCCAACTATAATCTCAGACTGATTAGCTTGTGTATTATCTTCTACTGCAGGCAATTTTTAAGCCTCCCAAAGCAGTGAGGGGAGGAATTCCCGTGTGTTTCCCTCAGGTACTCTGCGTATTTTGATCCAATTTTTGTACATGACTCAATGTCGAACATATTTTACTCAAGTTCTTTTTGAACTTTTGAAGTTTGGCAATTGTGGATTGCTAGAGCAGCATGGTTTTGCCAGGAACAAAATTTGGAGAGTTGATGATAATCCTCCGCCCCTGCCCTTGACTGATTCTCAAGGCAAATCCTTCATTGACCTATTGCTTAAGCCTTCTGAAGAAGACTTAAAGGGTTGGCCTCACAGGTATAAGCTCAATCGTAATTATCTCCAAACTCCACACCCTATACCAGTACCTTGTGATGCTTTCTTTCTTTCTTCTTAATTAAATTAATGGTATGAAACACTATTGTTCAAAGGCTCCTGCTGATTGTTTTTAGATCTCTTGTTTCAGTTTTGAGCTTCGCCTTCGGGTTTGCCTTGCAATCAATGGTGATCTGAGCTTAATATCGCGTGTCAGAAACATCAATGGAAAGCCATTTAGTTTCTCATTCGCTTATCACACATATTTATCAGTTTCTGACATCAGGTATGGACCATTATTTGCTGATCATCTCGTCTTTGGCCATGGATGTGCTTTTACTACTGTCGGTAAATATGATAATCTGAGGAACCAGCATGGCATGTGGCCTTGAGGTTCTCTAAAGCTGATTTTACAGGGTAACATCTTTTTTTTTTCTATATTTCGACTAACATTTTTCATCAACATTTTTCTGGAATATGCTGTGATCTTATGAGTTTGAGGCCACTATCTGGGGTCACTACCACAAATCAATCATATCTGAATGTCAAATATGAAATAACTATGACATTAAGGCAATTATAGGTCTGGAGACCTATAATATCGTGATGTTTTGGAGTTCAAGCGAGCACGTTTTGCTGCAAACACATTTAGACGTGAAATGCATAAAAGTTTATATAGTATTCCTTTGCTTCTTGCCCGAGAATGTATCACACAAAATGCAGCTGAAATGATAACAAAAAGTTCCTTCACCATGTAATTAAGGAATTGAATGTACATGTGTCGCAGTGAAGTGAGAATCGAAGGATTGGAGACGCTTGACTATCTAGACAACCTTTGCCAAAGAGAACGCTTCACAGAACAGGGGGATGCCTTAACTTTTGAGTCAGAGGTAAACATCGAAGTTTCTATGCAATTCAATTTATTATAGCCAACTTTGTGCAAGGGACTAAAGAGCTTCATATTCACTGAAGTTCTGAATTTCCCGAATAGCAAGAACTGGAGCAGCCTCTTCAATGGTTCTGAAGAACCTAGAGAGAGGGCCTTTTATTTGAATATTTTGGCTCTCAGTGAGAAGCTTCTCCATGCATTTATAGTAATTTCTGCGGAGAGAATGAGGAGGAGTCTTCACACCTGCATGTCAAAGTATTCTATTTGTGCCTCTACCTGGGTTTCCATGACCTTGCCTCTACACAGCCCACAATTAGTATGTTTTTCTGCCTTGCGCAATTCTGTAGGTGGATCGAATCTACTTGAGTTCTCCAAATGTAATCGCGGTGCTTGACCATGAGCGGAAGCGAACTTTTGTGATCAGAAAGGAAGGTCTGCCAGATGTCGGTAAGAGCACTTTCAATTAAGAAAAATGTCTTTGCATTCTGTTACACACCCCTAAAACATTAAGTGAGATACTCAAACCCGAGAGGTTGCAGAGAAACAGATGCTAGTGCATGATATTAGTCACTCAAAGTTGAAGCGTACAGGGTTATCTTGTTGGAATATTGCAGTTGCATGGAATCCTTGGGAGAAGAAATCGAAGGCGATGGTGGATTTTGGCGATGAGGAGTACAAACGGATGGTTTGCGTCAACGGTGCAGTGATAGAGAAGCCAATCACATTGAAGCCAGGTGAGGAGTGGACAGGAAGATTGGATCTCTCAGTGGTCTGCTCAACTTTCTGTAGTGACCACCTTGATTTCCAAACCAGAGGCCTCTGAAGACCAGTGAAGTCATCGCAGCCATCATCTATCTTTTTCCTGTCCTGTTTCCGATGGCAGAGAACCAACCCATGGCATCCCTTTGGACCGGTCCTCAGCCGGTAAACCCGGGGACAGTTGATAGTCCCATACGCAACTCTCCAGTGTTAGTGTTAGTGCACTAGTCCGTGCATACTATGGAGATAGGAATGGAGTTCGAGACCTCCACCCCATGAAGTGTGGCCCTCACTGTGGGGGACACTGTTGCTGAGGCTGGTAGATTTAGTAGACTTTGGATGCAGTCGGTGCAGAGCGAATTGTAATAAATTTTGCAGGAGTGGATTCGTAGGAAAATCTGCGTCGAGTAAAAATGGCAATTGCAACTTTTAGCGTTTGTCTCTCTCTCATCGTCGTGTGAAACAATGTGCAGAGGCCTTCAAAAAGTGAGCTTTTCAAAATTTTCATACTTGATATAGTCATAAAGATGTCAACACACCATATTATGGTTGAAGGGTCTGTGTACAAGTATCCTCTTGTTGAAAGGTTCAAAGCCTTTCCCTTTCTGTAGAATTGGTGGTACAGACGATGTTGGAAGAGCCTGACCACCAATCCTGGCCTAACTTCAAAGATGGAGGACCCAACTTAAAACTAACCTTCGCTGCTGCTCCTCCATGGGATCTCTTCATTCTTCATCGACTTCCAATCTCAACTTTTTACGGGCAAGACGATCATGGCATGGCAACACAGAAGACAATTAAAAAAGCAGGAAACTGCAGTGGAACTCAAGTGACGAGGAATAACGAACATTGTCGGACACACACTCATCACAGCAACATTAAAAGTGCTGAACGCGTGGTTGTTGACCGTCATCATACATGTGGGGTAACCGCTTCCTTCTGATGGATTGGTGACCTGTCTTATGCAACGAGTGACATAGAATGTACATGGATGTAACGTCCATCTTTATAAAGAGGAAAAAGTACACAAATAATTCTTGAATTTTTATCCGGTGTGCGATATATCGTCAAATGTGTGATATATGAACGGTAGTCAAATGTGTGGTATATTATCTCTGAACTTTTAATTTATTCAATATAACCTTTTAATTTCTAATATATTTTCAAACTAGTTCTTAGCTTATATGAAAATATTCAATGTTGTATTCGAACTTAAATTAATGGAAGAGTAGCAAATGGATATTTTTGTACAGTTCATGGACTAGTTTTAATATTTACCAAAAGACCGGGGACCACATTGAACAAATTAAATTTCGAAAAGCACATTGCATATTGGGTTACAGTTCAAGGAATTAAAAGTTCATGAATCACATTGCATATTTGGTCAAAGTTTGTGGACTATTTATTTTGTCATCCCTTTTAAAAATATCATAAAGCTTTGTTTATTTCCCAAAAAAATGAATGATTGTGAAAATGTGTTTCTAAAAGTGATCGTTTCTATCGCCTAAAGTAATTAGGGTGCGCATGGTAATACTTCTGGAAGTGGATTTTTGCTCTAGAAATACTTCTGGGGCAGAAATTTATTTATTAATGTAACTTCTGAAGTAAAAATTCACTTGCTGAAAATTTTTACTTATGAAAGAAATTTTTACTTATGAAGTGAATTCTCACTTTCGAAATTATTTTTCCTCCAGTTTGAGAAGTTAAAAAAAAATTGCCTCTCAACTCAAGGAGCACTTCTCAGACAAAAAAAAAAAAAAGAACCTCAAGAAGTGTTTCTCGCCTCACTCTCTTTTCATCATACCTTCACTCTAGTTTCGACCACGCCCACCTCTATTGACCTCCTCCACCGCCCACCATTGACCACCCCTCATTGTCGCCCGCGACCACTGCCACCCACTGCCCCCCGCCGCCAACCGCCACCAACCTCCATTTGGCTACCGCCCACTGCTGGTTGCTGCAGTCTATCGCCAACCTTCGCCGACCACCACCACCGAGTCGCCATCTTCGGCCGCTAGAGTAAAAAATAAATAATAATTTTTTTATTTTAAAAAATTAAATAATATTTGTAATAAAAAATTATTTTTTAAAAGAAATTTAAAAATTTTAAAAATGAAGTAGAAATTTTTCAGTCGCCATTAATAATTTTTTTTATAGAATATTTTGTCTTAATAACGTGTTAAAAGAAGAAATCTTCAATCGTTACCAAACGAATTTCTTTAATGAGAAATCAACTTCTGGCGAAAAGATAATTTTTAAAGCAGAAGAAGTGTTGTCGTGCACGCCCTCAACGAATGGAGGTTGTTTTCATTATCAATAACAATTAATGTCTAAATACTTCTGGGGAAGATGGGATCGTAGGTTTAGAGCAGTGGCTATAAGTGGTGACAAAATACAATGAATGAGGGAGAAGCTTCAAAATTTCGATTTTTTTTGTTTATTAAAAAGGTAATGAAAAAAATCTGAGGAAACGGTTGATAACTCAACGGAAAGAAAACCAAAGAATAACAAGAAGAAGATGATTATAGCAAATGATCAAACGAGAAGAGAGCAAGAAGAAGGGCGTTAGGACAAGGTGTTTGCGCCAAGTCAGCAGGAGAGCGCCGCGCGTGGATTTCGCGGGCGAATTCCTGCCGCTGCTCCTTCCCCGAATACGACATGCCCTGTTTTCCTCTCCCCCCTTCACTTCCCCCATCGTATTTATTCACCACCCCCATTAGATTTTTTTTTTTTTTGCTTTAGCTCCATCTCCCTCTCCTTCTTTAATTTTCATGTCGTTATTGATTTTCTTGTGAAATCCACCACCACCTTTTCATCGGATCGAGATCTTTTCTCCCCCTTGAATTCTCCTGCGCCAACTTGGGTTTCCATTGGTTTCGTTGTCGTTTCTGCAGAATTCGGCACTGTTCCGGGTCGAACCTTCCAAAAGGTCTGAATAATCTCTCTGCATGCCGTTTTTCTTTTGTGGTTCGTAGATGTTGCATCCCTTTTCTTTAGAAATCACATTATCGAATTCTTCCAAGAATTTAAACAAAGCAGGCTTGTGCCCATGTGAAGTTGTCTCTCGGTTTCTTTCCAATGGATCGTACACAAAGCTGTTCTTTTCCTTTTTCTGAGTGAGCTCGTCCATTTACCCTTTTGTTTATATATATATATATATATATATATATATAGAAGATGAAAGTAATTTTGAATCAAGCATCATTCAATGGATTTCAAAGGTTGCTTTCGACTACAGAGCAAGGAGGAGGATTTGATTTTAGCTTCTCTAGTTGACTTGATTTCGTTCATCCGGGCATTTGCATTGTTGTTCTCTCTTTCTCGATGAATTGTTTTACATCTTTAACGTTCACTTTTCGTTTTTTAATTTTTGGTCGCGTCCAGCGTCATGGTAAATTGCCCAGTTTTTCAGCTGATTCTGTTTCTCTGTTTTCAATGTAGAAACAGAGCATCGAACCGGAAGAGCTGCCAAATGGCCGAACCGCCGCAAATGCCGGTACTCCAGAAGCCACCGGGCTACAAAGACCCGAGCGTCCCGGTCCAACCGGCCCCAAGATATCCGGTCAGGAAACCGGTCATGCCACCTTCAATGTATCCGAAGAAGAAGCGCCGGGGCTGTTGCCGCGCGTGTTGCTGCTGCTTGTGCGTCTTCATATTCCTCATCTTCTGCGTCCTCGTATTAGCTGGCGCGGCATTTTATGTCTGGTTCGGCCCGAGAATCCCGGTTTTCCACCTCCAGTCGTTCGAGACCCCCCGGTTTAATGTGACGGTCAAGCCAGATGGCATTTACCTCAATGGCCGGACAGTAACGAGGGTCGAGGTCAAGAATCCAAACGAGAAGATGGGGTTGTACTATGGCGGGACCGACGTGGACATCAGCCTAGGGCGGGACGGGGGGATCGCGTTGGGCTCCAACAGCCTGCCCGGGTTCATCCAGGGGAAGAAGAACGTGACGAGTTTGAAAGTGGCGACGGAGGTGCGGGACGAGCTGGTGGAGGGCGGGGCGGGCGCGGAGCTGAGGTCCGGGCACCGAAGCGGGAACTTGGTGGTGAAGGTGGCGGTTCGGACGAGCGTGGGGGCGATTATAGAGGGGTGGAAGGTGGGGAGGGTTGGGGTGAACGTCGAGTGTGGGGATGTGACAATGAAGGATATGGAGGGTGGGGACATGCCCAAATGCAAAATCAAGTTGCTGAATTGGTAAGTTTTAGTTATGTTAGTTTTGGCGGTTTATCCCTCTTAGTGCCGTGAATCGGACACCAGGTCAAATGCTGGGTACACAATGCAATTAATGTGCAAAAAGCTTAGTTAACCCAAAATTGTAATTAGGACGAGTTTGATTAGTATTTGCAAAGTCTAAGTGGAGCATGACATATATCTTGTCGTTTGGATCATACTAGTCTGATTATTTGCATTAACATCCGTGAATTCACGAAACGATCGGTTCATGGATAACTAGGGTTCATTTTCTTTAAAGTCTAAAAAGAGGGGCGTGTTTTCTATTTAAAAGTCAATAGCTTGTCTGACATTGTGGATTATCGCAAGAGATCCCGATAAAGAAGCAAGGCAATTTCCATCTTTCTTCGCATTGTTAAATGTTCTCCCATGTCCTTAAAAGAGGGCAATGATGCTAGTTTCATGCTCTATGATGCCTTAAGTTTCGCGAGTCGTTGATCTGAATGACCGCAGGTAAGTTGAAACGCGATGGGTCGCTGTTGGCAGAGTGCTGCTGTGTCCAGATCCCGAGAAATGCCCGGGGGGTTGACTTATCTGACACCTTGATTTCTTTGTCCCTCGTGTTGGAATGCAGGATCCCCTTATATTGACATGATGATTATCACCGTGAAGAAAACAGAAGAACCAAGATCTGATACAATTCGAACGACAACGATTGGTGACCCTTGCTGCACATGCCGCTGATTCTGAGGTTACTTTTCACAGCAATAACCATAACGCAGCCATTTTATGTTTTCCTTTTCAAATGTTTTCTCCATTCAATACAAGGAAAAAAGAAAAAAAAAATACAGAAGTCAGAGGCCTCCCCACACGAGTCGAAGGTGGTGGGGTTATGCGTCTCAGCCCTTCGTCTCCTTCTGATGTTAATTTGCTGCACACAGCGAGCTCTTCTCCTGTTTGTTATATTTGGTCTATCGATGATACGGATCCCATCCATGTGTTGTTGTTTCTATTTATCTATTCAACTAAAGGAATCTGCAAGGGTGGTGTGGTGGCTGGTGGGGATGGACATCTGGTTCTTCAATCTCCTTAGAGACCAAGAATTGTAGCTGCTGCCTCTCTTTTTAAAATGGAAAGAGAGGAACTCGCCATCTATCCGCATTTGCGTGTCCAAGTAAAAAGATGGCCACGGAGAGAGATGTGCAATCTGCATGGCGTGAGCGGGCCACTTCTCCCTTGGCCAAAAAGAAGCTTCACGTTGCCAAACCTCTATTGAATTTTCTAAGACTGACGCGTGCTAAATTCTTGCTCACACGGTCGGACTCGAAACCACAAAAGAAATGCGCCCGGTCGACTAATTAGCACCATTCCAACAACACAGCAAAAACATGCCGGCAGAGTAATGAGGCAAAAGAGAACCAAGCAATTTAGTTTTGAACCAAGTGGCTTCGTTGAGGCGGTAATTAGCAACAACAGTCGACACATTTGAATCTTAGCCTCGAATGAGTTGACCATGTCGATTTGTTTCTTCCCCAGAATAAGTAGTTGACAGTTCCATTCAATCCCGCCTCAACAGCCGACTCTAGTATTTTCAGAGAAAAAGTGGTCATGAAGCATGTTGCCTCATGTTCACTACCAACTCTCTTATGACATCCATCGGGCCAATCTCTGATAGATTTAAAAACTAGCCACTATCATTCAATTAGTTGGACTTTGGCTTTCAACTCAAGGAATGAGCATGGAAATGATATTGAACAAGCTTCGAATGTCTTGCCTAGTCAAGAGTTGAATTTTCGGTCACAAGCATTTGAGTCTGAGCACCAAGATGCAAACAAGCAGTATAAATAAGGAACAATAGGAGTAAGAGATTAGAGGATGTATACCGAGTGAGAAAAATACAAACTCATCTTGTCCAGGAATTGTGCCGTTGAGTAGTTCATAACTTTCGGCCCTGTTTGGTTCAGCATTTGAAATGAGCTTTAGGGCTCTAAAGTCCCTTGGCCAAATGCAAATGGTGTTTGGTAATTTTTTTTTACTCACTTTGGGAAGATGTAATTGCATCTCAAATGCTCTCCAAAGGCCTTTAGCCCAAAGTACCTCTTGAGATACTTTGGAAAGTTGCATTTCTGAAATGCAACTACAGGTTTTTTATTTTTATTTTTAATCTTTTTATTTTCTTTTTTATTTTTTCTTTTAAGAAAGTAACTACAAATAAAATAATTAAAAATAAAAATTAATATTTTAGAAAAATAAAAAATAAAATAAAAATAACTAAAAATATAAATAATGAAAATTAATTAATTAAATTAATTAATATAAAAATAAAAAATATGAAAATAAAATAAAATAATAAAAATTTAAAAAATATAGATAATAAATAATAAAAAATAGAAAATAGAAAAAATTAAAAATAGAAAAAATCAAAAATTAAAAATAATTAAATAAAGAAATTAAAAAATTGTAAAAATAAAAATAATTAAAAAAATATAAAAAAATAAAAATATAATATAATTAAAGAAAGTAATTAAAATTTAAAAAGTTTGGAAAAATAAAATAAAATAACTAAAAAATAGAAATAATAAAAATAAAATATAATTAAAGAAAGTAATTAAAAATTAAAAAAATTTGGAAACATAAAATAGAAATAATTAAAAATATAATATAATTAAAGAAAGTAATTAAAATAACATAATACTTTTTTCTAAAAATAAAAAATTGAAAAAATAAAATCATTTAAAAATAAAATATAATTTAAGAAAGTAATTAAAAATTAAAAAAAGGAAAAATAAAATAGAAATAATTAAAAATATAATATAATTAAAGAAAGTAATTAAAATAACATAATACTTTTTCTAAAAATAAAAAATTGAAATAATTAAAAATAAAAAAATAAAATCATTTAAAAATAAAATATAATTAAAGAAAGTAATTAAAATTTAAAAAAATTAAAAAAAATAAAATATAAATAATTTAAAAATAGAAATAATTAAAATTATAATATAATTAAAGAAAGTAATTAAAATAACATAATATTTTTTTTCAAAAAATAAAAGAATATTTGAAATAATTAAAAAATCAAATCATTTACAAATGGTAGTTTTTACCGAACAGCGTTTACGTCAAAGTTGCATCCAAATGGACCTTTTAATTATAGTTTACCAAATAATATTTACATTTCGCCAAACCCCTTTAGCTCAAAAGTATTTGCATTTTTTCAAAGTCCTTTGGCTAAATGCTGAACCAAACAGGTTGACCAAAAAAAAAGTAAACAATAACAAACAGTACGGCAGCCTGTAACACCTCTAAATACTCTTTCTGGTAAAAGAAATTTCAAATTCAAACCTTGCAGTGCATTCTAGAAATCAATTCAAGATTCACGTCAATGGTGGTAAATCCTTAAATACAGCTGGCATATAGCTGACACATCTTAAGTTTGAACATTGGAACCCCAAGGATCTAGTGACTAAGTATGCAGTGAGATTCTGCATTCTTTAGAAGGTAAATCTTAAGAAAGGACAAAGCAATTACATACCCAAAAATTCTCACCACAAACAACCGAACGTTTTACACACTAAGAATCCTTCCAGAGACCACGCTTACAATCCTCACTCTGATGCTAGTCAAACCTGCAATTAATAGGTTGGCATAGTCCCCTCTCCAATCCAAGCTGGTAAATTTTCCTGCAACAAAAAAGCTATAGCTCACCAACTAGTACTAGATATGTGCAAGAATGTAGACAAATTCAACAGATGAAGCAAATGTGTTTGAGTCATGGGTGAGATCCAAATATCCTAGCATCACGGAGAATTCTCTTTAGCATTATTAGGGAATCAGTAGAACGGATGAATAAGACAGAATTAAGACTGTCAATTGAAACAGCCAGCTCTTTTCTTTCTGAAATGCTAGGACATGATGCCAAAGCATGTCAGCATAAGCGTGTAAACACATGCATAGTTTAATTGCCAAAATGACATATAACTTGTTGACTCGTCAGCTGTTACTGACTATAACTGCAGACATGAACTGCGTATGGCTACAAAGCATAGGCAAGTCGTTGATGTGTTATACACTTGAAGCATAGGCCAGCTCTTTTCTTTCTGAAATGCTAGGACATGATGCCAAAGCATGTCAGCATAAGCGTGTAAACACATGCGTAGTTTAATTGCCAAAATGACATATAACTTGTTGTTGACTCGTCAACTGTTACTGACTATAACTTGCAGACATGAACTGCGTATGGCTACAAAGCATAGGCAAGTCGATGTGTTATACACTTGAAGCAAAAACCATTGCAGCTTACCTATGTTTTTATACGTACTTTTATTCAGTTCAGACTGCTAATTTTGGATCAACAGTTCCGGTAGCATTTCCCTCTCCTGTTAGGATGTGATTGGGATCCTGCTTCAGAGAAAGTTAAAGGTAAGATCTGATATATGCTCAAAAGTTGAGATAGATCAATGAGGCAAAGTAGAGCATATACCTCCATTCCCCACTTAATGTAATCAGGGGATTCACATGCTTTATATTCATCAACCAAGCTCTCAATTATATCTCTAGATTCGTCAAACTCCGAGAGATCATTATCCTGTCCATGTGATTGATTATGTCAACATGATGCCTTGGCATACTAGAAACAACATCTGGAGTAGGTATTATTGTCAAAAAGGTTAATTTGCGTTTAAAATAAATAAATAAATAACGACAACAGTTGCTCAGACAGACTTCTCAACAGCACGTCAAAAGATCAATACACTACTCACAAATACACGATCACTTGAACAAGCTCTACAATGCAACCAAAAGTTCACATTAAAGGTCTCTAAGATAATAGCAGATATATGAATGCTGTCTATTGACAACTTACAGCGAACATTGGGAATTTCCGGTAATTGTCAAGGAAGGCTTGCTTCTTTCTCAACTTATCGTATTGATTCAAACACTTGCTAAAAAGATGCCGTATGCTGGTGTGGCTTGCTAACATAAGACCACTGACCTGGCAAATGCAACATTCGGAAGTTTTCATCATTCTCCTAGTAGATTCTCAAACAAATGTCACATGTGCCACTGCTACCAAATTTCTAGAAGCAAAAATTGTCACAAAGCTTCATCCATACCCGATGGGCGGTTTGAACATATGGAGACTTTCTTGATAGAGCAACCTAAAAAATAGAAAGAACAAGAATACATAAGATATATTATAACATCAAATAGCTCCGGAAAATAGTCGCATGACTTGAATTGCTTTAAATGTATAAGAAGACCTGAATACTCGCCGGGCCCCACTCAATGAAATTAACAAGCTTTCTTTCGCGTATCCTCTGTAAACTTTCGTGAACCTGATTACAAGAACAGGGAAATTTCAAAAACATCGACCAAGTTTACAGGAATTATGTAATGTATATTAAGTTCAAAGCCATTATTTTAAAAGGAAATGATAGAAAAGATGTCCTAAAGTTACTTATGTTGGTCAATTCACAACGATAAAGTCTATGTTGAGAATTTTTATGAGGAAAAGACAAGGTTAGTATGATGGAATTGGTTTTGGAAGAGCTAATAATAAAATATTTGCTCCTTCCAAGACGATAAAATGTAAATTATATCCAAATGACTCCTGGGAAAATATTGTCTGGAAAGCAAAATTGAGCATTACAAACTTAAAATCTTGTGGTTTTCACGTTGCAAATAAGAAGACTAACACGGATGCCTCAAAACAAGATGGTTAATTGTTGGTCAGACAACCAGACTGAGGAATCAGACATGGTCAATTCCTCCATGTGTGAATAAATATAAGGAATTCATGCAGCGACAAAATATACCTGAGTAGGATCTACTTCTCCTTGAATGATGTTCAATATGGATATGTACTTTGCTTGACTAGCTTCTTTTGTTCGAGCATAAGATGAAACCATAATATTCTTTGACTGGAACACACGCATAAAGAAAAAGAATTAGGAAGAGAAAAGAAAGATAAAAGAAACTGTCAACATGGACAATGAAAATATGCACAAAAAATTTCTCGCCTGCAAAAGTCTTCTCATAACATCCAGAACAGTAGTCTTCCGAATTACATTTGCCTGCAAAGATGAGAAGTAGTTGCATTACACACTTTAGTAATTTAGGGATGAAAGTTTCAACCCTTTGAGCAAGGTTAAGGTGAATCAATCAAGATTAAAAACCAAGCTAGGTCCCTCCAAAAAATTACCAAAAGACCTCAAAAATAAGTCCATGTTATTCTCCCCTGCCACAACAAGGCATCCACCGATGCCACATTAAAGAGGAAGTTTCATGCCAACACATTATGCTTATCTAGATGGTCATGTAAACCTAAAAACTACGTTTTTAAGAGAAAGGAAAGGAATATCAAATATGTTACCTGACGCTCTACAGTGAGAGGTGTATATCCTGTCATCAGGAAATGGCATCTTGGTGTTGGAATTAAAGAAGCAAGAAGGCCAACTAAGTCATTGTTCATGTACCCAGGATAACGAAGGGTGGTCGTGCTCGCTGACATTACAGTTGAGACCAATGAATTTGTTTGAGCAAAGGTAGGATTACTCAGATGAAGGCGCTCCACAGCTATCCTATTCAGTGCAGTATTATCAAGAACAACAACACAATCAGCATTGAGGGTTAGACGCTTGAGGGTCAAAAGTGAGTTGTATGGCTGCACCACCACATCGCTCGTCTCCATCTGGTTAGGAAACACGCTATATGTTTGAACCAGTTTTTTGCTGTAGCGATCATTCAGAGTTTCCAAAAGATATGAGCCCATACCTGCATTGTTTTCCTTTTGAGAAAAATAACCAACATATGCATCGTGTAAAAAGCGAAAACACTATCCAAATAGGTTATTGGTATGTCGAGCATGTTTGCACGGCGAGTATCAAGTTAGAATGTAGCCAATAGAAAGTAAAGATCTGCATTCCGTAGCTTACAGGAAAATACACAAAAAGTGGCTACAAGACGAATAACTCTTATAAACTAGACCATCCTACGGTTGGTACAAATTAAGTATAATATAGGCCAGCACACTCTGAGAGAATGCCAGGCCTTAACAAGCGGGAATGGCTATGAATTATATCAGTTTTCACTAACCATCAACCTTAACTACAAAAAAGTGAAAAATGTAAATAGAGGAGCATGGAAGCAACCTGAGCCTGTCCCTCCAGCAATAGAGTGGCAGAGAACAAAACCCTCAAGACTATCGCTACCATCTGCTTCTCTATCAATCATGTCCATTATATCCTCTTCAACACCCTTCCCCTATCACAATGGTATGAAACGGGATAATAAGAAAGTCTGGTAATCATGATTATCCAAAAAGAATTGGTACACACGTCACGCAGGAGTCGATGATACGTTAATTATCATTTAGTTGTGTCACTCAAGATTAAGTGATTGCAAGGTAACAGAAGGACATCATTTACATGATATGCAAGAGCAATTAATGACTAGGGAATTTACTTCCAATCATTAAGTGGTATGGAATCATGGGCAAAAAATGTTTTTATTTAAGTAACAGTAACCACAATTCAATATAATCAACTTTAGTAAATGATACATCAAGAATCTGAAGACATTAGAGAGATGAAATGGAAACTGATGCAGTGGGCTGGTTGAGATGACTTTCATTACAGAAGTAGTACAGACTTAGGCAGACTGATAAGAAAACTAGGTACAGGACCTCCAATACCATCTCGAAAAACCAATTCTCAGATACCTTTCTTATTATTAAAATTTAGCAAAAACAGAGCAGCAATAAAACACCAAACCTGATGATATCCACTGGCCCAATTATTCCCAGCACCTCCTCCATGATCAGACACAAATATGTTCTCATGATTGTAGAGATTCCGATATTCGCTGTTCTGAATACCATTTATCACTCTTGGCTCCAAATCCATCAATATAGCCCTTGGAATGTAGTGCTGATCATCAGCTTGATAAAAAAACACATCTTTTCTGTCACCTCCCTAAAGCATCGCAATAGCCAAAGTTTCACAAGTTAGTGATCAATTGGAAACACCATGAAATCATAACTAGTACATGTGCTGGTGATACAAAAGTCCTTTTAACTAGCATTACCCGGGAATAGGCTGATCATCAGCCTATGTCATGACAAGTTCAATTCTAACCTAAGCTTCACAAGCCAGAGATCAACAGCTTTACGAGCCAGAGATCAACTGACAGCACCCTAAACCCCAATCAGCCCAAAACTATACACAGTTACTCTACAAGCTCTATTGGGAGCTTCACGGGAAAAAAGAAAATCACACTTTGCACTCGCAAAAGGCAAAATTGCGCATTGCCCACTAGCCAAACGATACTCGGCTTCCTAAGCTCGATTTCTTCAAAAATTTCTTACAAATGACGACTACGACCTCACAATGCTTCCCAAGTAAAATTAGTCTACGACAAACAGCGACTATGTGGAGTTTCGAACCTGAGTAGCGAAGTCCTCGAGCATGCCATCCTTACTGATTCCGTGCTCGAGGCAGAGCTGCTTCCAGAACTCCATTCCAATCTGGTTCCCGCATTGTCCCACCTGCAGCGTTATGATTTCTCTCGGCATTTTTCCTTTTGTTTTGCCCTCGCCTCTGCTGGAGAGTTAAAGATAGCGGTCCTCGGATCGAAGGCAGAATCGAGAGCTAGGGATCGATTTGGGGATTGCAGCGCCGAATCATTTCAAAAAAAAAAAAGACGAGGGAAAATGCAGGCCAGAGAGAGCGAGACAATGAGGGAAAGTGGAAAATTTTTCGTGTGGGGAAGGAAAATGAGCAGGTCTTCGAGCGTCAACAACTGGTGTCGACTCGGTGTGCCGGGCACTCACTATCCTGCGCGGCCAATGCTATCGTGCGCCTCCCGCGTCCTTTAAGCAGCTTGGGCCTTCGTCGTAGAGGGAGCCCAATAATCATTATAGTCCAAGAAACCGCGAGCCCAGTTTCAATTTCAATCTCTCGTTGAAGTAACTTTGTTCCGATTGGGCTCTACTTTGTAACGACGCCTCTGCTTTGGGCTCTGATGGCTAAGCCCAGTTTACGAGATAGATAAAAAAAACCTTTAGCTTTGTTCCTCCTATTGGGTTGATCTGGTCAACATCCACTTATGAAAAGAGCCAATTCCAGATGTGATTACTAAATTAAAAGAGAAACGTGATTACTAATAACACCGGTCGAAATCGCATCGGCACAACGGAAGCGCGGTCTATAGAGCGCCGGCTGTCATGACTCGTGGAGCGGAAAATAGTTAATCGGAACGCGACGATTGTTATTCAATTTGGAAAACACAGCTGAAATTAGATGTCGACTTCCAACTGAAATTCGAAGCATTAGCAAAGATTACATGACCCGACCACACGCACATAACGACATGCTGCTGTCCTCAACAAACGACGGGTAATGTTCGCAGAATGTGACGGGATTGAAGAAGGCCAAGGGGAGCCGCTAGTTGGGCCAGAGGAAGCACCCGATGGCGAAGTTCCGCTTGTGGTGGAGGTCGCCGGCGGTGGAGAGGCCGTACTCTCGGAGCAGGGAGTCGAGCTTCCACTCCGGCATGGCCTCGTAGTCAGCTCGGGTGAATCTCGGGTAGTGGAGCGGCATCTGGAAGTTCTTGCACCGGTCGGTCGCATGCTGGTGCCCGCCGTTCGCTCTTGCTCCAGCGCTGCTGCCTCCTAAGGCGGGCGTCGGCGTGGCTGCCACGGACTCCATCCCCACTCTGCTCGTATCTGCTCTCAGCCCCCCTTCCGAGCTCCTGCGCTACTTCTATACGTGTGTGTGTGTGTGTGTGTGATGCTGAGCAGGTTCTTTATTAAGAGCACGACCAACTTGGTGATCTATATATAGAATTTTTAGAGAGAGAGAGAGATAGGAGAAGATACGCATTTTTGAGATAGAATATCTAAATTATTTGCGTTTGATTTCCTCTTAGAATAAACATCTTCCCTTATTGTTAATCCAAGCAATCTTTATTAAAAAGGTGTTCAAAATCTACTTAAATAGGTGATATTATCATCAATAGTTACATAAATATAAATTCAGAAAAAAGCATTGTGCGAGGTCAATCACTCAATCAAACTATCCAAAAAGTCTCGAACCCATTGTATGGCGGCTAATTTAGTTTAGAACTTGTTAATTCGGCCAATTTAACCCTAAACATTTCGACGATTTGCCAATTTAATCCTTTTGATTAAAGTTTACTAGAAACCGCCACCGTGGCGGGCGGTCCATTTAATGCCTGTCAGCAAGATCGACGCCGATATGGACAATTTTTAGCTAAAAATTGATTGAAAGAACTGCATTAATAAATTATCAAAAAAAAAATTCAAGACTAAAATTGGCTAGACTTTCTGGACGGTTATCCCAATATGAACGAGTCAACACTCTTCTCCACAGAAATCTGGTTTTGTAGCACAACTTATAATCGCGTGCGAGTACATAATGCAAGTTGGAAAGTTTTTTTTTTTTTTTATAGGGTTTAATCTCAAATCGTTATCCGACTAAGAAATGAGCCGGCTTGGTTGTTAACAAAGAGAATTATACTTAGTACAAAGTACGTGGTGGGGGGGACTTGTTTACATCTCCACGAACGAACATTTATCTTTATGGGGATGTTGTTGTCCTTGCCAGTTGCCATTACAAAAGCAAATGGCTCTATTGAAATGCACGCCTTTTCCGCGATGAGCTTCGTCTCGACGCCCGCGATCGCACGAAACGTGAATTGTCCTATACATTGCCATTAACATGTAATTATCGTACCAAGCAGCACGGGCTCAAATCGAATTAAATGATTGGAGCGCCGCGGCAAATTTGACCGCTGTGGAGAGTCGAGAGTTCGATTCCTCACCTTCTCTTCTTTCGCAGCAATGTAGGGGGATCCGTTTATTTGTGTTAGCGTAGGTAGAATAGTGGGATTAAGATATACTTTTCAAGCTGACTTAAGCTCTTAGAACTAGTGTGCTCGATTTTTCAACAATATCCACCGCATTGAAGTCTCACTTAACGTACAAGACGAAGACAGGTGCTGCTCATGATATTTTTTTTTTTATTTATGGGGGGAACAAGTCTAGTTTCGAAGAAGATCGGAAGAACATCATGAAGATGTTATCATTGTTCAACCTTAAATTAGAGTTACGTCTAATAAAGAATTCTAGTGTAATTAACACTTTCATTATATCACTTAATTATAAGTGAAAAAGAGTATATATAGTGGTGGCTATTCACGGCCCAAGCTCAAATTATCAATGAAAAAATATGAACTCCAACTATAAAAACCCTCTTGTGTCCAAAGGACGCCGCACCCTTAAGACCCTATCGAGGCAGCTTCTCGACAACACCGTCTTTCCTTATCAATAGAAAGTATAAACCACACCTCAAAACTAATTATAGCCCGAACTTTTTGTTGCCTACTTAGAACGCACCAACTTATAGTCGGTACCCAAATCTGGCCCTCGACAAGTTTTTGTCCAATGATACCGTAGAAGAGTCAAACGTGCACTCGTTGGAAACTTGATGAAGGCCAGATTTTGGTAACAACTGAAATTTTGTGCTTTTTCATGAGATTAAAAAAAAAAAGGTCCGGATTAGATTTGGGAGATGAACTAAAGTTGGTATTTCCGTGGACAGGCAACCCAGTTGGAAATTAGGGCTTCTTCATCAGCATTATTTCAGTACCACTAGCACAGTCGCTCCATCTCTCTAATTAATGCATCAATGTATGAGTAGGTACACCATGCGATGTTTCTGGTCCAGGCAAATATGTTGCCGTGGAGGAGCAAGCAAAAGCAAGAGGATGAATCAAAGAAGGATTCAATCCAATTTGGTTGGCCACTGTCCACATCACCAATTACTGCTGAGATCCCAAGTGACGCATCCATCATGGAGGGAAAGATCTCAAAGAAACTTGAACCACACGTTTGCATCTTTGCAGACCCAATTCAATGTGGTAGGGTTTTGATCAGTGGAGTGGAGTGGAGTGATCTGATCGAGCCAACACAAGCGAGGCGGGGTTTCGACATCGAGTAACGTACGGTTCTTGGTCATGTCCACTTGTCGATGTTAGGCCAACAAGTAACGAAGCGATCATGTGATCTGGGCGGTTTTCACTCCCTCTGTCCACAGTTGAAATCGTCGGTTTAATGTTAAGACGCTCCTGAGCTTTCATGGCAATCTTTTCGCTAGAGCAATGGTATGGATTGCTATGATATGCTGCTAAAAACGGGCATTTTACGAAAATGCGTTAAAAAATTTACCTTTTTACAGATTTGGGTTTCGCGGCTAGAAATATACGAGAAAGGGGCTTGTTCGAGAGTTCAACTACCGAACAACAAAAAAATAAAAATGAAAAACAACAAAAACCCTTGTTCGGCAGTAGGGGGGAATGGGTTAAAAAAAATTAAAAAATTCGTAAAAAATTTATAAAAAATACCAAAAAAATTCTAAAAAATTTCTATAAATTCCAAAAATTAGGAAATTGACCATTTTAACGAGTTGGTCCTATTTTTGATGGTTTTCCTTTTTAGACATTTCGAAATGATGATTTTGCCCCTTCCGGGCAAATTGTCTCGAAAAATTTCAAAAGTTTCCAAAAAAAAAAATCCAAAAATTAGTAAATGGGCCACTTTAATTAGTCAATCCTACTTTTAAGGATTTTTTCTCATCTATCTTTTCAAAATGATGATTTTGCCCCTTATGGAAAAAAAAAATGTTCACAAAAAAAATAGTCAGTATTTTAAATGGTCCAACACGGAAAGGTTTTTAAAATAAAATTTTGGCAATTTCTTCATATTTGTAGTCTACGGAATCTATTTTCTTATTTTCAGATATTTTCTTAATATGAAAAATAATATTAAAATTTACGACAAATTTTAAAAATTACTTTTCTTCCAAATTGGATCCTCAGGTTTCGTTAAAGCTTCTAAATATGATTTTTCAATGCCTATTCAACAATGTCAACACATAGCAATATCATATTTATGATGTAAAAAGTTATAGTACATCAAATTTATAATAATACATAATTTTGGTTTATATGGGTTTTGCTCATAATGAGTCAACGTCACATTCGAATTATGTGTCTGACCCAGATCTCCTGCAAGAAAATGAACAGGTAACGATTGATGAGAAAAATATTTGTGATGGAATATTTTTTTTGTGAATACTTTTTTTTCCATAAGGGGCAAAATCATCATTTTGAAAAGATAGATGAGAAAAATCCTTAAAAGTAGGATTGGCCAATTAAAGTGGCCCATTTACTAATTTTAGGATTTTTTTTTTGGAAACTTTTGAAATTTTTCGAGACAATTTGCCCGTAAGGGGCAAAATCGTCATTTCAAAATGTCTAAAAGGGAAAACCATCAAAAATAGGACCGACTCGTTAAAATGATCAATTTCCTAATTTTTGGAATTTATGGAAATTTTTTAGAATTTTTTTAGTATTTTTTCTTTTTTTATAATTTTTTACGAATTTTTTAATTTTTTTAACCCAACCCCACCCTCCCTTTTCCTTGTTCGGCAGTTGAACTGCCGAACAAGGGTTTTTGTTGGTTTTTATTTTATTTTTTTGTTGTTCGGCAATCGCGAAATCCAAATCCGTAAAAGGATAAATTTTTTAACCCATTTTCGTAAAACCCCGTTAAAAACTCGTCACTCATGACCCACCAGCAGTTTGAATCAGCACAACCACCACCAGTAAAGGCGACATGATTATACGTCTCTGGCCATTTCTAGGCGACAGGATCAACATCAGCATAAATAATTGCAACCAACCAAATCGCGGTTTGCTCATACCGTCGACCAGACATCTCCCTTATGCGGAATGAATCAAGGAGCATTCAGTAGGTGCACTAACCTGTACCATCCTAGTGGCCTCCATTTCCATCTGTTTGAAACAGTTGCAGTTGATTCCCAGTAAGTGATGGAGATCAGAAAGAAGAATAGGCACAAAGCATGAACCACATGAGGTGGTTTGACATTATGTTTTTGCACCAAAGTTGGGTGTCGGCTAGTTGCGAAGCTTGTGAGGAGTGTAGATCTGGATTTTGTCGCGGAGAAAAACTTTACGACATGGGACAAGGGCAAGAGACCGTACCCGACACAGTTCGAACAGACATGACCAATGCCATGTTACGGATCTTGTGCGAAACACACCAAATGAAGCATGGGTTGACAACGTGAATCACTTATCTTATTTTGCAGCTGAAGACCAGGTCCAGCTGAATTTCTAGACGGTGAACAAGGAAAGAATCTTGATGCATCAAGATAACTTGAGCACTAAAATGGCTACGAGCGTGAATTTTCACAATGAAAACCATAGAACGATGTAAAGAGGAAAAAAGACTACATTGCACGCTCTAAGACGGTCCCCGTGTTTTCACCTCAAGCTGAGAGCAAAGAAGAACGACCTCGAGTGCCCTGGCTAAAATTCTTCTGAGCTGTCTTTCCGCGAGAACGCCACCATCACAATACATTTCCAACCATTTCATATGTTTGTCCATAGAGCAGAGGATGAAGCAAGACAAGTATGATTAGAGGATCTAAAATTCCTCACAAATGAAGCTTTGTTACTGAGATGCGGAGAGCGATGAATAATTCTTTTCCGACCGCAACCAGCGATGGAAACGTTTCACAACTTTGACCAAAAAATTATGGAGGATAGACCATCACCAACGAAAATTATACGAGATGTAGAAGTCCAGAAAAAGCTGGGGTTTCTTTCATCGCTCCTGCCAATGCTGAAATTTCTACATGAAAAATCAATCATCAGTTTGCAGTGGCTTACATGATCAGGTTCATGATATCTTTCTTCACATTAAATGCTTGTAATATGTCAAACTTTCTAAACCGCTCAAAGGTTTCAACTGATTGATTATATGGCTATGAGAAAAGATAGTTATAATTCTTTACTAAAATGATAAGCAGTGAGAGTCATCTACTTGAACAAAAACCATAATCTATCAGCAGGTATGATCCTATAGTTATGTTTTTTTTTTTTTTTGGTAACCGAGGTGTCCGGAGGCTGGCGAGCAGGGCTCAAACCGGGGCCGTGAACCCGACTAGTCCTCGAGGAAAGCTAGCGCGGCATCCCACCGCCACGACCTTCCACTTAAATCTCCCGGTGTTAGCGCGAACGCCACCAAGTCCTCCTGCGAGAAACCCGCAACGGAGGGGATTTGAACCTTCAACCACACGAGTACTACTCAGCAGCGGTCAAACGCCCAACCACTTGGCCACCAGGAAGGTGGGTACGCTATAGTTATGTTACCTTGATCAAAGTCTCAAATGATACCAAGTGACGTCATACCTGAGCCAACCCCCTACTGCTTCTCGTGAAGTAGAAAGAGTACGATTACCGATCAGCAACCAATCAAGATCAGATTCATGACACTGCAGCATAAACATAGTCATCAGATATCGCTTGCTCTCTCTATCACAGAAGCCCTGCTACGTGCTGCCCCAGGAAAGTTATAGCTTGTGATTGTGCCAGGATCAGCTGTTCGATTCCCTCATGTTATCCTGCTTCATATTCCTCCATTGTAGATACTAACAGAAACCTAAGTGCCTCTAGATCGGCCATTTATATTCTCTCTATTTTCGTGTTCCTAAGACAGCTTGCTTGAGTCGAACTTGCTGCCACAATTGCAAAGCAGAGTATGGGAACTCACAAGTCAAACCAAAAGTTTTGTCTTGAAGAATGTCCAAGAGAAGATCAATTCTATCCCCTCAAACATCTGCTACAGTTTTTACCTCCAGCAGAATTGACAGTGACAATCTTATATGTCTTCCGTCCCCAGCAAACGCTTGAATCAAAACATTTTTTTTTTCCCTCAAACCATCTGCAAGATCTTCAAACATCCAGCAGAATTGGCAGCGGCAACCATATTTGTCTTTTGTCCCCAGCAAACACTCGAGACAAAATTACCATAATCATTGCCAATCTTGGTTCCAGAAATAGGATCAGAAGATCCAAATGCATGAGAAGTGATTGGCATCGGTAGGGATCTATAGTAACTATAAACCTGATAAAAACAACTGACTGCATTTAGTCAGCTTATCCTTGGTCGTCACAATATTACAATAGATTATCTGAGGAACAACCAGGAGAATGACCAATAATGGAAATATTAAAATTAAGACGTGGGTTTAGAGAGTAGACATCTCTAACAAGGAATCCAATTGGTTCGTTGATATAGTTCTTTTTTCCCCTCAAGAAACCTCTTCAAAAAGAATTACTCTCTCTTAGGTGGCATATCTTTGTCTGGCCGAAGAAAATGCATCTTGGTCCAATAAGAGAAGTTTGGGTAATCTTAATAGGTGTACTATGAACATGAACGATTAATAACACCACTTAACATTGATAGCAGCAGAAATACCAAAATTTCCACCCCCTTTGCTTATACAATGGTCCACAAATAAATTAGATCACCATACCCTTAAGTCTCAAGCACTGTAGCCATTGGCATCGAACTTTCAACAGCTTATCGCTGATTTTGAACTTGTTTCTCTACATTTGGCAGTATAAAACAAGCAAACTCGTATCCAATTCACTTGCTAGTTATCTAAGAATAAACACTATTGTACACGCAAAAGCTGAGACCCAAGTAGTGTACCTCATTAGTCTCTGAGCCACATGCTATGTATCCATCCGAAGTGGACAAACCTACAAAATTCTGCAAAACCGGAAGCTCATGGTCAAGATAATCGAACCAATCATATGCCTAAAAATGTCAATAAATATAGCATAGAGATAGCAACCTTATCGTTAGTATGACCCCTATATGTTAAGGTGCAAGCATTTGAGGACGACCCATCTGAGCTCGCCTTCTTTAGATCCCATAGCTTTAAGGTGTTGTCAGTGGATGCAGAGACAATGCTTTCAGAATCCAAAAACTTAATATAGCTGATTGTTTTCCCATGGCCAGCTAAAGTGCACCAAGGAATTTGAGCGTGCCGAAGATCGTAGCAATAGATTTTGTTATCAGCACATCCAAAAACCAAAAGATGAGTCGAGTGAGGAGAAAACTGAACACAACAGACATTGGCTGGGTTCCAAATGGTGGCAACGGAGTTTTTCTGCAAAAAAATCACATTCATGACCTCATTCTTCCTTTCCGAATTAGAAATCCTCACATAAGATTCCCAGGACGATAAATTAACTAAAAGTCAAAGCCAGAATCTGCATCTACGCTGCTTGAACTTATGGTTACAGCTTAAGTAAATATTAGCGGGGCTTTCATAGGCCAAGAATGATCAACCGAATTCACGAAGTCTACTGAATTTCCGTGCCAGTCCGATTCCCCCAATGTGGCTCAGTTCAAGCTTCTTTTCTATTGAAGCTTTCGTGCATGCGTAAATTGTAACTAGGGGGGAGACTATGTCTGTTTTCCAAGAAGATATTATACTACCATATGGAACAATGAATGTTAAAAGATACAAGAGATGCCTTGCCTCATTGATTGCCCACAGCTTCACGGAAAAATCATCACTACCGCTTGCAAACTTCATAGGATCTGCTTGAGAGAAGTCAACAGACCAAGCCCTCTTCTGGTGCTCCAAATGTTGTGAAAATCCTTGAGCAGTGCCCACGTCCCATATCTAGGTTCAAGCAATGTAAAAGTAACTATATGCACAATTAGCATGGCAATGAACCACGACCAAACATCTTGGTTGTTGTTCACATCAGTTTGGAACTCACAACACTAAGTTTTGTAAGTCAAACAACTAGAAAATCAACGAAGTTATACCAGGTCCACAGGTGGTTTTTTCACAGTAATTTGCTGCTTCATCAAATTCCCAAGAGATAGACATCTCAACACTAAATGGGTTCCCACAACGGGAGATCATTTAGGTGTCCGTGAATGCATACAATTCCTAGTCATCATGTTTAAGAAGGAGCTGTTTAAGGACATATTCCATAGAATCTATTCAAACAAGAAAGTCAATACCAGATTTATAGATAGTTTAACTTGAGGTCGCGGGGAACTTTCATGAGACAGATATCTCATCACTAAATTTGTACTTAAAGCAAGAGTTCATTTAGATGGAAGCATGAATGCATACAGTTCCTAATCATGAAGATTAAGAAGGAACCGTCCAGTGAGCCATAGAATCAACAAAGACTGAACTCATTATGCTTCATGCACCTTAACTATGCCATCATAATCAGTCGAAGCCAGGTAGTTTCTCATGTAGCTGTTCCAACAAACACAGCTAAGCTTTGAATTGTTTGACATCTCTACTGCTGGATAATGTAGGTCAATTGAGTCATCTAAAAGAGCAGCAAACTCGTATATTTTTATCTTCTTGGACACACCAGCAGCTGCAATATAATGCTCGTCACGGTCAAAACCTATAGATCGAAGCACATTTGCAGAATTCAGAAGATCTCCGCTTCTCAATGCTCCCCGTGCTTCAAACTTACTATAACGAGCAAACTTGCATAAACCATCAAAAAAGTCATCTGTAAGATCAGATGGCCTTTGCCTGACACTGAGGTCCTGATTTACATGCCATGCCCCAGACCATCTCTCTTGATTGCTTAGCAATCCTTCGTCAGGATGCGCTGCCACAGAGCCTTTTCTAGTTTGTAACTGAGATCTCGCAAAAAAGTAAGCATCCTCAAGCTGCCTTAAATTTCTTGACAAGTTTGTTTCACCGGTTGGGAGCAGGTATGGTCTCCTATGGAATCCAGAAGTCATGAGATTTTCTGAACGGAACTCTATGGATGTCTCGCTGAGCAAAGAGGAGGTTAACGAACAGAATCTTCTCTCCATTTCTTTAAGATCTTCTTCGATGAGTCCTATATCTTCCGCTAACTTGGTGGCATCCTTCAACTTTTGAGCTCTCAGTGAAACCAAAAAGTGAAGTAATAACTCTGGTTCTGCATCATTTTCGTGGGTAGATATCCCCGGATGGTTGTTTTGGTGCAACTCACGCAATTGTGATGAACGTAATAATTCCGACTGCAAGATTTCCCTGATGAAACAGAAAAAAATGAGAAAGCTAAATTTTTTTTATTCTCAATTTATAGTTCCTTATTTGGAAAATTAAATCATCGGCTTGAAGGTAGGAGTGGAAAAAAAAAATTGAACTTCTTGAGTGGTCAAGCAATGTGAGACTAAAATCTGCATTTGCCACTGCAGAAGCTGCATCTCTCAGTGCAAATTTCTTGAGAAAATTCATGGATCAATTCAGAATTATTTACCTCTGCATAGGATTAGGTGAATGGAGTGTGATCAACATATTCACCAAGAATGCATTTAGAAAAAAAGGCATAAACGATCTTCCTTTCCTTCCCCTTCCAGCCATGGAATAATGAAGCAAAAAGGCAGACATTGATAGGCATGCAGAGTGTCATGATATGAGCTCATATCACTTGCTCGCAAAACCACATGCAACACTCTGCTTGAATCAAAATGGGAGCATTCCATGAACTTGCAAGATACTCAGTCGTGACCACTTAACATGTAGTATATTTTGAACTATAGCAATAAAGATGCAAATGTCATTGCTATGTTAGGGGCAGGATCAAAATTTTTATTGGCTCTGGATCTCTAGATGACAACATAAGTTGAACCTCAGGTGATGGCACTGGGACAGCATATGTAAGGGCCGATAACATTTACTTAGTACCTCAAAAGATTACTTAAACACTTATGAGACTCCCTATTAGTTATGCTGAGAACAAAGCAGTTTTCCGAGTTTACCTAGTCTTTGGACGGGAATCGTATTCAGGATGAAGAAGCCAAAGACAAAACCCAGCTTCCTTTGGATTCTCCGAAAGAAAATCTGGCGGCAGAATCCGGCGACTCAAGTCCAACATTCTCACAAACTGAGCTTCCCATGACTCAAAGCAACAGAGCAACTGAGACAAACAGTTAAATTTAGTACAGACTCTTATGTCCTAAAATAGCACCCTCAAAAGAGGTGCGATCTGAGTTTGATCATAGAAAAGAATCATGATTACTAAAAAGGCTGATCAGGGAGATGATCCTCCACTATAAGCAAAACTATTTCAGTTGATTGATGTCAGGCCGAGATCATATGTAAGCTGGTCATAGAGGAATTTAGTAGGGAGAAGAATTGGTCGTCTTTTTCCTGATGGAGAGCAAATATTATTTGTTTCTCCCTCACCCAAAAAAAAAAAATAATATTATGTGTTTCTACTTTAACTGTTAAGGCAGTTCATTCAATGACAAAAGCCAAATACTCAAGACTCAAATAACAAGCATCAAGATATATGGGATCCCAAGCAACCGTGAAACGACACCACTATTATCCGTACTAGGTGCACTCTCCAACAGGTAAACAATCTTCATTAGTTCAACCAAGACAGAGAAGTTTGTGTTAAGGTGACCCGATGTATGAATTATGACTCACTGAAAATATATGAAGCAATGTGCCATAAATCAAAAGTGTGCGAGCTTCAAATTGCAAAATTATTATCTTTACCTCAAAAAGTAGGATGCCGAGGCTGTATATGTTAGACGCAGCAATGCAGCCTATTTCAGTGAGCTCCTCTGGACTAGTATACCATCTCTCCTCCAACTGAGGAAGCACAGATTGAATGTCTTCGTGGCTGAAGTTTGTATTACTTGGCCCAACGTTATTTGTTAATTCTGGAAACCCTGTGACATTTGGATCTAACTCAGCAATTATCTGACTTCCAAAGCCTGGATTGGAGCCGAACTGCAGACATGAAAGAGCTTTTCTGTCTTGACCAAGCTTTTGTTGGTCCTTTTCGCATAAGACACAACAAGCACGCTCACCCTGTTCCCACGGCCTTTTCCTTTTCAAATCCTGATTAAGAACAGTCGCTGCCTCTCTGTTGGCTGATGAACCAATATATCTGATTTTGTTCAAGGAAAGCAGAACAAAGTGGGATGGCCTCAAATCTAACAAAACAAGACCTTGAGAATGAGCAAAATCCACCAACTCCACTATCTGCCTGAACAATTGCAAGCTCTCGAGTTTGTTTATCTTACGGCACGCCGGTTTGAGCAACTCTCTTAAGTTAGTCCAATCATGCGAAATCTCAATTTCAGACTTACCGATGCCACGCAGTGAATGCTTGTCGGTGCTTGGCATCGCTTCCAATAATGCCAGAGAAGCTACTTTAGCTTCAGAAATCCGCTTCTCAGGTTCGCAGTTTTTAACCCCATCAGCAGAACAGCTACAAATCCCCTTCCCCTTCATGATTTTCTCAGCCTCACTAGCTTGTTCACCGGATAACATCTGCTCATCAATTGCCCGAATCAGTTCAACCGGTATATGTGAAGGAATTCCCACGTTCACCTTGCCGACCATTGCCATCGCTGGAGAACTATCTTGGGAGCCAAGACTTCTACTCAGCAATTGAGGAAGATGCTGTAACTGGCGTTGCCTAAAACCATTATGGCCGCTACTCAAAGCTATCTGGTGCATATTCTTCACTGTCAACTCTTCAACCTCAGGCCTTGTATCCTGAAAACTAAAGTTGGCACATGCAGTTGTAACGGGAGGCTCGGAACATGAGGTGGACGTCACACAAGCACTCGGATCTTTCTCCTCCATATTAACCAAAGAAGAGTGCGAAGAGCTTTCCAGCCACTTGTTTTTCATATATGATCGAAGAAAACGATCCTCCAGCAGGAAAAATTCATCAGATTGTCTATTTCCGAGTTCTCCATCCCGAGAAGCAGAAACTGCAAGTCTTTTCTCAGTCGGTTGTTCCATACAGCCCAATTACTCAGCCTGACCTTTTTCGCATTCGATAGACATGACTTCTCATGCAAGTGACCTATCAAGACCGAAAATCACAAGAAATCTGGGTGATGGAGGAATTCCAGGAATTGGCACTTCAAAATTCAAGCAATTCTACCAACTGGAACAGAAATGCAGCACATAAAACCTCAATGCACTCATCTACCTTGAGGGAACTGATCAGAAATCCTTACACACATACCCTCCAATACCAAACAGTGTGTTAACCCAAAAGAAGAATATGCAGACTATAGGGGAAGTGCATAAGCAATATAATTAACATGCTTGAATGAAGAACATAAAAAATTCCAGACAAGTTCCCTCGAATTACTCTTTTCCTTTCCTTCAAAAGAAACGAAAACCAATGGTTGCATCAGGAAAAGTACACTCCAGACCCCAAGAAGAGCCGGTTCGAACTGTGTTTTTTTTTTTTAATCTCTTTTTCCACCAAGCACTGTCCTCAAAGATCAGGCATGTCTCATGCAAATTGCTGAAAAGGTGTATCAGCTCCAAGAATCTGAATACTTTATTCTCAATCTCAACTCAGACTGAGAAGCATTATCATCATCAGTGCCAAGATATTTAGACGAAGCATAACCAACCCAGAGGACAGAGAGGAGAAAGAGAAGAGAGAGAGGAAAAACTTGCCTGAAATGGGAAAAGATATACTTTCCTCCAAAAACATCACGAACCATGAAACTACCACGCCACCAATTGTATACTCCAAACACGGATTGATTGGGCGGAAAATGAAAAGAAAAAGGAAGACAAAAAAGAAGGGACCTGTCCCCATCGCTGCCTCAGATATTTATATATACACCCTTCAAAACTAAGTGAACCCAATCTCTCCACATCACTCGGACATTATGACCTTTCCCCATTTCCTGTTCATATTATTCAATTTTTTTTTAAAAATCGTCTTAAGGGGTCTCTCCTGCTGAGGTCAGATTCTCAAAAACAGGAATTCTCTCAGAGAAAAAACTGTTCTTTTGCGTGTGGCGTGGGAAGGAAAAGCGCTAGCACCACGATGGCCTTTGTAAGGACAAGTCGCCGTTTTTTTGGTTGTCGTTGGCGTTTCCGGGGATTGCCGTTGGGCTTCCCGAAGTGTCGTGCACAGAGCCTCTTTAGGCCGAGAAGATTGGCGGCTGCGGCTCTCACTTTTAGCGCCACCCAGAAACCGCCGCGAAGCGTGGCAACCGACTTTGCTGCAACGTGCGAAAGCGGGTAACTGTCAGTGTCAGTAACTGACACGTCGTCATATGAATGCCGGTGGCGCCGTACTCTGGTTTTTTTTTGGAAGCAAACCTTTCCTGCTCAATCTCTCGCGCTTTTTCATTTCTTCTCCGTCACGAGATGTACATCCTATTGAACCAAAAGAAAGAAGGAAGGAATGATGCACTTTTTTTTTTTTTACGAAAAATAACATTTCATTCACTTCCTCAATCGAAATACAAATAAGAAACGTTTCGAATTAAGAAGCATAACTTCAAACCTAAAAACGTTTTGATTCAAGAAGTGCACCTTTAAACCAAGACAAATCCCAGACAATTCAAAATAAAACAAGGTTAAGACAATAAGAGGAATTTTCAGAATAAGGCTGTAGATTACACGCTCAAAGAATATACCTATGACTTTTTCATACCAAAATTAATGACAAATCACTGAATTTGTCTTCAATAATGAGAATACACACCGAGAACTCTATATGATGTTACGGTTTTGCTTTTCGGCTATGCGCGCCTATGTTTGACGCCTCCAATACCATTAATAAGTAGAGCAAGTAAGTTAAACGAGCATAAATGTGGCACTTGTGAGAGCGAAACTTGAGCGAAACTTCTCTAATTTTCTTCAAAACCGAACTTGTTCACCATTGAAACCCAAAAAAAGTGAAGCCCCGAAAACATACACATAAAACAAAAATCAATCTAAACTAGGTCGAGATAGAAATCTCTTCAAAATAAAAGATAGAAACTTCTAAATCTAAATTAGATTGAAAGAGAAAAGCTCTCAAATAAGAGAAAAACAAGAAAACGAAATAGAGAATAAAAATAAACAGAAAAAAAAAAGAAGGAGAGGGATGGAGAGTCGGGGGACAAGACCCTCTCTCTCCCTCGCGAACAAACCTTTGCGTGGAAAAAAGAGAAGGGATTGGCGGCTGCTGGGAGAAAAAAAAAATCCCTAGGGAAGAAAAAGTCTATATTTGCGAAGTCTTCACATTGTTATCCTGTTGTGAACTTGAAGTGAACTAAATAATTACTGAAAAAATATTTTTTAAAAAATAATTATTTATATCGTTTGAAAAATATTAGAAAATAAAAAATATTTTCATTATCAATAACAATTTATGTTTCAATATTTTTCAGAAAAATGACCTATTGGATTGTTTACAAAAATAAATAAACAAAAAAATAGAAATCTTTTTTACCATTTACAAAAATGTTCAGTTATAAATTGTTTCATGCACTTTTTATTAATTAATTATGTCGAAAGGTGTTGGAGATAATTTTAAAAAAAAATGCATTTTTAAAATTATTTAATATCCGTGAAACTAACGAATAGCAATAGTCTATTTTTAAATATATATATTTAAAATTATTTATTATAATAGATGAGTTTTGAATCAAATTGGTTTTGTATGTGACTGGTCGCTGGTTGGTGCACTACGGTTTCTCCACCGTAATTTTTTTTTTTTTGGGGGTTTTGGGTGGGGGGTTTCAAACTCCATGGTATTTTGCTTGGTTGAAAATAAATACAGGTCGGTGAGTAATGCGAAGTCCACACACAGTAAGTGGTACTGGTGTAAATAAGGCCAACATCAGTGGCAATGTAATAGGTCTTGCCATTCCTTTGTTTCGTTGTCTAAATTGGAGAGGAGGACGTTTCAGACACGTCGCTGATTTAGTCAAGAGAATGCGTGAATCATATGATAATGTGATGGCGATCCACCCCGACCCCCACCCCCACAAAGGGCATAATCAATTCGCATCAAAAATGCTTGGCCAAAAAAAGATAAAGATTCGCATTAGATGCACGCGTTGAGATTTGCCCATACCGCAATTCAAGCCTAATCATCCCTAAAATTTATAGCGACAAAAAAAAAAAAAAGCTACCGTAGTAACATCTTTGGTCCGCTCATTTCAAATACAACTGCCGACTACTTTTTCAAATGGCATGTCGTAAATTTCTCTAACCGGTGAAGTCAACATCTATATCTATGTATATTACTCTTGAGAAACGGATTTCCGCTTCAATTAAATACGGGGCCCATCCGTATCGAAATTGGGAGATTCTTGAGAAATTGAGCTCTCGATAGAGGTTAGGGAGATCGATTCTCGATCCGATCCTCTCTCATCCAGAAATCGGGAACCGGACCAAACGAACCAGTCCATTCCAATACCCAGGCTGTTTGATGGAGTCAAGGGATTATTGATATGGATGAGTAATACGGACTTTGATTTTAATATACTAAGTAAAATTAGGTTACATTTAAGAAATTAATAAATGAAAAATAAATGATCGGTTCAATTTGGGCTGCTCGGTTCCCTCCTGGAACTGGAAACTAGGTCAAAGATCAACAGTTCCAATTTTATGAAATTAGAAATCGGATCAAATTAGCCGACTTGATCCAGTCTAGATGGTTCTCGATTCGTTCGGTTCGTCTTACTCATTCCCGATGGAGGCATTATCTATCTCGCCAAAGAAGAAATCCTCTTTGGAGGTAACATTACTTTGGGTTCGGGTTCGGGTTCGGCCACATAGACGGGAGGGTTGGAGGACGTGCGCGTGGGGGACAAGGGACGATCACGGTCGCCCGGCATGGCTCTCCACTAGATCACACACGGTGGACGATCGCTCGCTGCTGATTGGGCAGCTCACCTCATCTTTGTGCTGTTGCTGACCGTTTGAGTGGGATGAAGGCCCGGTGATATCTCCCTCGTCAGCCTTCACTGACCAAATTGTATGCGTCTTTTGATCAATTTGTTCTCGATTCTAGATCCCTTCCTCCCTTCCTTCAGATTGTAATGATCCCATCAAAGTTTCAATTGCATACCAACAAAAGTATTGATGAATATCGATGTCGCAGGATTCGAAGGCCTAACTTTAATATTGCGTTAAGCAGAAATCAAATCCGAAAATGCACGATTTCAATTGCTTTGTCGACTAAGCCGACTCCTCTCTTGTTTAATTAATGAAATGAAACAATATTCTGATAGAATGACTATGAATGTTAATGGCTATTTACATTAGAGAAAGAGAGAGAGAGGGGGGGGGGGTCGGAAGCTGAAGCCAACAAAAGAAACAATTCTTGCCATCAACAACACCTATGGAGTTGTCGAACGTTGATCGACGTTCGAAGGAGCCAAGGTCCATTCGTAATTGTCGCTCTTCACTCATAGAACATCCATGTAATCTTATGCAACATGTGTAAGATGGATGGGTGATTTCATATTTAATTATCCTATCACTTTTCCTTATGCCTAGTAATGGGGCCTAGAGACATTTGAACTCAAGACTGACTGCTCTGATACCATGTAAGATTTGTGGGATCATTGCCAATTATTTTAAAAGTTTAAATTGTTAGATGAAGACGCGATTTAATATTTAATTGTTCTATCAACATGATATGCTTAAGGGGGTGAAGAGCTATGCGAAACTCACTGTTTAATGAACCCCCCCAAAAAAAGAAAGAAAGAAAGGACTGATATAATTTGTCAAATTAGGGTTGAATAGAGTTGAGGTCCATGCTAAAGGCTTGTCTGGAACTGCTTATTCAAGACGCCAGCAATCAACAGCAAATTGCACTTCAATCCTCCCACAAAAAAGGGCAAAATCAAAAGAAAGAAGGGCCAAGATCCAAGCTCCTGGCCCATTACCATGTATTCTAATCTGGTCTCTCAACTGGCCCAGCCTCACTAGCATCTCAACAGGCTTGACTTGGTTCAACTACCCGAGACTCTTGACGAGATATATGAAAGAAGCCCTCCTTTGCTAACATCAAGCTCTTGTCGAATGTGCCAACTTGACTTCAAGCCTCCTCATGACTTATATCCATGACTGTCGATCCTAATTCACTACTTTAGTGGGGGTATTTCATTAGTACAATTTCTCCCGTAACGTAACGGGTCGAGAGATTTCTGCCCCCGACTAACGGGAAAAAAAAAGCGATTTACTTTTGGCCAGGGACATTAACCCTTTAAGTTAAGCCGATTGACAGAACAGTCGAAGCATACGTAAGCATCTGATCTTTGGAACGACTGGAGCATCATACCGCGACACTAACCTAACTCCAAATAAGTCGATACGGCGGCGAGACTAACCTAGCTGATGTGATGGGAAACGGGAATGGGGAAGGGTTCTAAAGGATGCACGGATTCATTTGGCTGCTGGAGGGAGGGCCGGCCGAATGAATCGGTCATTTCCAGGGACGGTCAATATCGGCGGGCACGTTGCGTGGAAATGGACTTTTTTTTTAACTTTTGCCAAAATGGCTCGTCATGAAATCGTGACTCCTGACTGGATTCGACAAAGAACACGACATAAATCGGAAAAAGGGGGCAGAGGGCGAGGATTCTGATCGATGCCTCCCCCCCGTGCATGCGTTTTTCATCGAGGAAACCGGTCGTTTTTCTTTTTGCGTGCTGAACAGGTAACTCCATGTCAAGGTGCAAATCTTGTCCTTTCCGGGTTTCTCCCCCCCCCCCCCCCCCCCCCCCCCCCCCCCCCCCCCCCCCCCCCCCCCCCCCCCCCCCCCCCCCCCCCCCCCCCCCCCCCCCCCCCCCCCCCCCCCCCCCCCCCCCCCCCCCCCCCCCCCCCCCCCCCCCCCCCCCCCCCCCCCCCCCCCCCCCCCCCCACTCCGATGCCGCCTCTTTTGTCCCGTTGAATGTCGCCAAGCTCCATACATGACTGTGGACCGGTCAGCCAACCCGAGCGCCGAGGCAATTTGCTCGACCTTGAGGCCCGGCCTCGTGATTCAATGAGAATCTATTATTCTTATATATATATATATATATATATGACCGATCATGCACCTTCAGATTCAACCTTCACGGTATCGAATTCATCGTAAATAATTAAAAAAAAAGAACGGGTATTGATAAAGTCCAAGTAAGCATCTGATATTAGCATTCAAATGCAGAAACGAGCGCAAAAATAAACGTTAGCTTCTTCTCTCTTCTAACCCTTGTAGGGAGCAAAGGGGACTACATCAATTAATTTATATCAGGTGCAAGCTCTTTTACTAGATTAACCACTTCCCCCACCCCCAAAGAACAATGTCAAAGTGACGATTATAAAGACGTAATTACCCTTCCACCGAGACGATGATAAAGAACGGACCGAGCATCCATCTCTATCCTTCTAGAAAATGCCCGACCGCCTATAAAGTCTGCTTTAGAACGATTGATGTATAATAGACGGTCAGCAAACCCCAATAAAAATAATTTTTAAAAAAAAAATTATTCCCAAAAGCGACGCCTTTGAATAGAGTGACTTCTAACTCATGAGCATATAAAATACTTAGGGTTGGAAATAGATTGAATGCGCCGTGGAAAGCCTGACATAAAAGTGAAGAACAAGAAAGAGGTTGAAGCGGGCATCCACTTTCTCTTTTTCGCATGATGGTTGTCCGTCGCTCTCTCCGCCCTCTTTGCCACGCCAACACGACTTGCATTAGGATCGGCGATTCTCGACATGACCCGTTTGTCATTACGATAAAATAATTAGATAATGTTCGAATTTGGTACAAACAGACTAGCATAATAGATTGGGTCGCCTCAGCTTATGACGTGGAATCATCGACCGTGTCTTTCACCGGTTGATCCGCTCACTCCGTTTTAGACGCGGATCGATCTGTTTAAATTAACGGGTATATATATTTTTTGTATATGATATTATCAAATAAGTTTTAACAAGTTAAAATATTCATTTCTAATTTTGTTGTTCATCCTTGGGAGTTTACAAAAGCGACACCCACATAGAAAATAACGATGGGTAAACTGGAAACCCATTTGCGGACAAGGAACTCATGAAATAGATGGATTAACATGTTGCGTCGTGCTAACACCCAACACATATAACAATCATGTTGCATCGTCCAACCCATTTTGTCATGCGCGTCGTTTTCGCGTCAAGGAAGTTTAGACTTATTGAATCATTAAAAATATGGTACATTCGGATCGATATTGCTCCTTCTTTGTTAAAGACTCCATACAGGATCTTAGTACTGTTCTTTTGATTTTTTTTGGGGGGGGGGGGGCGTTGACTTTGCTCAAGATACGAACGAGATAGGACCTATCGCGGCCTCCGGTCCAACACCCGATTTTTCAACGTATGAATTCCGTACGTAATTCCAATCTATCAGAAGTTCGTCATTGTACGCAGACAGAAATCAAGCGCAGCATATAATCAGAGTATGCCGAAGGAAAAAAAAAAAAAAAGAGGCAACCGGGTCGTTGGTGCGTACTAATCAAAAGATTTCATTCATGTGCACCCCGTGCAACACTATCCTTTTGCCCCCGGGTCAAGGCGCCTTTCATCCGCAAATGCAATGAATGCATCAGTTGTTGTTCACGTACTCTCCTTTAAGGTCCACGCACGGTGTCAAAAAAGCCGGTCGATCTACTCATGATTGTGGGCGCTGAAGCTTTCACATTCGGACAGCCGAATTACCCTGGCTGCGTCTTTAGGTCCAAGCCATGATTGCACGGAGCAAGCCCAGCTCCCACTGTCCTTCCCTTGCTCAGACAGAAACAGTAGACATTCTAAAATCCAATGAGTGTGCTCAAAAAGACCTTTATGATCGTCTTTGCTTCTGCTGTTCTGGTTTTCTGAGCCGGCATAAAGCACAACCAGATTAGTGCCTAGATAATTATCTGCAAAGTCATAAACATATCGTATACGACGGCCAATTCATATCAATTACGATAATTTAGTCATAAATCTTTTGACGAGTTGCCAATTTAATCATTCGAAAATTACTGATGTGGGTGCCTACCATCATACATACATTGCAAAAAAAAATAATAATAAAGTTTTAGCAACGGCATTTGCCACGAAAACTTTGGCAAAATTCATCGCTAAATGGAGTTGCGACGAAAATTGCAACGAAAAAAATTTCGTCGCCAATTCGACGTCGCAAAATTTAGCGATGAAAAATTTCAAATTCCGTCGCTAATTTGCGACGTACCCTATTCGTGGCAAAATTCGTCACTAATTTGTCACGACCAGTATTCGTGGCGAAATTTGTCGCTATTTGTCATGACTGTATTCGTGGCGAAATTCGTCGCAAATTTGCCATGAATACAATTCGTCACAAAATTAGTTGTTAATTAGCAATGAAGGTTTAGCAATTGCATTTGCCGCGAAAGTTGCCACAAAAATAGCAACGAAAATAATTTCGTCACCAACTCGGGTCCCAAAATTTAGCGACAAAAATAATTTCATCGCTAAATTGCAATGAGAATTTATTCGTCGCTAATTTGCCACGAATGGTATCATGGAAAAAATCATCGCCAATTAGCAACAAAACGAATTTAAGAAAGCTTAGCAACGACATTTGTGATGAATTTTTATTAATTCTTTAGCGACGAACTCTGCGACAGATATTGTTTAGGGACGAATTTAGCGGCGAAATTTTATTTTTGCAGGGAACTTTTATTATTTGTGATCGTATGATAAAATCATTTCTTTTTTTTTATTTTAAATCTAATTAAAAGCAAAATTAATTTCTAGAATTCATATTTAACATTAGTTAAGCACTTAATAACATCAAAATATTATAATAATATGAAAATGAAATACATTCATCTACATTTTCCACGAGAGTAACATAAATATTTTTCTTTATAGTACACATAATAAGAGAATAAATAATCTTGAGCACTTTAAAGCACTTGCTTAAGCAATCTCAGGATGACAATTCTTTCCAGGGCAGGAACATATTGGGCCAACTGCACTTCTGGCACAAAAGATGTTGAAGAAAAGCTTATCTCGATAGATATGAAAAGATACTTTCAATATTGCGCCTGCTCTGCTTGCTCTGTTGAGAGATGCATGAAGTGCTTCATCACTTCCTCCAAAGAGGTGACATTCACTTGTTGACATAAAATGCGATACTGAATCAAACCATCCTTGGCAAATCTCCCCCTCTGCAAGGCTCAATGTACTCGAACACAATCCTCTCAAGGGTATTTTGCCATGCTCGGGATTTCTTTGAGGTAATAAGATCGTGAAGTTCTTGCAAAGCATCTTGCTTCTGCCCAATATTTATTAGCTTTGCATCCACACATAAACAAACTTTGTCAGCAAAACTCCACGTTGCATAAAAGGACCGCAGCGAAAATGATAACTATCCTCTCAAATGAGCTTCAAAGTGGGAAAAAAGGTCTACTAGGCATGAGATTCATGAGGTTTTTTCAACCAAACTATATGTTTGGTAGAGAGGAAACTCAAGATTACATTCAGCTCGTTTTTAACGCATTCTCTGGTTTCACAAAAGTCGACATGCCATGCACTATTAGTGACAAATATTTTATGCCACTCTTCCATGAGATTCAGAATACAACAATAGATAGCACATGCACATTTTCTTAGCCTCCCTATTAGAAGATCAATGGCACAAGCTACTCCAGAAAAGTAAAGGAAAAATGAACTTTGTAGAAGCTTAACGGTATTTATCCATCCAAACAAGGCTATATCAATCATGTAAAAGGTACTTGAATAATTGTTGGAATTGAAATTTTCAAATGCTTAAAATCCTCCACCTTGAACACAATCGCTCAGTAGATAGTTCGCGACTCATCATTCACATGCTAGAAATTCAATGCTATAAAGCATTGATAAGCTTGTACATAATACACGCTGAGACCAAAGATGTCCTATTTTATGCCAAAGAAAGTTTCATATAACTAGTCTACTGTAGAAGCAAACAGAAGTCGAAGCAGCAACTTCTTACACTAAGTTGAAGCAGAACTTCTTGCTGTGGCATCGAATTGATCATGTTTGGGCACGATTACCAATGAAGACAAGGTCCAATTAAGCTAATTCAAGCACTCAAAGAAAGCTTAGGATGTGCTTATCAAACTTCATTAAGACCGTTTTTTACATTTTTCAATGCATTAAGCCAAAAAAATACAAGTTAGACCCTACTGTCTAGGAACATGCATAGGGAAAAAATCGCTAATCATAAAATATGTGAAAATAGAAAAATGCAGGCAAAAATTATAAGATTTTTTTATGCATATGGGGAAATGCGTCATTAACGACTTTCATGTTTTGTACTCTTACAGAAAAAAAGCCCCCAATTTTACATAGAAAATCATTTTTCATGAGCACTCAGCAGCAACCATCACATTTCACAGAATAGGCAAACTTCAAAATTAAGCACAAATGCAGACTTCAAACATCAAATCAATGAACCAAACTTTCCATTCCACTAAATAAGACCCTAATGACCAACTTTAAGTTTTTGTGATTTTGAAAATGAAGACTCTAAGCAAGTCATTATTGCAACCTAAGATAGGACATGCGCTAAACAAGACACAAACTCCAGAATGGTCACAGAATTGAATGAAATGATTAAATGTATTAAAAATAAAAGACACGCATGAATATTTCTGGTTTTTTTATATGTTATGCATCGGGATGTTATCAATGACTTTCATGAGGAGGCTTTTATGAAAGAAGTCTAGAATAACCCATGTAAAATCACAAAGTATCAAAGGTCACATCAGAAAACTCCATCTCAAATTCAAATCAACATATTCAATGATTCTAGCTCCAGACTACAAGACCCTTTTGACATAGTAAACGATATCCATTTTTCGTGAAATAATATATCAAATCAAAGCTTGAAACGTGCTCAACAACTCTCTAGAACATCATTCCATGAAATACAGATGTTTTAACCCTCAAATCCGCACCTACAGTAAGATCGCGCATTCTCACTCGAGAATGAAAACATGTCAAAATGCACCATAACATCATCCACCACCCACAGACATGCAAAATCAACATGGTAATGACATATCCAGCAACTAATCAGCAAAATCAAACAACCATAACCTTCGATTCTCCTCATGTTTTGGCTAAAAATTCATTCTCCAATCCATTAACTAACGAACTAGGTTATTAGAATCAAATGGATTTACCCTTCATAACGAACCTTTATGAACGAAATGACACACACTACGGTGGCAAGAACTCATCTTAGAACATTACCATCGAAGAAGGTCAATGGTTAAAGGGCGCCGGATGGTCGGAAGAGGGGGTTGGTGTGGCTCGGATGCACCATCGGTGTGAAAATCGGTGATGGAACCAAGGGGATCTTAGCCTCACATGGGCTTCACCGAGGCTCCATTCGAGGTGAGGTTGGTGCGAGAGGTCGGGAAAGGTGTGAGGAAGACAATGGTGGTGATGATTGGCCAAGGGGGTGAGCCAGTGAGCTGGGGTCACGGTGAGGTCGAGAGGCTAGCAAGAGAGAGGGCTTGAGAGAGTGAGTCTTTTTCTATTTTTTTTTTTCATTCTCCCCCTCTCTTTCTCAATCTCTCTACATTTTTCTCTTCTTCTTTTTCACTGGAGACCTCTAGAACTCTCTCCTTCGCTGAGCTCTCTTTTCTCTTCTTCCTTCCCGCGGATGAAAATTAATTTTATGATGAAGGGCTTTTGTTGCTAATTAGCAACAAATTTAGCGATGAATAGTATCCATCGCAAAATTAGTGATGAGAAATTTTTTTTGTCACTAATTAGCGACAAATATTTTTGCGACGAAATTTATCCGTCGCCAATTAGCGATGAAGGAGATTATCATCGCCAATTAGCAACGACGGAGGTTGTCATCGCTAATTTTGAGACGAATTATTTTTGTTACTAATTAGCGACTTGCAACAAACATTTTTTGTGGCCAATTAGTGACGACGAAAGTTGTCGTCGCTAATTTTGCGGCGAATTATTTTTGTTGCTAATTAGCGACAAATAGATTTGTGATTAATATTTTTCATAGCCAATTAACGTCGACGGAAGTGTGTTGTCGCTAATTTCGCAACGAATTATTTTTGTTGCTAATTAGCGATGAATAGGTTTGCGACAAACATTTTTTGTCACCAATTAGCAATGACGGAGGTTTGTTGTTGCTGATTTTGCGACGAATTATATTTGTTGCTAATTAACGACGAATTTAGCGATGAATAGGTTTGCAACAAACATTTTTCGTTGCCAATAGTAATGACGGAGGTTGTTGTTGCTAATTTTATGACAAATTATTTTTTTTCAGTAATTAGCGATGAATAGGTTTGTGATGAACATTTTTCTTTACCAATTAGTAACGACGGAGGTTGTCGTTGCGAATTTTGCAACAAATTATTTTTGTCGCTAATTAGTGAGGAATTTAGCAATGAATAGGGTGCGACGAACATTTTTTGTTGCTAATTAGGGACGACGGATGTTGTCGTTGCTAATTTTGCGACGAACTATTCTTGTTGCTAATTAGCGATGAATTTAGCTATTTCCATCGCAAATTAGCGACGAATTTGCTTTCATCACTAATTTTACGTGGCTAAATCCTTGTTTTTTGTAGTGATAGTACGACCAACGCTAGCGTTGGCAATTTTTACAATTTCTTAATTTTTGCAGATTTTTATTTTGTTTTGTTTTCTCTTTTTTTTTTATTTAACTATCAAGGGCCAGTTGTATCCGCTCACCATAGGCGATGGTCATGACCCTTGCCGGCCCTTGACAATTAATAAAGAATAGAAAGGAAAAAAATAATCCATAAAAAAATCACAAAAGTCATAAAAGTTACCCCGTGTTAGTGACGATCATGTCACACCGAATGGTCGGCGTCCATATTATCATTTTTTTATTTATTAAAAATGATTTGAAAAGGACTACATTGATAAATATCAAGATGTTTAGGATTAAATTAGCATAATTCAAAGTTTTAGTACTGAATTGACCATTGAAAAAATATTCAACTTTTAAAGCACCGAAATATCACAGAAGACGATGGATACGCCATTAATTATAATATTCCCCTGTTCAGTTGGTTAATAATTGCTTCACGAACACTTTTTCTTTGAAGATTACTGGCTCTTCAGAGTTCAATAGCTACTTTATATAGGGGTGAGTGGTTTCCGGTTCGGTCCAATTTTCCTCAAAAATCAAGAACCGTACTGGTGGTTCCACTTCCTAATTTCCAGAACCGTGGGACTAAATCAACAGTCTTGAGAATTGGAAAAAATCGAATTGACCATTCCAGTCTGATTCCCAGCCGATCCAATGGGACTGACAACCTATCCAATAATTGAGACAAAAGAACACCAAATTAGTGAAACAAAATCAGTGATGGCGTGAAAGAACACAATATTCAACTCTACCTTTGAACTCTATTCGACTCTGCCTTTGAACAAACCCTTGAACAGTAAATAAAGAAGGCCATGGACGAAAGAATAGAGCCGGTATTGTAATTCAACAACAATGCAACACATCCTCACATGATAATCAAAAGCACATTAAAAGCACACCCAAAGCGAAGGTGACGAATCCTTCGAACCGAGAGGCGACAGTGGGTATAGGTAGGTTTCAAAATTATTTCGAAAGAGGGCGAGGCTGAACTGTGTGATAGGTCACGAAAAGAAAGCTTGGGAAAGAAACAAGGAAAAATTAGATTTAGGGTTACATTTAGGAAATAAATAAATAAAATAAAATCAATCAGTTTGGTCCGATTCTATACTCTTGGAGCTGAAAATTTGACTGCTTGGTCATCAGTTACAATTTTAAGGATCAAGAACCACACCGTCGTTCTTTAGAATTGAAAATCGAACCATCGATCCGGTCTAGTCCGAATAGTTTTCGATTCAATTAGTTCGATTTTTCTCGCTCTTAATTTTATGATAAGGACTTGATTTAAATGGATAAGGACCAAAAAGTGCTCTATCGACTTTCCAAATAAAATGGACAAAGAAGAAGTGGGGTTGTTTATGAACCCAAGATCACATCAACTTGATTTGGGATTATAAAAAAAAAAAAAAGGCCGCCAATTAACCTTTGCGCCCCACGTCCGGATCGTCTATGATCCAAGCCAAAAGAAAATGCTTGCGGCTGTGGCAAATCCATCTGTATAATCATTATTTTTTCTTTTACTGGAAATAGAGTTTATCGAAACTGAAAAAAAAAATTCCAAACATGGTGAAAAGATGTTGTGAAATGTCAAATCGAGCTTTAATTGCATAGTTGTCTTTTCACTTTTCTCTTCCCATTAGAGAAATCAAAGTGAGAGCAGGTTGTCAGGGAAAAATCTATTGAATATCTCAATTCATTCCTATCAATCATGCAAGAAAATAATAAAAATTTACGCAACACACAAATTTACGTGATTGGCAACGGAGAGATTTCGCATGCCTACGTTCACGGGGAGATGAAAATCTGTTTCACTCACTTGGAGAAGAAGATTACAACATGTTTCGTCCTCAATATATATAGCGAAACCCTACATGGTACAAATTACAAAATTGCCCACATAGCCCTAATAATATTTAATTTTTCCATATAAATCATTATATGATTAAATATAATAATGTCTCTGGCGGGCTCAGGGGCGCTGCCCCCGCGACCCTCGCCGGAGTGGGCCTCCTCGGACCCTCGCCCGATCACCGGAGAGCGGGACCCCGTGCTATCCAGTCATCAGGGGGCCTTTTGGAACCCGCCTCATAATCTCCTCAATAACAGAATATAAGACATCAACCTCAACAAAATCTTCCTCCTATATTTTCGCAAAAAATAAAGATTTCAAAAATTATTTCTTTAATATGATTATTTCAAATAATTAGCCAATGAACTTTTTTTTTTAATAACGACAATAATATATGTTGAGCATTTTCGAGGACGATAAAAATATTTTTTCTCTCAATAATTTTTGTAAGTGATATACACTATCGTATTTGGAAAATATCATCTACTTTTCATGATCGCGAAGCGAACGCATTATAAATTGTCTGATTCTGATTAACAATTAAAGGATAAGGTTCTTTTTCCTTAACTATTGGAATAACTATTGTTGTAAAGTACCCTAAATAGCTGAAATGCTAGGTCCACTTGTTGCTCCAATCCAAAATGAAATAGACTCCCACCTTCCAAAGTAAGGGAGTCATTGGAAAGTTGTGATTCAAGTGGCATGAACTCCGTATCATGCTCGGGAAAGAGAGTCCACTGTCGTACCACCACTACCTTGTTGATGGAAACTGGTCATTCCTTTGGTGTTTGCTGATGTCCCTTCCCAAAGAATCACTCAACCTAATGATTTCTTTTCATTTTCTAATTTGTTGTGATAATCATATATCCTAGTCTAGATAAACTATCCTATCATGCATTATACATGTGCAATATAATATTTTTCAGTCTAATCAATGGTAGGCGTGCATAAAAAAATTCACATAAAATAACTGTCACGCTCATTTGAATACGAAATATGGCGCTCTTTTTTTATTTTTTATTTTTTTACGTGTAAATATATCCAAACGTTTTCTCTGAGTAGATAACCCAATTAAGTAGTTTTGCGCCTTCCCTCTTGGATGTCTTGAGTGGCCTCAATGTTTAGTCGGACTCAAGTAAGAGTGAATTGCACGTAATGCACGCACGATTGGGGTTTATCGCAGAAAAAGCAGATGGCCACCTATCACTCATCTTCCAAGTGGTTTTGACGACAAAAAAAGATCCTCGTTGTAATAAGCAGCAACTCAACTTTGATGTGAGAGTCATGGCAATCGATCATCTCATTAGATCGGCTTCCCTTCTGTTTACTCAGTCGTATGTAACTATGGTTATGAACCTTATCACTCCATTTGGGAAGAAATTTTCGGCGATTGTCAATGCTCCTGATCAAAGATTGATTAGTCTCATCTATGCTCCACAAAATGTAAGTCTAAAACTCCCAGTTTTTTAGGAAAAATGTTCTTCAATTTGCAAGGTGCAACACCAGTACGAAAATAACAATGGTAGAGGCTTATTCCCATTTTAGTGAAGCTTTCTCTAAAGCGGTTTTAAAATGGTGTAAGATTAACTGGTCAAGTGATGCGATTGTCTGAAAAGAAGATAAATATTTTATCCATATTGTAGCGATGGATATTTGGAAAATGCAGTTAAATAAAATGGGCTACTGGGGCCTGGGAGGAGCAAAGACAATTTCGTGACGTGCATAAAATGTGTGCTAGACCATAGTGCCTTCTTTATATATAGGCCAGTATAGACTTAGGTAGCATTTTGTTTTCTGGACATAGACTATAGAATCTTATATGTTTCGTGAAACGTTCAATCCCAGGAATATTTTGTGGGCCAAGAGGTACCATGCGAGGATTTAGATGGAAAACTTATCCTTTTGTAGGGTTTGTTCCTACTAGGTTGGACCAACCTCTAGATTTCTTGTAATTTTGTGAAGACCATACTGCTTCGGTCATATTATCGTGTGCAAAAATATCTATTGTATCGTCCATATCACGAAATATATAGGTGCTTATGTTTATTGTTATTAGGAACAAGGAGCGGTCATTAGCGATATCACATCGTTAAAAAGGTGCGAGACATGCATTTCGATTGGTCATGGCCGGCAACAAGAGATTTAGAGATTTGGATTGGAGAGCCTAAGGTCATAGAGATCTTTTAGGTTTTGAATTTTAAGAGCATGCAAAAGCACTTGCTTTTTATTTTGGGTATAAAACTTCACTGGCATGTGGTGCATGCTTTGCTGAAAACCTACATTGGCATGTGATTTGGGGTTGGGGATGGGGATGGGGAGTGACCCCACAGTTGTAGGCTTGTGTGTGCTGTCATTATACCTTCTTTCTCTTTTGAGAGGTAAAACATTATTTCCGTTCTAAAGAAAATACACGGATATTCTTCTCATATTGATAGATTTCAATAAATATTGACAGTGTGTCAAAAATCTATCGGTCAAAAACCCGACCAGTGAACTTTTATTCCCGACCACTTGTTCGTCTCATTATTGGCGAGATACTAAGATGAACATTATTCGCATTAAGACTTAATCATTACCTTAAAATAAAGATTGACGATGCCCATCGATCCGGAGATTGGCTGTAGAGAGTTTTCTCCTATCG